>OY740765.1:43624470-44128470 GCA_963513935.1 Aphrophora alni
TATTAAACATAAAACTGGAAAAATGGCAAATATTTTGCAATCGGAAATAATTAAGAATTGTCAAACAGGAAACAAAACATTTTTGATTTACCTTATTTCAATATATATAGTTATTTTATAGACAGAGTTGAGTAACAGATTTTCAAGCAACATTGACCTTTGACTGATTTCTTGTAATAATGCAACACAAACTCAAAATTTAATTTAAAAAATTTCAAAAGTAGTAATTTTGTCATTTAATACATTTAAACATTACGGGACATTATATTACGATAAATGGAAAACTATTTGCTACTGATTACAGGGAATCGATAATATATCAAACGTAAATATTACTCTTCATTGTGAACTGCTGTGTGTGTGTGTGTGCGCATGCACATGTGGGAATTCATCAACCGTAGGTCTAGAACTGATTGGTGCGCTTGCACAGTTAGAATTTTACAACTAGAGATTAGTAGCAAATATTTGGTTGAATAGCCAGGCATTTTGTAAATGTAAATAATTACAATGGGAAACAATTGAACTAAGTTTATTAAAAATTATAACTTTATGATTATATTTTCATTATTTGGCATTTGGTTTACAAAATTAGCTTATTAAAACAGAATAGTTTTCTGCTGGACTTATATTTTTGAATGGTTGATCTGGGAAAACCATCGTTCAGGAAAGGTTGAATCCGGTGAAAATATCCATTGTTTAAGTGGGTTTCCAATCTCGACCCCAGAATCTGAATGATATAAATGGGGGAAAACGATGAATAGAGATTTACTATTTCGACTCAGGGGGGCTCACGGATCTTTCTCCTATTCAACATTTTAAATTTATTATTTCATAATTTTCCTTTCGTTATAAAATTATATGTGCAAGAAATTACAAATGAGAAAATTTCGAGTTTTATGGCAATAAGATTTATAATATGGGAAATACAGCAAACATGTTCAAGTCAATTAGTTTTCCTACCACCATATTATTCGCACTTAGTTTATTGTATATTATCAGTGTTAGTATTAGGGTAGATGCATTGGACCATTCACTCTCTGTTTTAAACCTTGTCTGAGCTCTCGTTCTCTCTCGCTTTCTGTCACATACAAACACCCAACTTTGCGCTTCTTTCACCTTTCTTATCGAATCGAAGCTATAATTAAAGCGAATAAGATTGTAAGATGGGAATAGAGCATATCCTTACAATATTCTTTTTGTCAATTCGCTAACAAGACACTTTCACAACAAAACCACTCTATTCACATTTAGTAGTGTGTCTTTTAACCACATTATTTTCAGGATGGTTTTGTTCATTATGTAGGAAGCTTCCCAATATTCTCAATTGATAATTTTACTCTTATACGATATTTTGAATTATTTGTTATATATTTATATTACATATAAAATAATATACCGCAATTCACACTAGGTATTTTAACATTTTCACGAAAAATTTACTGTTTTTGTCCTCATAGTAAGGCATGAGTTTTATTTTGTAAATTTTTTTTTTTTCCAGATTGATTTTCTTTTATTAAACCAAGCATATAAATGACCACTCCCAGACTCCAAATGATTTGTTTGTAATGAAATATAAAAATACTATGTGTTACAAGTATAACTTAATAATTCAATCTTATTTTCTTAAGTAAAGCTCTACTTAGTGTTTATATTCCTTGTGTAGAATCAGTATTGTTCATTTCCTGCCTATAATTATTATCTCTTCTCACCTCTCCCCCACAATCGCTGCTTTACCTGGGTCGCTTTCTGGATGATAACACCTTTTTTTATTGCATCCCTTCTACCAATAATATAAGGTTCTTTTATTTAATACACCCCCCCTCCCTGTGGTATTCATTTTTTAGATTTTATAAAAGGCCCCACAGTAACCAATTTGACAACATTAATTAATGACAAGTACTACTAGATAAACGACGTGAATAATTTTAAAAAAATTCTTAAAATTTAACATAATGCATATAAATTCAATTTTTCTACAAGTTATAATTTTGATATCGGATTTTATTTGGCTGTTGTTATAAATCTATTATAAAACAGAAACATTTTGGTTTCCCTATGCCTTCAGTGATGTGCACTGACATTTAGTCATCACATTTAAATCGGACAAGTGAAGGCACCACTAAGGCAGCTTACTTCCTTTCTCCTAGTAACTTCCTGTTATGACTTTAACAACTCACAACACATGTTAATAAAAACGTGTTTTTCTCTTATGAAAAGAGTGACTAAAGATACATATCATATCCGTATGTTTAATTTCCAATATCAATTTTTACTGTTTTCTCATTTATTAGTTAACGTTTTATCGTGTTTATAATAAATAAATCACTCTACATAACAAAATAAGTTCACAATAAATCTAGCCACACACGGAAGACTATTGACTATGCACGCATTATTGACACAAAACTTGGTAAGATAACGGAATTTCAAGTTCAGAATGCTTATCTAAAATTAAGCCTATGTTGTAATGGATTGTACCAATTGAAAGATCTAAATTTCATTTTCCTAATAGTGTGCAGAACGGTTATAAAATATCAATGTAAGTAGTTGATACTTCATATTTCGAAAAGATAATGAGTCTGGTTCGGTTTGTTTACTACTTCGTAGAATGTAATTTATCTCAAAAACTATAACAGCTAAGATAATTCGGAATATAGTTTGAAAGAGAAAGAAAATTACCATAAAATATTGTCAACTTATGGTATTTGGACATCAATTACCCTTTACAAAAATTATATGCTCAATGAGACCACATTTTCTTATTTACGAAGAATCGTGAAATGATGTTCTCTAGTGGCAAAACATTCCAAATTTATAGAATTCTTTACTTTTTACCTTTTTTGTTCTACTGAATTTTGGTTACATAATTATGAAAATTTAAAACATTACTATTACAATGATATATTACACATTTAGATACAATAATATTTACTAGGCTCAAAGTTGAATTGAAAAAAATATGATTTTTAAGCTGTAAAAACGTGTTAAAATTCTTTTGTTTCATTTTTATAGATTAAAAACTATAACAGTTAGAAAGATTTGGAAAGCACAGATCAAAAGATGATGAATTGTTGTATAGAACAGTGTTACTGTAGATTTGTTAGACAGAAATATGGACTTCTGAAAATTAGACAAAGAATGATGTAAATTTGTGTTTCATAACTATGCAATTGTTGCGTTACTCGTTTGCCGCGAAATACACAAACTTTACCAATTAATTAAATATTTTGATTGCATGAATATGCATCTATGGAATATTAGCTTTATAACGGTATTAAATTTATTGTGGTAGGATGACTCTTAGTGGGCGAAATGTTGAATTGAAAAAAAAAACATGTTTTTGTGTAGATTACCAACACTGCACATCGCTAATCAACAGTTTTGTGGTGAAGAGGTGGTTTGAGGATTAAGAAGACATGGTGTCAGGACACAATCCCCAAACCTCTCTTTCTAAATCTAATCTCTTCAATTTCATCATATTAAACACAAATACAGAGAGTAAAGAAAAAGTTGTTAATCATATTTAATTATTATAATATACTTACACCCAGCAGACATTGAGAGGTTAGTTTAAGTTAGGCTTGTTTTGCATATCTTAGAGTTGTTTTGAAAAAAAAGGGTGTTGTTGACAGTCTTGAGGCAGATGGGGTGTTAATTTAAAACCAGAAGACCTAGTTGGACATCTGGCAATACTGCATGAAGTATAGGGGTTGAATGTGGATATAACAGTGTCGGATATAAATGGAAAAACACTTATTTTAATCCATCTTTTGTGGTGGTTGCTGTGGACAGTAGAATGGAAAGGTAAATGGCTAGAAGTAGAGGATGTCCATAAATGGTATAAAATGGATCCAAGATAAATAGAGCTGTGGCTGGAATCTGTGGATCAAAATATAGATTATCTATAGCTCTTGGCTCCTCTCCATCAATATATCAAGTCGAGGTCATACCTCTGCACTAGAGATATTCTAAAAAGTGGATACTGAGGTACTAAAATCAATACACTTTTGACTAGCCAATCTGGTTTGAAAGCACTGAAATTATTAATCTTTAATTCCAGGCTTGCGTGGGATTGCTTTAACATGGTGAATGACATGGCTAGAATGAACAATATCACCTTAAATGGAAGCCTGGCCGATCAGGTATAGACAGGAAGAAGGCTGCTCTTTGGTACAAAACCCTTCTGTGGAAGGCCCAAAGACCATCTAAGGGATGTGGTTGAGGCCTGGAGAAAGAGACTAGTGCCTCCATTGGGCCAAACAGCCAAAGAGGTTTATCCTATTTTACAAGTTGAAAGCTATAAGATATTTATCACTACATATATACTCACAGAAAGGATCAAAGATGGATGCTACATCTTGCCCTTGACTGTCCTTGGAAAGGACGGTTGACTGGTCACTGCCCAGTGAAACATCACCTCAAAAAATGAAGTTGTTACAACAGGATACCTGTCTGTTCTGATCCATTGAAAAGGACTTGCCAGAATATTGTCTGTGTGAATGTGAAGAAATTCAGTGAATTTGGGAAGATAGCTGTGGGTCCTGAAGATTTCAAAGATGTTGAGTTTATGCAGGCTTCATAAGAAGCCTGGATAGAATATTGGATGAATACTATTCACGTCATCTTACACAATAAATCCATAAGGATTACAGGGGACAAGAAAAAAAACTTACTCCTCCCCTATCACACTTTTCACCATCCATTTTGAACACATCACTTGGGCAGAATTCTGACTGGCCTGTACAAAATTCTGGCAAATCACACTCATGATCTGCAGATCTGCAAATGCTTCCTGCTGTTTTTGGACGACAAATCTGAAAAGAAATATTATAGTATCAATATTAAATATATAAGTTGCTTTAATAGATATAATGAATATCTTTTGACAAAACATAGACAATTGAAAATGTTTATTTTTTAGGTCTTTAAATGTCAGTTTATATAAATAATATTTGAGTATTTGACAATCGATAGCAACTGGAATGATGAAATTAGTTTTCCTAATTTTTCTCACCTTGAATAAACTTCTTATATATTACACTTTGAAATAAAAATTTTCTGCAACAACCAGACATACTGTTTAACCTTACAACTTGCTACTATAAAATCGAGCTATTTTGTTAATTCTTAGTAAATAGTAATATTATGCAAAACATAACTTGTTACATATCATTTTTCTCAGAAAGGTGCATAGAATTTATCTGTAAAATTATAAAAATGTCAGAAGAAAAGGTTTTGGAGCAAATGTGTTATGAATAAAAAAATGAAGTGAAAATGCCACAGAAACGCCTATATAAACCATACAACAAATTTTGTAAACATTTTTTCAAGATATACAAAAGTTTTGTAATGTAGTTGTGAATAAATTTTGATAAAAACAAAATCAAGTTATAAAATTTTCTTTTGAAAAAATAAGTTTTACATAAAAAGTAGAAAATAGTTTAAAAGATTAGATTTTGTAAGGATAGGAGACACAGGCTTACCTTGGAAAGTGATCCTTGGTATTAGCTAATAGTACATAAGTAAGAAAACACACACAAAAACACTTAAGTTCTGAAATATTTGTAAACACTGTTGATCCAACCCAAATTAAAACAATTCAGTCTTCTTTTTATAGTCTACTGTTTGAGAAAGTGAAGCGTACAAAATATTTCAGAACTTTAGTATTTTTTCTTACTTGTGTATTATTAGGTAATAGCAAGGACCACTTTCCAGGGTTAGCCTGTGTCTCATATCCATATAAAATCTAATCTAATAGGCTAAGTGCCCAATTAAACTCTAACCTAAAATAGTTAAAAAGTTAGGCCTATTTTGAAAAATTCACCAAAAATATTTATTTAATTGCAAAATTCAAACTTGTTATATACCATTGTTTAGAAAAATGTACGTAAAATTGAATTGTGAATTTATAAATTTTCTACAATGATATATTTTATAGTAAAGTAATCAAGAATGAGAAAAGTTGTCTTCACGTCACAAACATTTTAACCTAAAAATCACAAACAAACTTGCATAAAAATTTGTTTAGACTATTCAAACTCTTACAAATCTGTATCAACACATATCAACAAAACATAATAAATAATTCACAATAAATTACAAAGTAGAACACTCTCAAAATAATAATTTCTAACACACTAAACACTTAAAGACAGTGGTGAGAGGAACATTAGTATTATGCAATGTAGACTGGCAGTGGATAGTCACCAGACACTTGTTGTGACTAGTTTGCCTTGCACAGTCCGTTCCAAATATTAGTAGAACATGGGAATGGAATAAAACATTCGACAGATCTGAATGAAATTCTTCTTTACAAAGATAAAAGATCATCAAAAATATCAATGCAAAAGAACAATTCTTCACGGTTCGTTAGGGACTAGAAATCACAAACGGGAGCAGCTCATCTTTGTAACACTTCATAGAATGTATATATCTCATAAACTATGAGAGCTATGATAATTTTGATTACGTGGTTCGAAAGAGGAAGAAAAATACTGTAAAATATTGTCAACTTGTGGCATTTGTACAATTATTAACATTTACAAAAATATATGAACAATGAGGTCATATTTTCTTGTATTGCGACGTTCCGTCATGTGGCAAAACACACCAACTCATTGAATTCTTAGATTTTTTATTTTTGTCGTATGATATTTTGGTTATATAACTATGAAAGGTTGAAACATGTACTTTATAATGATATATAAATTATTCCGATAAAATCTTTTTTACTGGGCTATAAGTTGAATTGAAAAAATCCAATTTTTAGGGTGGAAAAACTTGTTATGAATTCTGGATTTAGCATAACTTTTATAGAACCTAATCTATAACAGTTAGAATGATTTGGAAAGCATAGATCAAAAGATGAAGAAATCTTCTATACAATACTGTAACTGCAGATTAGTTTAACAGAAAATATGGACTTGTGTAAATTAGATAAAGAATGGTGTAATTTTATGTTTTACTGCTACGAATTGCAACGATACACCTTGCAAGATTAACGTAGACTCTCAATTTAACGCGTATCGTTCGGGAATTTACTCAAATTTTGCTTCCGGCTTTTTCCCCGCTTGCGACAACGTATCGTATGCAAGACAATTTTACTTTTATCGTAAATTGTCAAGAAATAAGTCTTTTCGACTTTATTTCGTTTTATTTATTAATGAATTTATTGATTGCTCAGTCGATTTTACCTTTTTTTTTTTTTTTTAAACTTGTGTATACGACTCTTCCTAGAGGTCGTGCCGTGTGGGAGAGTTTGGTTTCCAAATTTTATTCCATTTAGAAAAATGTACAAATAATTAATTTTTGTAAATTTCTCTTTAGAGCACACACTTTATTTCACAGATATATATTTAAAATGGCATACAACTATAGGAATCTCTACAATAATGAAAAGCAATTAAAGAATTTTCAAATCAATTATCAATATTTATTACTTTTTATATTATGACTGAAGGTCTTTCTTTTGTTTGGTAAATTTATATTTTTCTTTATACTACAAAATCTCTACCATAAGACACAATGAATTTTATACACATATATTACAACACATTAAATTTCATATAGACACTCTATAACATATTAAATTTTATACTCAGAATGACCAGAACAAATCATTTAAAATTGAATTTACTTAAAAAATACACTTCCCCTATAATTTTTATTGAATATTTAATTAAAATGAATTTACGTTTATTATTATTAATTCCCTAAAGTTTCCAATAAATCAAAGTATTGGTACCTTGAACACTAATGAAGATCATATACGATGCTGAAGATTCTGATGGGTTGAGATGATCTCCCGATGCCTGTAGTCTAATGTTGTAAGTTCAATGAGTAGATTTTCTGCTGGTGCTGACTCCTGAAGCACGTCTTCCTCGTAGGCTGGTTGAAAAAAGAGTATCCAAGTTACCTTGAATATTTCAGAGCTCCTCTGACTTGGGAATTTTGAGTACCAACTTAACTTGGTTTCCCTCATAAACTATCCCTTCACGTTTTTATACGTTTTCGGCGAGTTTATGCTTTATTTTGGGTTTTTTCATTTCCCAAAATATTTACAGATTATTTATTTATTATATTTATTCTTTTATTTCATTCTAATCCTTTTATTTCTTCCTTTTTACTTTATTTCTTCACAAATTTTTATCTTTTATCGGTTGTCTCCACTTCTTTGTCATTGGTTACGGTCGAGTTTCGCTCAGCGATCCCTCCTCTTGTTAAAACATGATTTTGGTTGAAATTCTGTACTTTTTTCTTCTTTTCTCTCTAACTTCTGCTTCGCTCTTCCGATTCTCGATTTCTTTTTAGATCTTGGTTCTTAATGTTCTTGGGATCCTTAAGGTTTTTGTTTCGTGGTTGTAGTCCATTTCTTTCTCGAGTTATTTAGCTTTTACGTAATTTAAACAATTTCAAAATTTAGTTTTTTCCCTGATTTGGTTTTTGGTTTTTTAACACTTTTTTATTTTTTTGTTCTTGGTAGGAACGAATGTAACTATGATCACTTTTTCTCTGCTATGTTTATTTCGCGAGAAATCTTGATTTAAAGTTTTTTACATCGTTTTCCCATGAAAACATGTTATTAAAACCCCCATCTACTGATTTTATAAATTTGGTTTGTTCATTCTGTACAACACACTAATTTAAACATTTCTTAATTATAAATACATTCTATTTATAATGTTTATCTAATTTTTCGATAAATTGGTATTTTTATAAGTGCCTAAGGTTTTTTTTTTTTTTCCTTTTTTTTTTTTTTTATTAAAATATCGTTGGAGTTATTATTTTTATTTCATGTTTCCCCTTTATTTCCCCCTTACTTATTTATATTTAATTTACCATTTGTTAATTTCCTTTATTTTATATTTTAGTATTTTTTGTCTAAGTTGTTTTCCCCGTAACTTTGTTAATTATTAATTTATGAAAATTTCCCCCCTTACTAAATATTTTTATTATTACTTTTACAATCTTTCTCGGTACTTTATTTTTTAAATTTGAAACATTTTTGTTTCACGGACAAGTTTATTCCCGTTAGTGACGCATCAACATCGCTAACTGCTGGCTTTACCTACTACGTTGCTAACGAATCAGCTTTACAATTTTTATTCTGCCTTGAGCGTTTTGGCCAATTCCAAACCGCCTCAGAATGTTGCCGCTTTAGAAAATACACAAACTTTACCAATTAATTAAATATTATTTATAATGTTTTTTGAACTTTTGATTGTATGAATATTAATGATTGTAAGATTAGCTTTACAATGGTAAATGTTGAATTGAAAAAAGTGATTACTGTTGTACAGGACAGGAGTTTGTGTACCGCTATGGTTGTAGGGTTAAAGGTTATTATAAATTTCCACGTGTTGCTACGATACACCTTGCAAGATTAACGTAGACTCTCAATTGAACACGTATCGTTCGGGAATTTACTCAAATTTTGCTTCCGGCTTTTTCCCCGCTTGCGACAACGTATCGTATGCAAGACAATTTTACTTTTATCGTAAATTGTCAAGAAATAAGTCTTTTCGACTTTATTTCGTTTTATTTATTAATGAATTTATTGATTGCTCAGTCAATTTTACCTTTTCTTAAACTTGTGTATACGACTCTTCCTAGAGGTCGTGCCGTGTGGGAGAGTTTGGTTTCCAAATTTTATTCCATTTAGAAAAATATACAAATAATTAATTTTTGGTAAATTTCTCTTTAGAGCACACACTTTATTTCACAGATATATATTTAAAATGGCATACAACTATAGGAATCTCTACAATAATGAAAAGCAATTAAAGATTTTTCAAATCAATTATCAATATTTATTACTTTTTATATTATGACTGAAGGTCTTTCTTTTGTTTGGTAAATTTATATTTTTCTTTATACTACAAAATCTCTACCATAAGACACAATGAAATTTATACACATATATTACAACACATTAAATTTTATATAGACACTCTATAACATATTAAATTTTATACTCAGAATGACCAGAACAAATCATTTAAAATTGAATTTACTTAAAAATTACACTTCCCCTATAATTTTTATTGAATATTTAATTAAAATGAATTTACGTTTATTATTATTAATTCCCTAAAGTTTCCAATAAATCAAAGTATTGGTACCTTGAACACTAATGAAGATCATATACGATGCTGAAGATTCTGATGGGTTGAGATGATCTCCCGATGCCTGTAGTCTAATGTTGTAAGTTCAATGAGTAGATTTTCTGCTGGTGCTGACTCCTGAAGCACGTCTTCCTCGTAGGCTGGTTGAAAAAAGAGTATCCAAGTTACCTTGAATATTTCAGAGCTCCTCTGACTTGGGAATTTTGAGTACCAACTTAACTTGGTTTCCCTCATAAACTATCCCTTCACGTTTTTATACGTTTTCGGCGAGTTTATGCTTTATTTTGGGTTTTTTCATTTCCCAAAATATTTACAGATTCTTTATTTATTATATTTATTCTTTTATTTCATTCTAATCCTTTTATTTCTTCCTTTTTACTTTATTTCTTCACAAATTTTTATCTTTTATCGGTTGTCTCCACTTCTTTGTCATTGGTTACGGTCGAGTTTCGCTCAGCGATCCCTCCTCTTGTTAAAACATGATTTTGGTTGAAATTCTGTACTTTTTTCTTCTTTTCTCTCTAACTTCTGCTTCGCTCTTCCGATTCTCGATTTCTTTTTAGATCTTGGTTCTTAATGTTCTTGGGATCCTTTAGGTTTTTGTTTCGTGGTTGTAGTCCATTTCTTTCTCGAGTTATTTAGCTTTTACGTAATTTAAACAATTTCAAAATTTAGTTTTTTCCCTGATTTGGTTTTTGGTTTTTTAACACTTTTTTATTTTTTGTTCTTGGTAGGAACGAATGTAACTATGATCACTTTTTCTCTGCTATGTTTATTTCGCGAGAAATCTTGATTTAAAGTTTTTTACATCGTTTTCCCATGAAAACATGTTATTAAAACCCCCATCTACTGATTTTATAAATTTGGTTTGTTCATTCTGTACAACACACTAATTTAAACATTTCTTAAGTATAAATACATTCTATTTATAATGTTTATCTAATTTTTCGATAAATTGGTATTTTTATAAGTGCCTAAGGTTTTTTTTTCTTCTTTTTTTTTTTTTTATTAAAATATCGTTGGAGTTATTATTTTTATTTCATGTTTCCCCTTTATTTCCCCCTTACTTATTTATATTTAATTTACCATTTGTTAATTTCCTTTATTTTATATTTTAGTATTTTTTGTCTAAGTTGTTTTCCCCGTAACTTTGTTAATTATTAATTTATGAAAATTTCCCCCCTTACTAAATATTTTTATTATTACTTTTACAATCTTTCTCGGTACTTTATTTTTTTAATTTGAAACATTTTTGTTTCACGGACAAGTTTATTCCCGTTAGTGACGCATCAACATCGCTAACTGCTGGCTTTACCTACTACGTTGCTAACGAATCAGCTTTACAATTTTTATTCTGCCTTGAGCGTTTTGGCCAATTCCAAACCGCCTCAATATCCCCCGTGCAAAATTAGAAAATTGCTTATGTTTTAACATCAGCCTTTTTTGATATTAAATCCCCTTATGACATCTTTTACTTAATTTAAACAATTTTCAATAAATCCACATTTTATTATATAATTTAAATTTTCATTTGAAAATTTTTAAACACATATATAACACAAAATACCTATATTAACTATTAAATTCTTAAAACATCAAATATACTTTTATATCACACAATTAATTTTCCTTATAACACATAAACACACAATATAGAATACAAAACAATTATATAAAACATGAATAACACAAATACATAAAACATAGAATATAACAACTACATAAGACCTGAATATAACAAATACATAAGACATGAATAAATTTTCATTTTAAATTTTTCCATCTCAAGATGGTCCATGGCTTTTACTTGTTTGCTTCTCAGATTTTTCACTGTCCTGCAACATACTAACTAGTATACACATTTTTATTACAACTTCTGCACTAAACTTTTTTGACATCCTGTACCTTACCCTGATTTATTGGATATAAACAAAAATCTTATTAATTTTCTAACTATCCCCAATAATCATTTGTTATGGTCATTCCTAACACATAATAGTACAAAAAGCTGGCTATAAAATGATATTAATTTTTAACATACTTTAAATTTCGCATTCATTCATCAACCCGTCAAAATAAACATCCTTCAATTTTTTAAGCAGTTTTTGTATCGATTTGATGAATGGAGCGGTTGATTAGCCTCGTTCAGTATGCGGTTGTTTATTTAGGCTTCGAGCATCCGTTGTCCTAACGATTCCTTTGTTAAGCGCTAGCAGCTGATTTCTTTGACCTAGTTATTTTTAGCTCTTTTGTTATGTGACATATTTTTATTCATAATATGGTTTCATGTCTTTAATATCATATCGACCCTTGATTTTATTTGTTTGAATATTTTTAACTTCGTATGTTCTTCTGCCCATTACACGAGTGACTTGATATGGACCACTGTAGACTAACATTAATTTGTCAGTTTGGTTTAATAATAAACTAGGCCGGTTCAAGTTAATTATTAAAACTTTGTCTCCAATTCTGAATTTAGTTTCTTTAATTCTTGCATTAATTTTATCAGCTCTCTTGTTCTTGTGTTAAAATATTATTTTCCAAGCATAAATTTTCGTGTTCAATGTTGACATTTACTTGACATAATTTCAAAATTTTATTTTCTTTTAATTTTATTTTAGGCTTCCCTTCTTCACCTTTTTCGTAATTTAGTCCTGTTTTCATTTTAACTTTCACCATTTTCTTTCTTCTGTCCATTCGTCTTTCCAGGTTTTCGTCACGTCCATTTTGTTTAACTTTTCCCCATATTTCCGCAATTTTTACTATTTCCTTAACTCCTGTACTTTCTTCTTTAACAATTTTATTTTTTACCTTATTATTTATTACTTTTGAGTTGATTGCTGTTTGCAGCATATTTATTTTATTTTCGCTGATTTCACCATTTTTGGCTCCTCTTGCTCTCCTAATCCCCCGTGCTATCTTGTCTCTATACTCCTTTTCTCCTCCGGTTTTGGTCACATTCGGTCTGGTCACATCCTTTGCATTTATTTTTACTTCTACATGCTTTTTTGTAGATAACTTTATTGCCCCTTTTCCTCGCAATACAGAGTTTGAGCCTCCCATTTCAGCGTCGCTCCGATTGTCCATTAAACATGTCCTTTCTTTGCTGAGATTTTCTTCGCTGTTTCCTTTTGTACTCAATCCTTTTAATTTTAATTTTGCTACGTTATCCTCGTCTTTCCTATTTTCCTTCGTCTCGCTACAAAAATCTTCTACAATAAAATGGTCGTCGACTTGAAGTTGTATGAATTTTCTATCCATATTAATTCTTGCTTTATATTGACACAAAAAGTTACACCCTATTATTAATTTTGACTTTAAGTTTGGTACTACCAGAAATATTCCTTCTATGCATTTTTGCTTTAATTGTATGGGGAGCACAGCCTGTTTTGTAACCCTCTGTCTTTGGTTTTTTAATGCTGTCACCACCTCTACACCATTTACTGGTAATACCAACACTTCTTTATTGTCAACATTTATTTCGTCGAAAAATCTCTCCTGTACGAACGACATTTGCGCGCCGGTGTCAATTTCTGCTTCTACCATTTTATTAAGAATTCCTGTAGTGATCTTTGGGCATTCAGGTATAGATTCTTGTAATTCTAAATCTATCTCCCTTTCTTCCATTAAATCCTTCTTTATTTCGCAATTCATTTTAGTTACTTTAATTTCTGTTTTATTTATTATTATTTCTTTATTTTTAGTTTTTAATTCTTCATTTTTGTTTATTATTGCATTTCTATTTTTATCCGCGATCCCAAAATTCCTATCATTTTTCGTTTGCTTAATCATTTTATTTTTTATTTTTCCTATTGGGATCTCACTACCTAGTTTTTTGGAAATTTAGGAAGTTGATTAGATGGACCCGGTTTTTGGAAATCAAGTTTTGGTTTAAGGTTAGGACGTGAGGATGGGTAATTTGCAGGTCTCTCCCGATATTGATTTTGTTGATCAACTTGCCTGTATCGTGTAAATCGCTCTTCCTGTCTTCCCGCGTACATTGTTTCCCCTCTCGTTCCCTCTATACTTTCCAAAGTTCTTAGGAACGTTATCGCCTCTTCAAAACTTTCACTTGATTTCCCTAGGCTTGCCAATTGTACCTTCGGATCGAAATGTCTCATTAATTTGAAGATTAAAAATGATTCTGGGATTTCAGGAATTAAGAATTGTGCCTTATTTATCTGTTTGCAGAAATATTCCACTTTTGTTAAAGCCCCTTTATTAGAAAATCTTCCGTTTTCTATTTGATTCCTTATTATCTGTTGGGTTTGGTAACACCAATAATTGTCTAAAAATTTTTCTTTAAATCCTTCATACTCTTCCGTTCCTCTTTTTACCACTCTCCACCATTCCATCGCTGCACCTTTTAATAATCTTTCTATTATTCTTAATTTTTCGGCTCCATCCATTAGCGTACTAATCTCATCAAAATGTTTTTCTACTTCCTTAATAAATCTCATTGGAATTTCCCTAGCATTACCCCAGAATTCCAATTGTCTATTTTCTCCCTGTGCCTTATCTATATAAATTACCCTTGCTTCTTTGTCTCCACTTTCTCTATTTCTAGCTACTTCTTTTAATTTTGTTTCTAAAACTTTTACTGAACTTTCTATTTTACTTCCAACTTCTCTTCTTACGCTATTTATTTCTAATGTCCTATTTGACACTTCTTCATCTATTTTTCCTCTTAACTCGTCTAAGTCCCTGGCATTTTCATTCATCTGTTTTTCGCATTCTATTATTCTTAATGTGTTTTCTCCTATGCTCCTTTCTATGGTAGTAGTAATGTTTACTACTAAATTTTCTAATTCTTCTTTTCTTTCCTTCCTTTCTTCTATTCTTTCTTTCTTTCTCTTCTCTTCTTCTTCCAGTTTTTCTTTCTGCCTCTTCTCTTCTTCTGCAAGTTTCTCTTTCTGTCTTTCTTCTTTGTCTAGCGCTACTCTATTTTCCATACTTTTCATGTAATTAAATATTTGTTCCATTTTCTTGTCTATTCCTGAAGCTTCCTGTTTTGGTTCTTCTTGAGCTTTAGGATCTCTAGTTGGCGGCATTTTTATTTAATTTTTCTTTACGCGACTAATTTGTTTATTATTAATTTTTATGATTATTAACTTGTTTATAACCACCTTTATTGAACTCACAACTTAGAACTTACACACATATATTTATGGAACAAAATTTGGAACTCTCGTTCGTATGGATCACTAAAAACAAGAATTTCCTTTTTAAAAAAAATATTCTAGCTTTTCGTGCTCCACGTATTTGGGCGCCACTTGCTACGATACACCTTGCAAGATTAACGTAGACTCTCAATTGAACACGTATCGTTCGGGAATTTACTCAAATTTTGCTTCCGGCTTTTTCCCCGCTTGCGACAACGTATCGTATGCAAGACAATTTTACTTTTATCGTAAATTGTCAAGAAATAAGTCTTTTCGACTTTATTTCGTTTTATTTATTAATGAATTTATTGATTGCTCAGTCAATTTTACCTTTTCTTAAACTTGTGTATACGACTCTTCCTAGAGGTCGTGCCGTGTGGGAGAGTTTGGTTTCCAAATTTTATTCCATTTAGAAAAATATACAAATAATTAATTTTTGGTAAATTTCTCTTTAGAGCACACACTTTATTTCACAGATATATATTTAAAATGGCATACAACTATAGGAATCTCTACAATAATGAAAAGCAATTAAAGATTTTTCAAATCAATTATCAATATTTATTACTTTTTATATTATGACTGAAGGTCTTTCTTTTGTTTGGTAAATTTATATTTTTCTTTATACTACAAAATCTCTACCATAAGACACAATGAAATTTATACACATATATTACAACACATTAAATTTTATATAGACACTCTATAACATATTAAATTTTATACTCAGAATGACCAGAACAAATCATTTAAAATTGAATTTACTTAAAAATTACACTTCCCCTATAATTTTTATTGAATATTTAATTAAAATGAATTTACGTTTATTATTATTAATTCCCTAAAGTTTCCAATAAATCAAAGTATTGGTACCTTGAACACTAATGAAGATCATATACGATGCTGAAGATTCTGATGGGTTGAGATGATCTCCCGATGCCTGTAGTCTAATGTTGTAAGTTCAATGAGTAGATTTTCTGCTGGTGCTGACTCCTGAAGCACGTCTTCCTCGTAGGCTGGTTGAAAAAAGAGTATCCAAGTTACCTTGAATATTTCAGAGCTCCTCTGACTTGGGAATTTTGAGTACCAACTTAACTTGGTTTCCCTCATAAACTATCCCTTCACGTTTTTATACGTTTTCGGCGAGTTTATGCTTTATTTTGGGTTTTTTCATTTCCCAAAATATTTACAGATTCTTTATTTATTATATTTATTCTTTTATTTCATTCTAATCCTTTTATTTCTTCCTTTTTACTTTATTTCTTCACAAATTTTTATCTTTTATCGGTTGTCTCCACTTCTTTGTCATTGGTTACGGTCGAGTTTCGCTCAGCGATCCCTCCTCTTGTTAAAACATGATTTTGGTTGAAATTCTGTACTTTTTTCTTCTTTTCTCTCTAACTTCTGCTTCGCTCTTCCGATTCTCGATTTCTTTTTAGATCTTGGTTCTTAATGTTCTTGGGATCCTTTAGGTTTTTGTTTCGTGGTTGTAGTCCATTTCTTTCTCGAGTTATTTAGCTTTTACGTAATTTAAACAATTTCAAAATTTAGTTTTTTCCCTGATTTGGTTTTTGGTTTTTTAACACTTTTTTATTTTTTGTTCTTGGTAGGAACGAATGTAACTATGATCACTTTTTCTCTGCTATGTTTATTTCGCGAGAAATCTTGATTTAAAGTTTTTTACATCGTTTTCCCATGAAAACATGTTATTAAAACCCCCATCTACTGATTTTATAAATTTGGTTTGTTCATTCTGTACAACACACTAATTTAAACATTTCTTAAGTATAAATACATTCTATTTATAATGTTTATCTAATTTTTCGATAAATTGGTATTTTTATAAGTGCCTAAGGTTTTTTTTTCTTCTTTTTTTTTTTTTTATTAAAATATCGTTGGAGTTATTATTTTTATTTCATGTTTCCCCTTTATTTCCCCCTTACTTATTTATATTTAATTTACCATTTGTTAATTTCCTTTATTTTATATTTTAGTATTTTTTGTCTAAGTTGTTTTCCCCGTAACTTTGTTAATTATTAATTTATGAAAATTTCCCCCCTTACTAAATATTTTTATTATTACTTTTACAATCTTTCTCGGTACTTTATTTTTTTAATTTGAAACATTTTTGTTTCACGGACAAGTTTATTCCCGTTAGTGACGCATCAACATCGCTAACTGCTGGCTTTACCTACTACGTTGCTAACGAATCAGCTTTACAATTTTTATTCTGCCTTGAGCGTTTTGGCCAATTCCAAACCGCCTCAATATCCCCCGTGCAAAATTAGAAAATTGCTTATGTTTTAACATCAGCCTTTTTTGATATTAAATCCCCTTATGACATCTTTTACTTAATTTAAACAATTTTCAATAAATCCACATTTTATTATATAATTTAAATTTTCATTTGAAAATTTTTAAACACATATATAACACAAAATACCTATATTAACTATTAAATTCTTAAAACATCAAATATACTTTTATATCACACAATTAATTTTCCTTATAACACATAAACACACAATATAGAATACAAAACAATTATATAAAACATGAATAACACAAATACATAAAACATAGAATATAACAACTACATAAGACCTGAATATAACAAATACATAAGACATGAATAAATTTTCATTTTAAATTTTTCCATCTCAAGATGGTCCATGGCTTTTACTTGTTTGCTTCTCAGATTTTTCACTGTCCTGCAACATACTAACTAGTATACACATTTTTATTACAACTTCTGCACTAAACTTTTTTGACATCCTGTACCTTACCCTGATTTATTGGATATAAACAAAAATCTTATTAATTTTCTAACTATCCCCAATAATCATTTGTTATGGTCATTCCTAACACATAATAGTACAAAAAGCTGGCTATAAAATGATATTAATTTTTAACATACTTTAAATTTCGCATTCATTCATCAACCCGTCAAAATAAACATCCTTCAATTTTTTAAGCAGTTTTTGTATCGATTTGATGAATGGAGCGGTTGATTAGCCTCGTTCAGTATGCGGTTGTTTATTTAGGCTTCGAGCATCCGTTGTCCTAACGATTCCTTTGTTAAGCGCTAGCAGCTGATTTCTTTGACCTAGTTATTTTTAGCTCTTTTGTTATGTGACATATTTTTATTCATAATATGGTTTCATGTCTTTAATATCATATCGACCCTTGATTTTATTTGTTTGAATATTTTTAACTTCGTATGTTCTTCTGCCCATTACACGAGTGACTTGATATGGACCACTGTAGACTAACATTAATTTGTCAGTTTGGTTTAATAATAAACTAGGCCGGTTCAAGTTAATTATTAAAACTTTGTCTCCAATTCTGAATTTAGTTTCTTTAATTCTTGCATTAATTTTATCAGCTCTCTTGTTCTTGTGTTAAAATATTATTTTCCAAGCATAAATTTTCGTGTTCAATGTTGACATTTATTTGACATAATTTCAAAATTTTATTTTCTTTTAATTTTATTTTAGGCTTCCCTTCTTCACCTTTTTCGTAATTTAGTCCTGTTTTCATTTTAACTTTCACCATTTTCTTTCTTCTGTCCATTCGTCTTTCCAGGTTTTCGTCACGTCCATTTTGTTTAACTTTTCCCCATATTTCCGCAATTTTTACTATTTCCTTAACTCCTGTACTTTCTTCTTTAACAATTTTATTTTTTACCTTATTATTTATTACTTTTGAGTTGATTGCTGTTTGCAGCATATTTATTTTATTTTCGCTGATTTCACCATTTTTGGCTCCTCTTGCTCTCCTAATCCCCCGTGCTATCTTGTCTCTATACTCCTTTTCTCCTCCGGTTTTGGTCACATTCGGTCTGGTCACATCCTTTGCATTTATTTTTACTTCTACATGCTTTTTTGTAGATAACTTTATTGCCCCTTTTCCTCGCAATACAGAGTTTGAGCCTCCCATTTCAGCGTCGCTCCGATTGTCCATTAAACATGTCCTTTCTTTGCTGAGATTTTCTTCGCTGTTTCCTTTTGTACTCAATCCTTTTAATTTTAATTTTGCTACGTTATCCTCGTCTTTCCTATTTTCCTTCGTCTCGCTACAAAAATCTTCTACAATAAAATGGTCGTCGACTTGAAGTTGTATGAATTTTCTATCCATATTAATTCTTGCTTTATATTGACACAAAAAGTTACACCCTATTATTAATTTTGACTTTAAGTTTGGTACTACCAGAAATATTCCTTCTATGCATTTTTGCTTTAATTGTATGGGGAGCACAGCCTGTTTTGTAACCCTCTGTCTTTGGTTTTTTAATGCTGTCACCACCTCTACACCATTTACTGGTAATACCAACACTTCTTTATTGTCAACATTTATTTCGTCGAAAAATCTCTCCTGTACGAACGACATTTGCGCGCCGGTGTCAATTTCTGCTTCTACCATTTTATTAAGAATTCCTGTAGTGATCTTTGGGCATTCAGGTATAGATTCTTGTAATTCTAAATCTATCTCCCTTTCTTCCATTAAATCCTTCTTTATTTCGCAATTCATTTTAGTTACTTTAATTTCTGTTTTATTTATTATTATTTCTTTATTTTTAGTTTTTAATTCTTCATTTTTGTTTATTATTGCATTTCTATTTTTATCCGCGATCCCAAAATTCCTATCATTTTTCGTTTGCTTAATCATTTTATTTTTTATTTTTCCTATTGGGATCTCACTACCTAGTTTTTTGGAAATTTAGGAAGTTGATTAGATGGACCCGGTTTTTGGAAATCAAGTTTTGGTTTAAGGTTAGGACGTGAGGATGGGTAATTTGCAGGTCTCTCCCGATATTGATTTTGTTGATCAACTTGCCTGTATCGTGTAAATCGCTCTTCCTGTCTTCCCGCGTACATTGTTTCCCCTCTCGTTCCCTCTATACTTTCCAAAGTTCTTAGGAACGTTATCGCCTCTTCAAAACTTTCACTTGATTTCCCTAGGCTTGCCAATTGTACCTTCGGATCGAAATGTCTCATTAATTTGAAGATTAAAAATGATTCTGGGATTTCAGGAATTAAGAATTGTGCCTTATTTATCTGTTTGCAGAAATATTCCACTTTTGTTAAAGCCCCTTTATTAGAAAATCTTCCGTTTTCTATTTGATTCCTTATTATCTGTTGGGTTTGGTAACACCAATAATTGTCTAAAAATTTTTCTTTAAATCCTTCATACTCTTCCGTTCCTCTTTTTACCACTCTCCACCATTCCATCGCTGCACCTTTTAATAATCTTTCTATTATTCTTAATTTTTCGGCTCCATCCATTAGCGTACTAATCTCATCAAAATGTTTTTCTACTTCCTTAATAAATCTCATTGGAATTTCCCTAGCATTACCCCAGAATTCCAATTGTCTATTTTCTCCCTGTGCCTTATCTATATAAATTACCCTTGCTTCTTTGTCTCCACTTTCTCTATTTCTAGCTACTTCTTTTAATTTTGTTTCTAAAACTTTTACTGAACTTTCTATTTTACTTCCAACTTCTCTTCTTACGCTATTTATTTCTAATGTCCTATTTGACACTTCTTCATCTATTTTTCCTCTTAACTCGTCTAAGTCCCTGGCATTTTCATTCATCTGTTTTTCGCATTCTATTATTCTTAATGTGTTTTCTCCTATGCTCCTTTCTATGGTAGTAGTAATGTTTACTACTAAATTTTCTAATTCTTCTTTTCTTTCCTTCCTTTCTTCTATTCTTTCTTTCTTTCTCTTCTCTTCTTCTTCCAGTTTTTCTTTCTGCCTCTTCTCTTCTTCTGCAAGTTTCTCTTTCTGTCTTTCTTCTTTGTCTAGCGCTACTCTATTTTCCATACTTTTCATGTAATTAAATATTTGTTCCATTTTCTTGTCTATTCCTGAAGCTTCCTGTTTTGGTTCTTCTTGAGCTTTAGGATCTCTAGTTGGCGGCATTTTTATTTAATTTTTCTTTACGCGACTAATTTGTTTATTATTAATTTTTATGATTATTAACTTGTTTATAACCACCTTTATTGAACTCACAACTTAGAACTTACACACATATATTTATGGAACAAAATTTGGAACTCTCGTTCGTATGGATCACTAAAAACAAGAATTTCCTTTTTAAAAAAAATATTCTAGCTTTTCGTGCTCCACGTATTTGGGCGCCACTTGCTACGATACACCTTGCAAGATTAACGTAGACTCTCAATTGAACACGTATCGTTCGGGAATTTACTCAAATTTTGCTTCCGGCTTTTTCCCCGCTTGCGACAACGTATCGTATGCAAGACAATTTTACTTTTATCGTAAATTGTCAAGAAATAAGTCTTTTCGACTTTATTTCGTTTTATTTATTAATGAATTTATTGATTGCTCAGTCAATTTTACCTTTTCTTAAACTTGTGTATACGACTCTTCCTAGAGGTCGTGCCGTGTGGGAGAGTTTGGTTTCCAAATTTTATTCCATTTAGAAAAATATACAAATAATTAATTTTTGGTAAATTTCTCTTTAGAGCACACACTTTATTTCACAGATATATATTTAAAATGGCATACAACTATAGGAATCTCTACAATAATGAAAAGCAATTAAAGATTTTTCAAATCAATTATCAATATTTATTACTTTTTATATTATGACTGAAGGTCTTTCTTTTGTTTGGTAAATTTATATTTTTCTTTATACTACAAAATCTCTACCATAAGACACAATGAAATTTATACACATATATTACAACACATTAAATTTTATATAGACACTCTATAACATATTAAATTTTATACTCAGAATGACCAGAACAAATCATTTAAAATTGAATTTACTTAAAAATTACACTTCCCCTATAATTTTTATTGAATATTTAATTAAAATGAATTTACGTTTATTATTATTAATTCCCTAAAGTTTCCAATAAATCAAAGTATTGGTACCTTGAACACTAATGAAGATCATATACGATGCTGAAGATTCTGATGGGTTGAGATGATCTCCCGATGCCTGTAGTCTAATGTTGTAAGTTCAATGAGTAGATTTTCTGCTGGTGCTGACTCCTGAAGCACGTCTTCCTCGTAGGCTGGTTGAAAAAAGAGTATCCAAGTTACCTTGAATATTTCAGAGCTCCTCTGACTTGGGAATTTTGAGTACCAACTTAACTTGGTTTCCCTCATAAACTATCCCTTCACGTTTTTATACGTTTTCGGCGAGTTTATGCTTTATTTTGGGTTTTTTCATTTCCCAAAATATTTACAGATTCTTTATTTATTATATTTATTCTTTTATTTCATTCTAATCCTTTTATTTCTTCCTTTTTACTTTATTTCTTCACAAATTTTTATCTTTTATCGGTTGTCTCCACTTCTTTGTCATTGGTTACGGTCGAGTTTCGCTCAGCGATCCCTCCTCTTGTTAAAACATGATTTTGGTTGAAATTCTGTACTTTTTTCTTCTTTTCTCTCTAACTTCTGCTTCGCTCTTCCGATTCTCGATTTCTTTTTAGATCTTGGTTCTTAATGTTCTTGGGATCCTTTAGGTTTTTGTTTCGTGGTTGTAGTCCATTTCTTTCTCGAGTTATTTAGCTTTTACGTAATTTAAACAATTTCAAAATTTAGTTTTTTCCCTGATTTGGTTTTTGGTTTTTTAACACTTTTTTATTTTTTGTTCTTGGTAGGAACGAATGTAACTATGATCACTTTTTCTCTGCTATGTTTATTTCGCGAGAAATCTTGATTTAAAGTTTTTTACATCGTTTTCCCATGAAAACATGTTATTAAAACCCCCATCTACTGATTTTATAAATTTGGTTTGTTCATTCTGTACAACACACTAATTTAAACATTTCTTAAGTATAAATACATTCTATTTATAATGTTTATCTAATTTTTCGATAAATTGGTATTTTTATAAGTGCCTAAGGTTTTTTTTTCTTCTTTTTTTTTTTTTTATTAAAATATCGTTGGAGTTATTATTTTTATTTCATGTTTCCCCTTTATTTCCCCCTTACTTATTTATATTTAATTTACCATTTGTTAATTTCCTTTATTTTATATTTTAGTATTTTTTGTCTAAGTTGTTTTCCCCGTAACTTTGTTAATTATTAATTTATGAAAATTTCCCCCCTTACTAAATATTTTTATTATTACTTTTACAATCTTTCTCGGTACTTTATTTTTTTAATTTGAAACATTTTTGTTTCACGGACAAGTTTATTCCCGTTAGTGACGCATCAACATCGCTAACTGCTGGCTTTACCTACTACGTTGCTAACGAATCAGCTTTACAATTTTTATTCTGCCTTGAGCGTTTTGGCCAATTCCAAACCGCCTCAGTGTCTGAAAAACAAAAAATTTTTTAACTATTTCCTTTTTAACCCACCAACGATTGCCAGACCCGCTAGCGGGTCGATTTTTCATGCATGGCTTAGTTCACCAACTCTAAAACACGTATTTTGTAATTCAACATTACGCCCACTTAAAATTGTCCTATCGCAATAAATAAAATACCGTTGGAAAAGTAATGTTCCGTAGATGCATAATCATGCAAAAAAATATCACAAAACGTTATAAATAATATTCCAAAAATTGGTGAAGTTCACGTATTTTTGATGCGTAAAATCGTAAATTTAAACTCTGCGCCTTTTCGTAAAAGCGGCTCCATTTTTTCCCGATACGATTACAACTCTATTTATCTGTCATTTAAGTCAACTAAAACACTGTTCTATAGATCACATGTTTCTCTTTCTAACCGTAGATTACAAATTTTTCTGCGTCTAACAGATCCAGAGATATATCTATTTGACCAGAGAACAAACCTGACGACACGAAATTTATTTGGCATTCGGTGCACTTTACGAAATGACGAAATTCATTTTTCATGTCAGAAAAAGGACTTGTTCTTTACACTATGTTGTAGAGGAAATTTCATTCTATAAGTTGGTACCACTCGATATAGGCAATACTTAGTTAAAAGGTTTTGTTTTGATCCCGGAACATACGCAATGGTGCGATGTAAATACTGTAATAAATGACGTAGCGCATATTGTTTGGGAATACATATTTATTTTATTTTGAAGGTTTGTTTATACAAATTGTATATATTTTGTATACAAGTTACAATATATGTGTTTTTATATCTAAAGTTTATGTTTTTAGTGAATTTCTAGTTTGTGAAAGGTTTATATTTGTCATAACCTAAAAGGAAAATTGTAAGTCTAGGCTATATGCAAATTTTCTTATATTTAGTGTTTTATTTGATGATTTACAAGTGTATATGTGTGTTATTCTTTGTAAAGTATGTTGTTTTAGTGAAATCTAATGATTTTGTCTTAGGGATAGCTTTAGAAAGTTACTAATTACGCCTAAATGATCGAGGTGTCAACCTAACCTTCAAGCGTCAGAATATCAATATTTTGAAAATCGTCATTTTTATTTTCAAATATGTAACAAATTATTATTTTTTTCTCCTAAATATATTCACAAATATATTACAAATCTCAAGTAATGGTTGAATAAATTTCAAAAAATCTATTAGTATGTTATTCATTACCATTTCTGTAAAATTTCTGCTCCGTTACTCTTAGATTTTTTGGTATTTGACCAAAAAACTCCATAAGTGATACATCTAACATTTTTTTTTCACTACACACCTACATTCTATGCACCTTTCTGAACATAATGAGATATAGAACTTTTGTATAAAATATATATTACTATGTTTGGTAAATTGTTGAAAATAAAATGACCAATGTCCCGAAATTCATAAAATAATTTTTTTACATTTTGAAAATGTAACAATTTTTTTCCCCCCTAAATATATTCACAAATAATACACAAACATTGTGTATATATCTTAGAAATAGGTAGTAAGCTATTGATTTTGATTTATACAGGTTTTTCCTGAAAAATGGTAACTTCGTTTTTGACACGTAACATACTTACGCCAAAACCGTTTCAAAAAATTTTTTTTATTACATAGATGAATTCTATGCATCTTTCTGAGAAAAATGATATCTTATAAGTTAGGTTTTGTATACAAATAATATTTTTTATTAATTTTTTAAAAAACGAAGAAAATTAACACTGCTCTTGGTGGGTTAAGCAAGACAACTAAAATTGTGATATTAATTTAATTCATAAGTGATATGGGTATGAGCTCAGTTAAAACTTTATTAAATATTCATCATCCATTAAGACTCTGTATTAAACTATTATTATACCTTGAGATCACAGCACTCTCCTGTTGCACATGAGGCATTGCTGTATAGCATACAAGAAGTGACATTGCAACAAGGATTATCACAATTTTCATTGAGTCCACAATCACATTGTTCTCCTGCTTCTACGTAGCCATTTCCACATACAGGACTATCGAATAATCTTCAAACAAATAACATAATATCTAGAATAGTTAATTTTACAATATAAATAAGCTTTTAGTTTAGTTAATATTCAATGTTTCAACTGTTGACTTATAACAATTTTAAAGATTTGTACAAAATGTATTAGAAACACTAAAATTGGACAAGTTTTACCTTTTTTGGTTGAATTAAAGATACAATTTTTATTTACTTAGCCGTTATTTTTCTATGTAGTCCCCTACCACTGCAATATACTTGTTCCAGTGTTCATGAAGTTTCTTAATACAACAAGAGTAGAATTCTTGTCACTACATGTTAAACAATTTGTGTATATCATCATTAGCATCCTCATTAGATTTGAATTTCTTCTCTCCTAAAAATTCTTTAAATCAGCCGAAGATGTGAAAGTCCATGTTATTAAGTTGGACTATATTAGATGATGAGGTACGACATCCCACTTGAGTTTCTATAATGTTTCCATCGTCAAAGCAGCAGTGTGAGGGAGAGCACTGTCCTGAAGGAAACAAACCGAATACTGGAACGAATTGCTGGCTTTATTATTATTTTTAAGTTCCATTGTCAAAGCAGCAGTGTGAGGGCGAGCACTGCTCTGAAGGAAACAAAATGAATGCTGGAACGAATTGCTGACTTCATTTTTTCCCTTTTAGTTTCCATTCTCAAAGCAGCGGTTTGAGGACGTACACTGCCCTGAAGGAAACAAATTGAATGTGGGAACGAATCGCTGGCTTCATCCATAGTAATGTAATAGTTTGTCTAAATCCTTTTTATAACATTGGAGAAGTTGTGCCACTGCAACCAATCTTTTTTTCTTTGTGGTTGGTCTTCAAAAAATAGGAAACCCTTCTAGCACTCGCCTTGCTAAATGTAAGACAATCTTAAACTAATGTTTCAACATTACCAACAGTATTATTTCAGATTTCTCTGACAGTAATTCTCAGACTCTTGAATTAGTACATCAACTTTTTAAAATTAGTACATTGTTCCGACTTTTCCAGCTTCGTTAATCTCACGTTTCTAGATGCATTTGGGATATACTCCATTCTCAAAACACATAATAGAACTCTCCCAGCTTCGTTAACAATGTACTCAATTTAACTGGAGTACTATTAAGTGTTTAGAGAATGGAGTATATCCGAAACGCATCAACAATCTTGAGAATAACGAAGCTGGGAAATGTGGAACAATGTACTCATTTAAATTATAACATTCCTAGTGGAGATAAAAATGATATAAAAACTAATACATCGGCATCAGTCAGACTTTCTTCACTGGTTAAGGTTCTTAGTAATGAGCATGTGGTTCGTTTTTAACTTTAACCTGACCTTACTTAAATGGCTTGCACCAATTATAAACTCTGTACTGAGAGAGACTTTACAAACCGATTTTTAAGCCTCAAATAAATCCGAGATGGAATGACGCCTTCATTTGTAAAAAATCTAATGATAACTCACTGTGCAATGTTACTGTGTACCTCCAGTTTCGACCTGTTGATTACCATTGACCGGAATGACGTAAAGAAAAACTAGAACATCTAATGACAAGTTCAAACATGCACAAGTTTGCCCAATTAGTCATGATTACTTTGAATTATTTTCAACAAAAGATGAAAATGTCCATATATATTTAAACGTCCCTCATATTTCATGAAAATTACAAGCTGAATAGGAAGTTTTTTTTAAAGTAAATACTGTATTTTAAATGTTTACCCATATTTTAAACAAACTGTGGAGGTAATTAATAAAATATATTATTTGTTATTTTATTGGTATTCTTTTCTTCAGTAAGAACAATTTATTGTTTCATTGATGTTTGAAGTGAAATTTTCAGTTTGTGTTGTTATCCAAGAAATGCATATAATTTAATGACTTACCATCATTATAAAATCCATTAGAAATGTTGTATAGTAACTAAAAATTATAGTAAAATAATAAAAGATATTTTATTTTTTTTAGAAAGATGACATTCTATACTACGATGGATTTAAATAGCATACTTGCAATAACGGGTCATAAGGGAAGGCTCTAAAGTGCCACACTCCCTGTAAATTAAAGAAAAACGAAAAACAAAACATACCTTGAAAGTCATACAAATTTTGTTTATATGTATCTTATTTTATATTTCATATTAATTTATTTTACATTTACGATTACAGTAGCATTTATTTATATTACATAAAAACCGAATGGGCCATAG
Source organism: Aphrophora alni (assembly GCA_963513935.1). Taxonomy (NCBI): domain Eukaryota; kingdom Metazoa; phylum Arthropoda; class Insecta; order Hemiptera; family Aphrophoridae; genus Aphrophora; species Aphrophora alni. Next base: position 43,652,304 of record OY740765.1, read on the forward strand.
CATAATTACATAAACGTGAGACAACAACTACTAATGGAGTGTAATTTAGCTAAGGCTAGTGGAGTGTTGTCCGATAGCTGAAAGGATCCTAAAGTATATAATTGTTTATATATTATATATTTTAATATAGTATATTTCATCACTAGGACCAAAAGTGAAGCTTTTTGATACAAGCTCAAGTTTAACGGTTTGTAAATGAGCGAGGATCGAACAGCTTCTTTTGGTCCAAGTGATGAACTATATTTTTCGTTATACTGCAAATAATATAAGAAAACAATTTCACAAAAACTAAAATGTTATAACCTATTTACTTTCAAATCGATGGTAACAGCTGTTTTAACGGTTATTTACAATTGAGAGTATCAGTTGTTTTTATAGATGCTTTACAATCGTTAATTAATTCGTATAAACAAAGTAACAGGTGATGATCTCGACCTCAGCTGATGTTTTTAGGTCCTAGGACTAAAAAGAACAACTTTAGCATCTCTTAGTGGAGTGTTGTCGATAGCTGAAAGGATCCTAAAGTATTTAATTGTTTATATATTATATGTTTTAAAGTATTTTATTGTATTCAACGTATGTAATTAATTTACTTTTATAATGTTAAATCTTTGTAAAATTAAAATAATAAAAAAAAAATTTTGAAAATTGTGTGAATATATATATATATATATATATAATGTTGGAAGAAGCAAGAGATAATAATTACCTTTCTGGCTTGTTTCTTAAACAATAGTCCATTCCACGCTCAAAAGCTGAAGACAAATAGTCCAAGCTACACGAACTCCAGTGTGTCGGACTCATCGAACTGCAACATACAAAATTAACTCTATCTTCAAATGTACAATTTACTTATAATTATAGAAAAATAATACTGAAGGTCCATTGTCTGCAAAAGCCTGAGAAAAAAATTACCATATGTTGCCCTAAAATAATAGTTTCTTATGTTCTTTTATATGTATTAAACGTATATGAATGGTCAGTTTTTTTACAGACTCCCCTGAGCCCAAAAAGTAACTTTTGAATTTACATCTGCCTGTTGGATGTGAAGTTTTTTGTATTAAAATGAATGGACCAATTTGATCAAATTTTGTATATAGGCAGATTTTGGCTACATCTCGAAACATTTTTTATCATAATTAAAAACTTGAGGGTATCTCTCATAAGACAAAAACACTAAATTCCAATTGGATCTAACAATTTTGATGAAATTTCACTAAAATGTAGTCTGTAAGGATCATACCAAACATATTACTTGCCATTTCTATAAAAATGTTGGTTCATAAGTTTGAACAGTAAAAACAAACAAAATCGACCATCAAGTTGTATAAAAGAATACTTCCTCAAAATTGCCCTAGAGATTTAATTCAAATATTGTTGAAATGTGAAGATTAATGATTCAAACCAATCTGCAATGTTTCAAGTAAAATAAAATTACATATCAATGTCAAGAAAATTTCATTTCAGTGAACATATTAAAATATTTTGCAGCACCTCTGCAGAGCCATGACATAGTTTGGGTAAAGTGGTTAAATTTTATAAAACATATAACAGTGTGCTCTGCGCCTCCTCCATGTAAGGGATATTGTGAGACTTTAGGAGACTTTTTGACAGTTAAAGTATAAAACATTTTTAAATGGTGATTTCTAATAGAAAATTATCTCCTAAGATAATTAATTATTACCTCTGAGATATTACTAAATGAATAAGGGATCATAAATACGGAGGTTTTTAAAATCAAATCTTTTACTCATGTAAAATAACATACATTGTCTCTTTTACAATTATTACTCTAAATCTAGTTTTAACATTCGCACACATGCAAACATTGACACTCTCCTACGAAATATAAAAATTCCTTCTATATACAGTTTTATATTTCCTTTTTAAGACTTTTTATTTTTCAAACATAATTTTATAAATGTTAGTTTTAAATTTGTTTAAATATAATGTTATAAATCTTAGCTCTACAATAAATTACTCTTCCTTTTAATCAACAAGGTGTATAAAACCCTTATTAAATGTTTCTCTTAAGTATTACAAAGATTCAATCTAGGCTATTTTTAATGTTAGTAATAAATATTCATTTAAAACTGTACCTAACATTTATTTTATAATATTTTGGTCTACTTGCATAATTAATAATAAGCTTTAGTTCTCTCTCTATACACAGGGCACATATCACAACACTTTTCGAAATACACTCTTTGAATAACACTTTGTATAAATTATTTACTTCGTTCACTATACTTTCTTTCACAAATTTATAAATTTAATCTGAGATACTTGCTTAATTTTTAAGAGAGATTTTATTTGTTATGCTACTTTTAACCTCAATTCAATTTTGTAACCTTTCGCTACTTGTGGAATTAAAAGTTTTTATTTTTAATAATATTAAATTTGTGAAATGTAACAATTTACACGACTTTTGTTATTATTATTATTATTATTTTAATTTTAATAGTTTTAGGATCCCAAATGATTGTAATACATATTTTGTTTTCTCAAATCATTTGATATTGTTGTTGAGGGTTATTTCCAGTTGCTGTAAACCTATTTTTGAATGTACTGTGTTTATACATCACTTTGGCACAAAATTTTATTTTTGCAAATAATTTTGACCACTTGAAATGAGCAACTACAGTGGTAAAATGAACACTTGTGTAAACTACAGCAAATGGAAAAAAAAACTCAATAAATACTTCATTTGTTTAAGACGATAACATTCCAATGACCAAATAATCATCTCCATTTGTTAAATGTACACAAATATTTTTTGGAGGGACATATGAAACTATGACATTCTACATTTTTCACTTGATAACAAGAGTTCCATACTCTTAAAATATTGTGCATTACTTTTATAAACACTAATGATGATAATGTCCGAATAAAATATATCAATATTATCGTAGACATCTTATATTTGTTTAATAGACTATAAAACCCATATTGGCGTTTCAAAGATTCATGACCCTAAAAAGCAATGGTTTATGTCATAGTCAGAGTCTTAACAACATTTGTTTGTACATTTCACTGCTTAACAATGAGAAGGTGTAAGGATAGTGTCTTACCTTGAGGAAGGAGCCATGATACACCTGTCGTCAGGGCATTTGCATTCATGGACATCGTGTTCCATACCAAAGTTGTGACCCATCTCATGAGCTACAGTAGTAGCTACAAGACCTACCACTGCACTATGGTCCATACTTACTCCTCCGGAAAATTCAAAAGTGCAAATTGGTCCCTTAAGAGCTTTTCCAACAACACCGCCTTCAAATGGTACCCGACTAAAACCAAATGAAAACTATAATAGAGGTATAAACCTCACTAACATACATAAGTTCATTTTAAATGCTTAGATATAAATTAATCATACTTTTTAAGGGAACATCATTACGATTTATTTAAAAAATTTAACCCTAGAACTGACAAAGATGTCGCAAATGCGACAATCATGTAGGTCTTGATTAATATCAATCCAAACAATATAAAATCTAATCCAATCATAAATATTGCCATACCTATCGATAGCTGACATTTCAATATTTCTTACAGTATCCAATAACAATTTAATATAAGATTGTGTTGAACTTTAAATAGCTTTGAAAATCAGCTGATTAATAATACATTTAAGGTCGGTTTCTTAGTTCACACTTATAACACAAAACATTGAGAGTGGTTTTACTATCCACGGCATAGACTGTTTGAGCGGAGTCCAGATTATAGTGAAATAAAGTTATTTAATAAACTTCCAAAAAATGTTAAAAAAACTTACCAAATAAAAGATTTTCAAAATAATTCGAACATTTTTGTTCAAAAAAAAATTTATTAATCTGTAAGGCAATATTAGCTGTCTCTTTGAAATGCTGTGGATTGTTATTGCATTCATTTATATATTTGTAAATAATTTGGAAAGTATACAATTCTAAATTGTTTACATTGAAAATGTTATAAACTAATGTTAATTACTAAAATATTTATATTTTTTAATGTAATATTAATTTGTGAAATGTATTTATCTAATTTTAAATTTTGAGAGTTTTTATAAATTTGTTAACATGATGTATTTTTCCTCACTGTTTTAATTGATTATTTACTAATCTGACAAGTAATAACAGATGTTTTGAGGATGATAAAAATTAAGTGAGTTGTGTACTAAACTCGATTTAAACCTAGTTAAACAAATCTGTAAATACAGCTAAGAAAGACAATATAAATATATGATAAAATCTAAACTTACGTTAATAACTGAGCATTGTCATTAGGATGATCTTTGACTAAACGTTCACGTCGGTAGTGCAGAAAGTTTGTCAATGTCGTGTCACCATTAGGTGATAAAGCAATCTCATCTATTTCTGTCCAAACTACAACACCAACCAGGGCAATGAATATGTTGAGAGGCACATACAGCTGTAAACAAAAAGAAATAAATCATTTTAAAACCGCTAAATATAAACTCAAACAACTGAAATATGTAAAAAATCCTAATTTTACCAGTACATTCTGAGCTCCTTCATATGTTAGTTGACCATGTCCACTGGGGCTCCTTTAGGTGAGCTTTGAGGGTAGTTTTGAGTGTTCTACACCAACACTCGATACGTCCGTTACTTTGTGGATGATATCCTGTGGTGCTGATCTATGATATCTTAATGAGGCATGCGAGTGTTGAAAATAGTTGTGACTCAAATTGTCTGCCTTGGTCTGTGGTGATGCGTAATAGTACACCGAAGCGTGAGATCAAATTGGCATAGAATGCATTAGCTAATGTAGAGGCATCTATGTTGCTTATCGAGACTGCTTCTGGCCAATGCGTGATTCTGTCTATCATCGTGAGACAATATTGATTATTGTCGGATGCCGTCAAGGGTCCTACTATGTCGAAGTGGACATGCTCTAATCTTGGTGATGATTGGAATTTCCTAAATGGTGATAGTACGGCAATGAATCTTAGCTCACTGACAGAATATACAGCTTTGTGTTCAGGTTCCGTCTTGATATTTCCCAGCCCAAAAGAAACGTTGTGTCACTAGATGTCGAGTTGCTCGGACAGCTGAATGACTGAGGTTGCATAGACAGTGATACGCAATCTTAACTTCTTCGGTACATAAGGTCTGGGTTATCATGTAGAATTTTCGCAAAACAATTTGATGTTTGTTCCAGGTATAAGTAACCATTGAAGACGCAAGTTATCTTGTTTGAAGATACTCTTGATCTCCTGGTTTTGTCTTGGGCGGCTGCCAAGGATAATGCCAGGTTGTCTGGAACAAAAATGTTTTCAAGTCATGATAGTGTGTCTGCAACTATGTTTTCAGAACCTGCAACTATGAGATAGGCACTTTCTGTAGAAGTTTATCATAACAAGAAAGCATCTCAGTTCTTTTACTGTTGCCGATTTTGCCATATCAGTAATGGTTCGAACTTTTTCTTCCAAAGGAGATATCCCATATGGCGAGATATGGTATCCTAGGAATTGAACATGGGACTGACCGAAGATACACTTGCTGAGCTTCAGCGTTAGACCATTGTTGTTGAGGCGTCGAAATATCCTTCTTGCACACTAAGTGTGAAGGACAAGACCAGGGACTCTTGGATTGGCAACAGAGTCCTGCTTCCATCATTCGCTTGAGTTCCAATTTGGTACTTGGTACACTGCAGGCATCATACTTTAGCATGTACTGGTGTTAGTTTAGTCTCTATATAGTGCATGACATTGGTTGATGTTGCTGTCCTTATTAGAGTTGGCCTAACTAAATTGGGATATTCTCACAGGAGATGTTTGTACCTGGTGCCATGGGGTACAGCCAAAATGTGTGATGTACCTGTGCTGCTAACGTATCCTTTGATTTCGAGACTCGTAGTCTCCTCGATCAAGCACTTCCTAAATGACTAGTAGGTTATGCGTAGTGAGGAGGTCAGCTCCTATGATGGTGTGATGAACATCTGCTGCGATGATGAATGTCAAGGCAAAAAGGCATTTTACTCCTAGGTCTAGTTCTTTGTGTACTGAGCCGTAGGTGCTTATTCGTGTCCTATTTGCAGTGTATAAGAAATAGTCTGTTGATTTCAGGCTAGTCTTGTTGCGATTTGGTAAGATGTATTTGGCTGTGCCAGTGTCTATGAAAAAATCCTTCCCCTGTCTGATGGTCAGTAATGAAAAGACGGTGGTAAGGTATTCCAGTGATGGACTCCATCTTTACTGCCATGGACTCTTCTGGGTCTCGTCCGGGTTCTCTCCCTCACTGTGTTGGACCTTCCTGAGACTGTGCTGACTTCAAGGGTTTTGGTACTGCTCCAAGTTGTTCAAGATTGTCCTCTGAGATGGCAGCTAAAATCCCTTTTGTGCGAGCTGGAAGGGCCCTGAGCCAGATTGTTTTCAGGACTTCATTGGTCACGGTATTGCTCGCTAGGGTTTGCATCTCGTGTAAAAGCTGAGAGGGTATCTAGCCTCCTAAGTCGGCCACTTGCGATAGAATCTTTTAGGGCAGCTGGTTGATGATGACTTGGAATCTTCTGTCATCTGTGGCGATCCTGTTGGTAGTGAATATGGCTTCCACTTGAATGAACCATAGTGTTTGTCTTCTTCCCACAATGGACCATGGTAGGTGTGCTGGAAAGTTGACATCTGTAACTGGATCTGTGGTTGTTCCTGCTGATTGTTCTTGCAACATCGTGCTGCTTTGTATCACATCAAGGGTCACCAATTGTCGGAACTGGATTTTAGTTTAGACTGAGGATAGTGGTACAGACCACGGAGGCAACATTCGTCTCGAAGTTATCAGCCCTCAGGCAACGAAAAGACGGAGAGAGAGAGAGAGAGAGAGAGAGAGAGAGAGAGAGAGAGAGAGAGAGAGAGAGAGAGAGAGAGAGAGAGAGAGAGAGAGAGAGAGAGAGAGAGAGAGAGAGAGAGAGAGAGAGAGAGAGAGAGAGGAGTGCTGTAGGTGAGACTGTGAAACAGAATGATTTCGAAACGAGAGAGACCTGTATTTCTAGGTCGTTTGGACTTGCATGTGCATGTCTCTCACTCTGAACGCCCTTGGTCAGTTTCAGTGTTTCTTTCTCTCTGCTGTGCTTCATTTATTTACAAGTCTAGACATTACAATTGAATACAACTACATTTACATATCCACCACAATTAAGCGTAACATTGCAAAGAGTAGCATGTCGCTACATTAGCTGACTACAGAAGCCGTTATTGTTTACGATTTGTTTTATATGATTGGCGGTAGAGTATCCATATCATTTCAACTTGAGCGATTTCCTCTATCCGTCAGTCGTAAGAAGAGACCTTGGAGCATATACTGCTGACATGCAGCACTGTCAATCCAGCAAGAGATTCCATAAGGCCCAAGAGAGGGAATAATGGAAATTTGAATCAGATATTGGGCATTTGCAGCATCAGCAAATTATTTACATTTGGCCGTCAACATCACCTAATGCTAGAAGCTTGCGCCAAGAAGAAGTTTTAAATGATTAAAATATTTAACACTATTGATATATGATGCTAACTGTGAACTATGGACTATTATTCAAGTTTTGAATGCAAGACATTTGAAACCAACAGAGATTCATCACAATATGGTTGATGTGTATGATAAGAATGCAATGAATGATGGAATGGTAAAAAAATGGGTTTAAAAAATGGTGGAAAAACTTGCATGAGTGGGGCCAACTGTCATTAATAATGATTTGGTGCAGCTCATAAACAAAAAATTTATCGAGATCAAACAGTTTACAATTTCACCAATTTCAGGGAATTTCCACAAATTTAAGGGACTCTTCTGTATGAAGCTATGTCACATCGTTTAAAAGTACCGGAAGTTATGCTCAAGCTAGGTGCCAAAAATGTTTACCATAAATGACTTTGCTATGCTCTTACACAATACAAAGATGAAGGTGATGATTTTTACATTATCATTGACAAGATATGGGTATCTTACATTATGCCGAAATCAAAACAACATAATTCCAGAGAAATCATCGAGCGAGTAATTCTACCGTTGGCCAATCTATGACGAAGTACATACAACGAAAAAATGTGTAGATACAGCTAGGAACCCTCAGGATTGCCACACCCGTACTCACTATAGTGAGCCCATGAGTTAATATTGAATTACGAATTCTAAGCATTTTTGAACTTTATATAAATAAATTAACTACTACTTACAGAATTGATAATATTGGCGATATCTTTACAATGAGAATTAACTCGATTGATATTTTCTCCAAGAGCTTTGTATTCTTTGTTGTCTACAACAAATACTAGCTCTACGTATCGTGATTGTTTGTTTGCATTGTATGGTCCTCGGATTACTTCTGGAGATCTTTTGTGCTGAAAGAAGAAGAAGAAAAAAACAGTTTAAAAAATGTACAGTACGTAGTATTCAGATATAGAATAAATAAGATCTACTTATTATAAATAACATATCAGTTATTAATTAATATATTTATTATATCATAAGTAGTGGTTTATTGTTCCAAATGGTCCAAGAAGTAATGATAGCAGGACATATCATCAAAATCTCGTTACAAAGGAAATTTCTCATTGAATTTTTTTGAAATGGCGATATAATGACATATGTTCATACCAGAGAGTCACTATTAAATTGTCAAGTTGCAATCACTGCAAATTGAAAATATAAAAATTGAAAAATATTTACAAACAATAGGGGGTCATTTACTATTACTGTGATGATAATATAAATACTGTGGGTCATTTTCCTTCTTTCGTACCATCTTTGTCTCTTTCTACAATAACAATGCCAAATGTACATGGCAATTTTTAAAAACAATAATGGATTCGACGTAGTTGGTCCACATGCTTTGTTGCAAGTTGTCGAACCTTGACAATAATATAAATGAAGGAGATTGTCAATGGTGACTAATGTAAACAAACGCAGATGTCAATGTTTGTCCCCCATGCCAACTTTTAATATTAAGTTTGAATGAACTATAATACCATTTGTTTTATCTATTAGTTATTAGGATTTTTCTATATAACAACGTCAACAAGGAGTTTTACAAATTTTAAATTTGCAAAACCTATATATTTGCAAGTTCATTATGTTCAAATTTATTACTTTTTGGAATTTAATGTTTGAATACTTTTTCGGATACCTAAATATTTAAACTCAACATTTCAGTATAAGAGTAAAATAAAGTTGGCCCCATTGAACTAATCCAGCAGCTGATTTTGTCATACTGCACATTTTACTTATCTTATTCAATCTGTAACTTCTTGATATAATGTGAGGTTCCTTAATTGGTTTGGTCCGATATGTATTTTCAACATTTTTATATATTTAAGTATGATTACTTTCAACAAGGAAACAAGAATAGATGTCTTTGAAGTTTTTGTGTATGAACATATGATAATGGAATTAATTCCAAACTTATGTATGGCAAGTTAGCAATTTGTTTTATTGTACTTAGCATAAACATAAACTACTAAATATGAATAGGTACACTATTGGTTTTCAAAAAAGCATTGTTTTTGTTAAGACGGCTGCATTATTTTAAGGACTATTTAGGTTATCAAGCGGGGGAAAAAAAATCTTCTACTAGAGAATCACACATGTGTTACTAAGATTAGCTTATGCTGGAAACCCCACTCTCCAACCTATATTTTCCTATCCTTTTTTAATATACAGTGCTACATGATTCAATACTTCCTCTAGTAAAAAAGGGAAAGAAGAAGACGAAATATAGTATAAATGATAGTAGCATCTGGTGGAACATAAAGTGTATGTTAAAGTCAATTCTTACCTAATATAAAATAAACTTAAAACAATTTTGGTAGTTTTAACTAATGGCAATCTCAGATTATAAAAAAAAAAATGGTTTTTTTCCTCTTATCCTCCCCTCCCCCCAATGAATATTTTGCGAATAGGTTCAGTTAGGCCAGATACCAAAAACCAATATGAATTTCTGCAAGTCATAGAGTTTGAATATATAATTGGAAACTTCCTATGATTCGTCACACACACGAACAAGATCAGACCGGCTATACATGGCTTATCTATTTGAACGATAACACGCTCCCTGATCGATATGATAACATGAAAAGTTGTCAGTATTAAATTGGTATATATCTATTCGAGTGATAACACACTCCCTGAACGATAAGATAACATGAAAAGTTGCCAGTATTAAATTATTTTTTCTCTCTTAACAGTATTTATTGTTCTATATTGTTTTCCTTCCCAACCAAATCTAATTTAACAAGATATTCATTTGGAGGGAGAATAACGGAAAAGAACAAAAAATATAGCTACTTTTCTATTTGAACCAGCCCCCTGATAAAATAAATGTTGCTTTACAAGCATACAAATATATGTATTTTAATATAATAAACTACTCACCCTTAATATTCTGTTACTAGATTGAAAATCTGTGATATGATTATGTTCAGTCCCAGAGTAACCTAAAGAAAAAAGAAATATTTAATTAAATAATACTATAACAAATTAATATGCTTTTGACATTTTGTATTGATCTAAAACTGTGAAATTCACTGTCGCTGAATATAAAAACTAAGTTTTAAATGAAACTAAGGTTTAATTCCTACTCACTTTATCGAAACATGCAGATTTTATATAAATTGATGTGCAGTTGATTTAATTATTTTATTGTTAATAAAACAGTTGTAAACCACTGAAAAAATCATTATGCTTAAAAAGAAGAGTAATGTAAGATTACTCCTCCTAGACAGTCATTTTTGACAAAGCCAATAATATCAATTATCCACCATGTAAGACTTTTGTTAGACCTTGTGACTGTTAAAATATAAACTCTTTAAAAATGACGATTTCTAATAGAGTAAGTAATGTGTGCGCGTTTATTTGTTCAAATAAAAAATAATGATAATACACAGGTTAATCTCGTCTCTGCACTTATTTAAAACATTGATTCAGATAAATCTTATCACAGCCAAGCTGTAGTGATTGGAGAAATCAAATCTTGGTGGAGCACCTCTTACATATTCTTATTAAAGTCTTACAGTTAAAAAGAGTAACTCAAATTCAAGATTAGGTTTCACCCAAAAATCGCTCTCATGTTCCCGACCCTCCTGTTACAGTTCTATATATAATACCAAGTGTTTATTTACTTAATAGAAAACTTGGTATGCGATTTTTTTATAGGACGATTTTTTGGATGTTCATAGTGTCGTAATAAATTTCAAAAAGAGGTGCATGTTGATAAATGGCAACAAAATTCCTTTTGCGAATACTAATGACACTAAAAACCTATCAGATTAATACAGTAATATTGACATAGGACACGAGGTACAAACGGACGCGGATATCACATTGGGGCCGCATTCAAAGATGACAATTTCGCCGAAATTACATACAGATATTCCCGAAGGTTTAATGAATGATTTCGATCAAAAAACTGACATGTCAAATCAAAAGGAAATATATGTGTGCGCCGATTCAGAACATACTCCTGTTAGATTAACAATACTTAACCCATTGTCAACAACCCAGAATGTTTCGACTTTCACTAAATTAGGGCAAGTTGGTACAAAAATAAACAGACTAAAAAAATTAAAATATTCTGCAGATGACTTCACAGACGACCTTGATTTCAAGGCGGAAGACATGAAAATAATGATTTTTAGTATAGGATCTGGTGAATTAAGGGATTTGAAGGGGGATGTCATTGATATCAATTAAGATTTGTCTTTAAACGAATATACGGCAGCACAGGCACTTATACACAAAGACAAATATCTACAGTACAACCTCGCTCGATCGGTCATCGATAGTCCAGACCTCCCTACTCTATAATTGGGTTCATTTTATTAAAATAAAAAATATATACAGGGTGTTTCAGAAGGAAGGGCAATACTTTGACAACTGATTCTAGAGCTAAAAATAAATAAAAAACTTACACGTAGGTCCAGAAATGCTTTATTTTCGAGTTAGGGGTAGTTAAAAATTTTGCCCTGATTTCTACTCCAAAGGTCAAATTATGCCATACTGAAATTCCAGGGACGAAAATGTAAGGGTAAATTTCATGTTTTCATATTGTTTTTGAACTGAGCAATTGAAAAAATAAAAATAAATAGATTACAGAACTGTACCTAAGACAGTTTTCGAGAAAATTGGCATAAAACACAAAAATTGTAAAAAAACTCACTTTTTAGGTTTGGCGTGAATTTACTTTGCTAAATTGTTAATAATCAAATAAATGTTTTAGACCTAATTTGTAGAGAATTTAATTTTGAAAAAGTGATATAAATATATTAGCTAGAAAACAAATAAAAGTTGAAGAATGTCGACTTTTATTAACAACAAAACTGATTAATTTTTATTAGATTGAAAAAACTTTTTCGTTATGTAGAAAATAATTGGAGGAAGCAAAAATATTCACTGTAGTTTATGATAAAATGCTGATTAAAAGTAGTATTTCTTGTGGTTTATAAATGATTTTCAAAAATTCCATAAATTGTAATCAATGCACTTTTCAACTCGTTTTACTAGATTTTGTGTTGCCAGTCTAACAGTATCTTTGCGTTCCTTGAATGTAGTTGCAGCATTGAGAATGGAGCAATCAGTTTATCGCGTATGTCTACTTTTTGCTTGTAAACCTCATTTTTCATCCATCCCCACAAACAATAATCCAACAGAGTTAGGTCTGGGAATCTAGGTGGCTAATTAACCGGCCCTCCATGTCCTGTCCATTTACCAGCAAACTGTCCATCAAGCCATTGCCCTACTTCATTATTGAAATGTGTAGGAGCAAATTGATAATACATTTCAATTCGTTTTGCTAAGGTTATATTTTCCAGCAATATTATAAATTCGTTACGTAAATTTACACCTAACCTAAAAAAGTGATTTATACCAATTTTCTCGAAAACTGCCTAAATTGTAGTTCTGGGATCCATTTTTTTCAATTGCTCAGTTCAAAAACAATATGAAAACATCAAATTTACCTTTACATTTGGGTCACTGGAATTTCAGTATGGCATAATTTGACTTTTGAAGAAGAAATAAGGGTGAAATCTTTAACTAGCCGTAACTCGAAAATAAAGTGTTTCCGGACACTTTATAATCTATATAATGTTTATATCAAGTTTTTTTTCTTATTTTTAGCTCTAGTTGTCAAATTATTACCCTTTCCTCCTGAATCACCCTGTATACAAAAAATAAAAAATGAATGGAGAAACTTGATGGGATTTTAGTAAAAATAAAACGGCATTGTGTTGTTATAGTTAAAAGGGGCGGCAAAAGATCTCTAGGTCGACGCCAGTGAGGCCTCTGAAGGAGGCTTTCACAGCCCAGAACGGAAAAAAAAAATATATAGTTAAAAACCCAGTACGTTGTACATACCTATGTATGTAAACACTTATTCTATTTCAAAAGAAGTTTTGTTTTATCTCATGTTGTATAATAAGCAGGCACAACTGTACGGGCGTTCATTTTGGAATGGAACTTGCAACCCAAATACCTGTGTGCGCAGAACAAAAGAATGTGAAGGTCAACAAAAAGTAGTGTACTGTAAGTAGGCCCACCATTTATTGATTTTTATTAATGTTAGGATTTTGTTGTTTTTTTGCACATCAAAGAAAAACATATTTTTAAAGATTTTAAACCAAGACTTACAATTTTCATTTAGGAAATGTAATTTTTGTGTGTTTGTAAAGTGTATTTTACTGTTTATTTTAAAATTAAAATAAAAAATAAATTAATCAAAAAGACGTACCTAATTGTTATTGCCTTAATTTTTTTTAATGCCTAAATTTAATACACTTTCTCAATCAATCAATTATATGAATGATTCACTATTTCGTCTGTGAAGCATAATTTTAAATGGACTCTCAGTGGTCCAGCTTTTTCCTGAATCCGGCCTACCGGCGGCCACATTAAGCCGGACTAGCAAGGTTGTACTGTATTTGCAAAAGGGCTCGATGATTTGCAGTAAACCGAAATGCCACCTTATGCAATTTGTTTGTACACAACACAATAGGAGACAATTTAGCTTCAATTTCATTAATCCAAGGGATGGTCGGATGTGATAGATGCAACAGACTTCAAACACATAATACTTATAATGTGGACTACCGTTTTAACTTTTGTACTGATTTATTTATTGTTTAAGGTGTACATGATCTCAGGCAGCACAAGACTAAGGGTACCGGAGAGTGATGACTTTTAAAGAGATTATTTATGAAACATGCCTGTGTTATTGATGGTATTATGATATACAAATATTATATACATATATTTAAACATCGGGACGATGTTTCAGGGGTGCCGGTGATGTTATGAAGTAAGGTATAGATATAGGAATAATAGTCCAAGTTCTTATTAAGAAGCCAGAATAATAACAAGTAATGTGACAGACTTAAAAAAGTTTAAAAAGCAAAGAAGAGATGTCATTGAGGAAGAACTGTATATAAACTCTGGAGAGAGAAAGCAGGGGGGGGGGGGTCATTTGATCAAAGAAGGACTGCTGGAGGTTTTGCTGATAGCCAGGGTATTTGGTGAGGAAGAGTCTCCAAGGTGCTGAAGGAGAAAGGTGAGCTAACAAAATATAGAGGCCAACTGGTAATTAACTGGGGAAACACTCATTAGAGACATTAAAATAAAATCAATTCTGAAAGTTATGACAGCTAAAGTTATTCTGGATTCTTAATAAGAAATTTGTATGTAAGAATATTATATTAAAGTGAAGAAGGAAAACACTGTATATTGAGTAAAAAGATTATATGAATATTGTATTAAAGTGTAGAAGAGAACGAATTGTATTTTAGGTAAAAAGATTATAATTGATAGTAATTGTTAAAAAAGTTTAATTGTTAGAACTGAACTACTGATTATTTTGAAAATAAAGAACCCAGGCAGTTTTAAGGACTAAATCCTATCAATACCTTATCTCATGATAATGTGGGCTATAATCAGATATTGACAAAGATACCTTATCTCATGATAATGTGGGCTATAATCAAATATTGAGAAATTCTTTCAGGTATCCTTCCATGATGATTTAAACATAATATTCAATATCCTAAAAAAAAAAAAATTTTTTTTTGAGATAATGATGACGTCATTGAACTATATTTATGGTAGAATTTGTTAAAGTAGTGACTTTTTAGGTATCTAAAAGCCATTTTAGCTAGCGTAATTTTGGTCAAACCATGTTTTACACTATTCAAGCTCGCATAACTCTACTTAAATTGTAACAAATAAAATGTTGTATTCTATCTTCTGAAAGTTTAGATTTTTAAGCACTTTTTATAGCATTTGGTACTCTAACAATTTTTTTTTAAGAATTGTGTGTGTGTAAGGTTTTTATTTTATTTTTTTAAGAAAATGATAACTTCACAGTTCCAATCAATTTAATTAATGATTCTGTAGATTCAGGCTCATAAAAAGCTACACATCCTTATTACAAATTTAATCTAGAATACTAAGGTAATGTTAAAGTTCGAGGAATGTATCAAAATATCTCGGAATGTCTACATTTTTGGGTAAATGTACAATTTCTTTGGATAAAATAGAAATAATTTCTCTTTAAGTGTATGTGTGAAATAGAATTTTCTTAAATTGTGTATTTAAGTCACATTTAGCTTGTTCTATCACCCAAAAAAATTTTTAACACTACGTCTAGACCCCCCCTGTATATACACAAAATAACAAAATCGTCATAAATACAAAACCAGAACAAGAACAAAACTATACAATAAATAAATGTATCATATACATAATACTACAATAAGTTACAGATAGGTGATTACAATACACACATAGCATTAAAAAATAAAATACAGGAAATATATAACCACACACAGCAAAACAAACCCAAACAAAACAAACTCTAACTGAACAACAATAAATAATATCAGTCAGATGCAACAGAAATGCACCAAGAAGAGTACAGTACCCACCATTAACCCTGGAACCGGCGGATGTTAAATTCTCTTCGTTTGTTTAAAAATTAATAAAAAATATTATTTTTATATAAAACTTAACTTATAATATATCATTTTACTCAGAAAGATGCGTAGAATTTATCTGTAATAAAACAAAAAATTTTGAAACAGTTTTGGAGTAAGTATGTTAGGTATCAAAAAATGAATGAAACATTTTTTAGAAAAACCTGAATCATCCAAAATAAAATTTTTATCACTGTTTTTCAAGATATAAAAAGTTTTGTAATATAATTTTGAATAATAGTTGATAAAAAAAATAATAATTTGTTACATTTTCAAAAAAAAGAAAAGATTTTCCAGAAAAGGGTAACAAGTTGGGCCTCGTTTGAAAAAATCACCAATAATAGTAATATTATGCAAAACACAACTACAAATTATCATTTCCTTCGGAAAGGTGCGTAGAATTTAGTTGTCTAGTGAAAAAAAAAATTAGATCTAAAACATTTGGAGTTAATAGGTCAG
Source organism: Aphrophora alni (assembly GCA_963513935.1). Classification (NCBI taxonomy): domain Eukaryota; kingdom Metazoa; phylum Arthropoda; class Insecta; order Hemiptera; family Aphrophoridae; genus Aphrophora; species Aphrophora alni. Next base: position 43,668,709 of record OY740765.1, read on the forward strand.
GAATCAAAATATCGGCTGGTGGCCGAGGCAAAAATTGCACAGAAAAGGTAATGTACACTATACAATTTTTTTTGTATTTTTTCAAGTATTACTAGACATTTGTAATATATTTGTGGATAAAAGTTGCTAAAAAGAAAAATCAATTTATAAAATTTTCATTAGTTAGTATCTCAGAAATCAAAAATTCTTACATAAACCAAAGGCAAAATGCCAAATGAAAGCTCTTATTTACATATATCCGCATTTTTTCAAAGAATTTATATATAGATAGGCCTATATAAATTTATATACATTTTGGTAAAACATAAGGTTACCTATCTCTAGACAGCCTAAGTATTAGATTTCTGACAGTAACATTCACTCAAAACAATAAATTCTACAAACAATAATACAGATATTATAATTTGTATACACAAATTATAATAAATAAATAAAACACCTTCACAATAACAGAAATATAATCCCAAGTCACATACGCACTACGCCTATCACATGTCATTTTAGTACACAAATAACGCTAACTTGCAAGTCAGAAATAATAACCTAATAGAAACTCTAGGACATAATAAGTGGTACCAACAGATAGAACGAAATCTCCTCTATAAAATAGTATAAGGATCGTTACAAAATATCGATGTAGGTAATCGATATATTGTTTTTAGTGAACTGCACCGAAAGAAAAATGCGTCTGGTTCGGTTTGGTTACTATTTGGTAAAATAGATATATCTCGCGATCTATGACAGATAGAAAGATTTGGAAAGCACAGATCGAAAGAGAAAGATGTGATCTACAGAACAGTGTTATGGTCGACCTGTTTGAAAGAAAAATAGATTTGTGAACATCTGAGAAAAAATGGCGTCATTTCTACTTACAACCGCACAGTTCAAATCTTTGATTTTACGCATAAAAATATGCAAACTATAGCAATTTTTTTTAATATTATTTATAACGTTTTGAGGTTTTTTTGCATGATTATGCATCTATGGAACATTAGCTTTCCAACGGTATTTTATTAATTGTGATAGGACAATTGTAAGTTGGCGAAATGTTGAATTGCAAAATACGTGTTTTAATTGAACTATCCGTCATTCATCGACCATGTACGTGATCATATGCCAGATGGACGGTTCAAAGCTTCTATGCTGGAAGCCATTCTATTCAACCCCTTTATGGCTCTAATGACTTTTTTGTAATCTTAACACACTTTGATCTCATCCACGAATCGATCCAAAAAATAATTCCATATTTAATATGAGAATAGATCAGTTGGTTCATAGTAGGACATAATGGTGTTCGTTTGGTGCAATATTTTTTAAGGTTTTTAGAACAAAAATACCAGAGCTATTTTTTACATAGACAGCATCTACATGGTACCTCCATGTAAGATTACTGTCTATTAAAAGACCTAAGAATTTGGTGCTTCTCACGCCTTTTATAACATCATCTCCAATCATAATAGTGGGAGTTAACTGATGTTCTTTATTCTTTAAACTGTATAACATAGCAACAGTTTTGTCTCAATTTAAAAACAAGTTATTTCCTGAAAAGTACTTACTTGTTACATTGAAGGTAACAAAAGCGGTTTGCTCCAATAATGACAAGGATTCAGCCTGGACCATAACTGTAGTGTCATCAGCATACTGTACAAAATGGACAGTACACAAAAGTGATGATTAGATCCCTAATATAGAGTAGAAATAAAATAGGTCCAAGTATAGATGCTTGAGGGACCCCAAATTTAACCTGAACCTCATTTGACAGCCTGCCTGCCACCTGTATCCTTTGTATCCTATCACATATAAAGGATTTAATCCAAGAGAGGTACCCCTCTTATTCTTGAACTTTCTAATTTATTAAATAAAATATGGAAATCCACACAGGCAAACACTTGTGACAGGTTCAGAAAAATACTCATAACTTTTTTATTATTTCCCAAACTATTGGCTACAAAGTCAAACAAATTGGCTACTGCATCAATTGTAGGTTTTTCAATTTGCAAACCATATTGCGATTTAGGTAGCAAATTAAATTAATATAAAAAGGCTACTAATCTAGTAAAGAAAAGTTTTGCAAAAATTTTGCAAAAACAGGCAACAAAGTTATTGGTCTATAACTGTTTTTTTTTTTTTTTGTTTTCCTTTTTACACAAAGGAATAATTTTTCCACATTTAAGGCTTCCAGGAAATATTCCCACTGAAAAAGACAAGTTTACTAAATAGACTTATGCGAGTGGTTCTACTATTTCAGATTATGCATTCTAGATTAGGCTATGTTATTTAAACTTTGTGATATAATATTCTGTACTCTGTGTTCTCTATTAATCTTTGGAATCGTGCAAAGTTGCTTATGTGATTTTATTTCTAGAATACTTGGATGGCATTTGAAGCATCTCAGACGATTTGACATTTGTACCTGTTACGTGTGTTTATTAATTATTTAAGTGTTTTCTTATAGTTTCATAGTATATTGGTTCTTTTTTTTAAGATCTCGGGAGATAAAGAATTATGTGATAAAGAAATCGATTGTTTATTGACGAAATTTCAAACAATGAGTCTATATTTAATATAAATATAACTGAAAGTAATTTTGATAGTTCTAGTATAAACATAGTAGCTTCAAGTATAATTGAGATTAGACCTGTAAATATATTTTCAAATGTACATTAGGCTATAACCTATGAGACCTAGGTCAGTCTCATAATTTATTATATTGCTGATAAATCAAATTATGATAAAAAATGGAGGAAATTATGCATGAATAGTAAGTTTTTTAGTCTTTTTAATATAACCAAATGAATGAAAATAAATTTCCACAAAAAAAAAAATCAGTCTGTGCAACATAAATACAAGACGACGTTTCAATTACCAAGTCGCCATCCTCAGCTGCTACATGCACAGAAACACTACTTTCATTTGGTTATTTCAATTCATTTGCTTACTGTAGTTTCCACAAGTGTAGCTTATAACAGTTGATTCTATTTAACATGTAACCATAATAACTAATTTTCATTACTGTTGAGACCGATGGTTCTTGGTGGAATTCCATGTTTAAAGATAATAAAACCAGGCCGGGTATTTCCCCAACCTTCCATTCATTGTATCCTAACTCCCACCCTCTAGTTTTAAGGTTTTCTGTTTTTGTCTTTTTTCTTCAGTCTGTAATACAGCCTCGTCAATGCCTTAGCAGGCGAAACCATTGGTCGGCTAGACTAATTAAAAATGGATATTACAAAATAAATAAATGTGTTTTATTATCTTTAATAATAACTAATCTATAAATTAAAATCCCATTGTTTAAATTAGATAATAGATATACATATACAAACCATAAGGCTAAAATTTGATATATTATTGATAAAAAAAATGATATCTGGGGCTTCCAAAGTCCAGATATATTATGATATTTGAAAGATTTAAAAAAAACTTAAAAATTAACTTTACTCTAGTAAGATGTTAATAGGGTTAAATCAACTTACCGCAGCTAAAGTTTGCAATAAGATCCTGATGGGAGTAATGATAATGATCATTATCGTAGACAAAGTCCATTTTATCTTCGTTATTCTCCCTTTCAATATAATGCAAACTCTCTCCATCATAGAACATGCCTCTGTAAAGAATAAGCCAATTACAAATTATGAAAGTTAAATGGTCGTCTTGTTAAGGACATTATCACGGTATTGTCTAGATTCGATCTTGAAATTATCATACTTTGGTCTAATTTTATCTCTACTTAACATATGGAATTGATTTATAGGGAAACTCTAGAAAGCGGATGACCCAGAGAACCCCTTAGTTTGCAAAAGCAAATACAGTAGAACCTCTCTTAACCGGTCTAGTCGGGACTGACACGCGGGCCGGTTAATCTGAGGTTCCCGTGAAAAATCGGTTTTCGTTCAAATTTAATCAGGTAGCGCTAAGAATTATGCAATTAAGATGTTATTGCAACTCATTTTATTGTACATAAATGTATCGTATATATTATGTTATGTATATTATACAGCAAACATGAAAAAATTAAACACTACAAACGGTTTTAAACATTGTAAAAACTTACATACTGTAATACAAACACACATCACTGTTAGAAAAAATATGTATATTATACATCAAACATGAAAAAATTAAGCACTACAAACTGTTTTAAACATTGTAAAAACTTACATACCGTAATAAAAACACGCAACACTGTTAAAAAAAATCGATAATTTTTGTTTGTTTTTAGTTTTTAAAAGGTTTTCGAAAGCCAAATCCCTCCACTTTCGGATGTTCATCACATCCAATGCTGTGGAATGTTGTTGCTGCTCATATTTCAGTAAAATTTCTGCAGCTTTTTTTGCTTCCTTATGGCCTATATTTTGCGAATCCTCCACGACGTCTGAATTTTCGCCATCCTCCTCGCATTTGCAGTCCTCTTTACTGGCAATACCGATTATTTCTTCGTCCATAAAAAATTCGTTTTCGAGCCCTTCGTCACTTTTTGTCATCCATTCCTCTAGGTCCTCAAACTGAATTTAGTCCCCACCAAGTAACGACTGCATATCGTGTAAAATGGCTAGATTTTCAATTTCTTCATTCCCTGAATCTTTGCTCTCGATTAGATTTTCTATATCAGGCCAAAGTTTTCGCCACGATTTCACAAAGATGGAAGAGGGCATTTCCTGAAAAGCACTGGCCAACATAAAAATGACATCCTTGATGTTTATCTTCTTCACGTTTTCCAGGAGAGGTAAGTTTTCTTCCTTGCACCTAAATAAAATTTTAAAAAGAAACTTGCGTCGGTACCGCCTCTTTAAACTTTCTATCACTCCTTGGTCCATGGGCTGTATCAAGCTAGTAATATTTGGAGGCAAAAACATTATTTTTATGCCATCCACGTCATCTAAGCCGGGTGAGTTGGAGTGTTGTCGAGGAGATGGACTGCTTTCATTGGTAAATTTTTGCTCTTCAAGTGCGCCTTTACTTTCGGGACAAATTCAGAGTTAAACCATTCTTCAAACAAACTGGAATTCATCCAAGCTGATTTTTGGGACCTATAGTGCACTGGAAGGGACGAAATATTCAAATTCTTAAATGCTCGCGGTTTAGCTGACTTTCCTATCACAAAAAGGGAGATTTTATGAGTCCCCGCTGCATTAGAGCAAATATCAACGGTGATGCGTTTTTTATTATTTTTTTGAAACCTGGCGCTGATGATGATTCGTGACTTAATGTAAAAGTTTTGTCTGGCAGTATCTTGAAATTAAGCCCAGTTTCGTCCATATTATACACCTGCTCATAGACTAGGCCATGAACGTCGATAATTTTTATGAAGGTTGCCTTAAATTCACTAGCAACTGATTCATTTGCTGACATTTTTTTACCAAATATGTGAGCGAAATGAATCCCATGATGCTTTTTCCAACGATCAAGCCATCCTTGACTAGCAGAGAATGCTGGTTCATTCTCGATTTTACCGTGAATTACCAGTGCTTTTTCAATAAAAATTGGACTCCGGCGTTCTTGGACAAACCTCATCCAAAGAGCTTCGTCGACAATGTCACAAACTGGTTTTTTGTTAGTGCACTGAATTGCAAGAACTTTTTCCGACTCAATTTTTGAACAAATATCTTCAATCGATTGTCTATTTCGTCGCCAATCGTTGATGATACTTTTTCCCACGTTAAACTCGTCACAAAGCCTTTTTACAGATTCCCCTCTGTCAAGTCTTTTTAACACATTTAACCGCGTCTCAAACGAAACCAACAAACGCTTCCGTTTTCGTAACTCACTCATTTTTATTTACTCTATATACACTGTACATACAAGTACAGTGGTACTGATCATAACCAGTCAAAGACAAGAAGAAAACTGAAAAGAAATATTATATTTTCCCATAATGTATACTAAATTGATTCGTGGAAAAAAAGCGGCCCATCAAACGTTTTTGTCGGTGTATGTTGCTATACCGACAGGTGCCAATGCCGCAGTGTTTTTATGTCGCCGACAATGGGATACCGCTTTCAACAAAGTCATTTGACTCGCCGCCACTTTGGTGCCGCAGTGCTTTTACGCCGCCGACAAAGGGATACCGCTATCGACAAAGTTGTTTGACTCGCCGCGGCTTGGCCGGTTAATCCGAGGCTGGTTAACAGACATTCTACTGTAATTATAATCATAGCTCATTTGGCCCATCGTGATTCTTACAGACATGCATTTTAAAAACTTGGGCACCCTGATGTTTTCATGTATGTAAATTCTAGAAGTAATTTTTCATTTTTACAAATCAGCACCTTGTGGAAAGATCGTTTTTCGCATCAGCAGTGAACTTGTTAAAGAGTGCAAGGTGTTATGTCCAAGTAAACATAATGACACCCACTGTATCAATCTATCAGATTGAATGCAATCAAGAAAACCAACACATCATACTATAGAAATCATTTCTTTTATAATCTAAATTATTTTAAAATCCTTAAATACATAATCAATCTTTAATATGACTCTCTATTATTAATAACTTGAAGTACAAAAAGCAGAAATTATTTCAATATTCCACAAAACATCCAACTTCTTAACCTAATTATTTATCAACTAAATAAAAATTCCAAGCATAAATGAAATAAGCATGAACATATTTTTTTTTTTTTTATTTTTTTTTTTCGTAAGTGAACTAGCTCAGTTTGGTCTAAGTCCATAAACTAGGTTATTTCTTTTACTTATTAAGAATTCTGATTATCTTATATAACACTAGGTAGATCTATACTAAATAGCAAGTAGTATTACTTTTTATAATTTATTGTGTATTACTTTATTTACATAAATGATTCTTAGTTAAAGAAATCATAGTTATATTAAATATGTATCAATATTTCCAACAGTTGCATAAATCTTGCTTAGAAAGGAATGTCTAGTCTCATGCAGCTGCAGACTGTCTTATCTTTGTTTGTCTAACCATACTCTTAGGGCCACATTGTTTTTGCAGACTGGATTCCTATCTCATGATTCACCAAATCTTTCAAAACTATACTATTTTATATAACAATTTTTTTAATATTTACCAACCTAAATTAATATTCATTTTACTCCCTCTTACATGCTATTTTTTAGGTATTTATTATTTTTATTTTTTTAAACAAAATATATTTAATTATTATTTTTTATTATAAAATTATTCTTTTATGTAAATTATTATAGGTACCTCCACTTTTCTTCTAATATACTTATTTATTTATTTTCTTCCATTATTTTTTAATTTATTTTCAAAATTCTTTAGTATAAAAAAATCTGTTCTCCCACTTACTTTATTCAATTTTACAGTTTGTTGCTAGGTCAATCTATTATTTCACCAAACTTCACCAAAAAGTTTACAATTATAAGTACCTCAATTTTCAATTGCAAAATAAACCTACCTCCTTTTGAGAAAAACTATCTGTGGCTTCAAACTAACCTTACTCAAAACATCTACAGTATCTCATCTTACAATTACTCTTTTAGGCCTTTATAAAACTCATAACTTCGCCATATTAACTTCAAACTTTATCCTAAATCTCGTAGAAATCCGTTACAAAAACAATTATTAATATTCGCAGAACACTTTGTCGTTAATCATAATTTATCATAAAATTCTCCTATCATCCTTCTTCATTAAAATTCGTAGATCATTATTTATCATATATTATAATTTGCAGAATACCTCAATTTGTCGTAAAAAAATTATTTCATTGTAAAAACTCATTTATCGCAGAAACCTCCTAAAAATTCACCACTTCAACTTTTTAAAACTGATTACTTCTTTTCTATAAAAAACCTTATAAAACCTTTTTGTTCCACTTTGATATTATAGCCTCCTTCATCATTATACAGAGTAATTCTAAATGATGGACATATTTAAAAAAAATTCGTATTTATTAAAGTACAAATCTGAAATGAACAATCTTTATATCAATGAAAAGAGGAAGTTTCAAAGTTTGTTTCCATACCTTATAGGTGTTCAATGTAGCCTCCGGCTGCTGCACGGCAAACATCTAAGCGGTAGCCAAACTTGTCCCACACACGAGAAAGCGTATCTGGTGTTGAGTGCACAGCGGCAGTGATACGGTTTCGGAGTGATACGGTTTTGTGTGACGTAAACAAAACATAACCCCATAAGAAATAGTCACATGGGGTGAGGTCAGGAGATCTCAGTGGCCAGAAGTGCCAGATCTACATTTCCCCTGCAACCTATACAACGATGAGGAAGGGATTCATTCAAAAAGCCCCTTACATCGAGATGCCAATGGGGCGGAGCTCGTTGGAAAATAAAGTCCTGTGAGTCTTCCATAACTTGAGGGAACAGCCATTGTTCCAACATATCGAGGTAAGTTAATCCATTTACAGTTCTTTCTGCAGAGAAAAAAGGTCCATAAACCTTTGTACAGGATAAGGCACAGAACACGTTTATCTTCGGAGAGTCTCTTTCATGTTCCAATGTTGCATGTGGATTTTGCAAACCCCATATGCGTACATTGTGTCTGTTGACTTTTCCACTAAGGTGGAAAGTCGCCTCATCGCTAAAAATTATACGCTGTAGAAACGCGTCATCCTCCATCATTTATAGCACATAGCCACAAAATTCGAGACGCTTATCTTTGTCATTAGGTTTGAGAGCCTGCACAAGTTGTAATCGATAGGGCTTGTACAGCAAACACCGTCTCAGAACTTTCCATACAGTGGTTTAGGGTATTCCAAGTTCTCTACCAGCACTATAGGTAGACTTACCCGGACTGCGAACAAAACTGTCTTCAATCCGTCTGACATCATCCTCTGACACACTCGGTCGACCTGTGCTTTTTCCCTTACACACTTCCAGTCTGTTGAAATTGCTTAAACCAACAGCTAATGCTCTTTCTAGTTGGTGGTTCTATCCCGAATTTAGTACGAAATGCCCGCTGCACTACAATTTGTGACTCACTTTTGGTAAACTCAATAACACAGAAAACCTTGTGCTCCACAGTAGCCATCTCAATCACACCTGAACAACGACACGAAATGGCGGCCTATTGACATGAGAGCTACTACTACGTGAGAACATCCTGTCAATTTTGACCAAGATTGCAATCTATTTAAAACTAGTTGAAGAGCTCTTGCAGCAGTTGCTATACCTTGAGTAGCCACGTATATAGCAAAATTGTCAACAAATAGAGAACAGTGGACAGGGTACTGTACATTAGTAGTAATGCTCTTGATTGCCACACCAAACAACGTCATGCACAGCACTCTACCAAGAAGGACACCATTCTCTAAATAATAACAATCTGACAACATAGTTCCAACATCCACTCTGAAATATCATTCTGTTGCTAAGGAAGTTTTTTATTAAAGCAAGAATATTACCATTACTCCATGATTTTAACGTATTAAGAATACCTCTTCGCCAAGCAATATCGTAGGCGTTTTCCAGGTCAAAAAACACTGCAACCAGTGCCTGACACAAGAAAAAGGCATATTGTAAAGCAGACTCTAATGAAACCAGCTGATCGGAGATGATCGATCCTGCCTAAAGCCACATTGTTCATTATAAAGCAGCTGGTTACTTTCACAGTACCAAAAAAGGCGCCGATTAACTATTCTCTCTACTATCTTGCAGAGCACACTAGTGGAAGAAATAGGACGGTAACTTCCTGGTTCAGTTTTCTTTTTACCTGGTTTTGGAAGAAGTATTATTGTAGCCTCCAACCATGCATCGATAAAACATTGCTCCTCAAATATACGATTATATATTTTAAGGAGAGTCAGCTTTCCCGGAGTTGGGAAATGTTTGATCATTGAATAAACTATGTTGTTTGGGTCTGGAGCGGAATCCCGTCCCGACGACATGGCAGACTAATTCCTGTAACGAAAATAGGATATTTAATGGTGATTCTTCCAACAGAAATACTGTGAAAGGTATTGCTTCTTGAGATCTTTTATACACACGAAAGACATCACTGTAAACAGTAGTTGAGGAAAATTTAGCAAATGATGAGACCAAAACATTAACAATTTCATAGTTATTTTTTAGTCAAAACTCCAGCCCGCTGCTTAAGTCCCAATAAGGGAGTAGAAGGAGGAGGACCACAAACAGAATGTTACTCTTTCCACACTCTTGATGTGGGTGTCGTTCTTGATATCGTGCCAATGTACTGGGTCCATGATTCTTTCCTACTCTCCCTAAAAACTTGATGTACTTTGGCTCGTAGAATTTTATATTTTTCAAGATATTCATAAGTAGGTCACAGTTAAACTTCCATAGGACTTTACAGCATAGACGGAAAGCATTACTACATTCATAGTTACACCGTGGAAGTGATGGATGTAGTGGCCTTGTTGAAGACTTCGGGATGTTGTTGTCCACTGCTGTACGGAGTGCTTCCGTAAAAGACTACTGCTTCATTCATAGGAATGTTATTGTTATAAATAGGTGATTCAAATTCAGCAGTAAAATTTACCCATTTTGCAAAATCCATCTGGGAAGGCAATTGTTACAGTGTGAGAAGTCAGAAAATGTAAACTTAATAGGAGTGTGATCACTACTGTATGTGTCAGTTTTATAAAAATTAAAAAAATTATGTGTAAGAAGGTTTATGAAATGTATAAAACTAAACTAAACAAATAAACGCTATGGATCAACAACTTGTGAAGAGTCTAGACCTACTAGTTGGTTTCTTATTCGAGTAATATGTGAATAGCACATAGAAAATTCCTGTAGCTGTTGTTCTAGTTTATTTAGTCAAACTTCACTACTAATAGTTTCCCAATTTTCCTCACGAAGCTGGGTCAATTTCATAAAGTTTTAGTCCTCACGGGGATTGAACTCGGAAACTCTCACTTACTTGTGGAGCCAAAGTGCTATCTCATTGACCAGCCGGAGACGCTTATGAAATGTATATGCACAGTTTATTTTTTTTGATAGTCACTTATTTATGATAAGAAATAAGAGTTAGTCCAGAAACTGTTGTGAAGTGTACATTTTCTGATCATTTTTATACAGCATAATGTTGTTTCTTGGTGAAAAGAAAGTTTGTACGATATTTTTGCAAAAATTTACTTTAATTTTAGTTTGCCATCATAAACTAAAATAATTTCTTTTTTGTTTTAGATAGTACTATGTTAGTTTTTGTTATATGAGTCACTTGGTAACGATTTAAATATTAATAGTTGCATTCTCTCTCTTTCTCATTCTATTTTAAATGTTTATAACCTTGAATTATCTTTCTTTTTTTTTTAATTCAACTTATAAAAAAAAATTCTTTATTTTCCAACGCCACGACATAAAAATGAGGGTTAAAAATGCTTCTACTCTCAAATTTTTAAATAGGAGAGTTCAAAGACACTACATCCACACAGAGACATTTGGATTGTGCTTTGAATTTATTGTGTAAATCAATAACAACTTTTTAAATACTTTATTCATCTAATTCTTCAATACCATAACACTTATGTCATGCAAAAATTAAGATTTTCCTTCAATAGTGCCAGAGACGCCTACAATGTGTCACTTCATTATTAGAAGTCTAAATGTTAAAAAAAGAAAATTGAATACTTATTCAATTGTATTTATACTCAATTAACATTTACAAAATTAATAAATTTAAGATAAGGTTTGTCGGCACAAGGGGAGAGTTATGGGAAATATACTGGCAGTGAATGTGTTACAGAACAGATTCATGTACGTACTTATGAGAATAGTTCTCTATAGGGGTACCGTGCCAGTTTTGTACCGTGCGCCAGTTTTGTCTTGCACAGGTAGGTAGAACTGTGGTGGAATTTAGAGAGCCCGAGTTAGGCCAGACATACCCGGCCACTGCTTCATTACATAGGGCTTAATATTTTCTTTTTCAAAGCTACTACAGCACTAAAAAACTATGAATGTACACTGTTTATATTCCTGACAACTATAATTAGTAAATTTTAATTGCTTTATATTATGGCAAAAATGTAACAATTTATCCCCATCACCGCTCCAATCCCCTCCCTGCCATCACCCCTACATGTGTGTGCGAGCCACTCTCTAGATGACGGTTCTGCACAGGTTTCTTTCTGTCTGGTAGGCCAATAATCAGAATTGTCAGAAAACTCTGTTACTCTACAGAAATTCTAATGCACACTTCTAGGTTAGCATATCACTTACCTAAGTCCACTACATGTTGAGACTGCAACCCATGAATTCTCAACTCCTCTTACTTTCCCATGATAATGACACAATTCTGTTTCCTAAAGAGAGAAAGAAAAATAATATGAATAGGTGTACACTGAATAAACATTTATATTTCTTAAAACAAATTTTGTTAAATATAAACAACTATTTTTAATCCTAACAGTATAGTATGGGCTAATTAATATCTTTGGAGTTGATGAAGGATAAATTTTGGTGGTTGTATGAGTACCACAAAATCTACTTTATTGAGTATTCACAACTTTATCACCCCTCTAGAAATGGAGCTAAGAGGTTGATCTTTTGAATCTCAAATGTAAAGCCATATTGAGTTGTACCTCATTTTAAGTCTTGAAAAGAGAAAAATTCCTACAGAAACCAGATATCTCTGGAAGCTGTTTCCAGGTAGTAAATGAATGGAGAATATTTTGAAAATAATTTTAACAAATAAACTTACTCTATTCTCCTTTTTTTACCTGAGTTATTTGATAAGAAATTCTTTTTAACATTTTGTTTTTCATGTATTAAAAGGTATTGAATAATTTTCATTTCAAGTTGAGTTGTTCAGAATCAACCAACATATATTAGGAATAAGGATTATAAGTTTATAAGTTAGCGAAAGTTTATAAGTTAGCAAAGTTGTATGGAACAATTACATTTATGGAAGAACAATTATTATGGAAGAAGTGAAAAAGTGTTGAAATGCTTACCTTGCAACGGCAACAGACCATCACAAGATATATAAATGCCTAACCGAAAGGAGAAGAAATCTATCACGTTAGAGGGGACCGACTGAGGCCAGACAGAGATTGGAGCGTGAGAACACCATCATACTAGAAACCAGAGCAGCGAAGCTATAGAAGACTCTCATAAAATAGGTGAGCAAAACTTGAAGTATCAAGGATCTTGTGATCATTTGGAAATTAGAATACGTTTTCTAATAATAGTTGGAACCATTCTGGGTTTGTCTTAATTCCGAAATTGTTGGAAGGAATATACTGTATATAAATATTTAATTGTCTATGAATAATGGATAATGAGTAGTGATAAACAAAATTGTATTGAGTATTAAGGAAATGCTGTAATCCAGTTTATACACGGTGTCCAAAAAGTCTGGGTACAGTTTAATATTGTTTAAACCACAGCAGTTAACATCTATAAACTTTGCACAGTGTTATATGACTATGTAAACTACTTTTTCTTGCTATTACCATGACATGCCTACCATGGGGGGACAACCCACAGTGGAAGTCATGGAAATCTTAAATGTAAGCATGGGTCGAGTTATACCTCATTTTAAAGAGCTCAGTTAGTAGAGTTGAATGCCGCAATCCGCATCTCAATAGGACGATCTTATCAGAAATGGCAGCGCATAATGTAGTTTGCTATGTGTACCTAATAAACCCCGCCATTTCTATTACGTTTTTAGTAGGTACCGATTTCCTGATAATAAATAAAGTGATAATTAATTTTCAAAACAATTAGGAGGGGATAATATAAAATTATTTAAAGATGACTTAATACAACTACCAGATGACAATAACACGATAATGAATTTTTTTAAATAATAATAAAAGCTTCTTTGGGTATTGATGGCTTTTGTGCCCCTTTAGGGGTGGCGCTAGGGGGTTGAACTATTGAATCCCAAGTGTAAACTTATATTGAGTTGTACTTCATTTTAAAGGTCTTGAAAAAAGACATATTCCAACGCAAACTGGAGGACTCTATCTTAAGCCATTTTCAGGTAATAAAGGAGTGCAGAATGTTTTCCAAATAGTTTTAACAAATAAACTTATCATATTGTCCTTTTTTTACCTGAGTTATTATATAAGAACTTCTTTCAAACATTTTATTTTCCATGAACTGAAAGGTATTCATAAATTTTCATTTCGATTTCTGCTGTTCAGAGTCAACAAAGATTTAAACCATGTATTCAGTCTGCTAATTTTCATTTATTCTTCCACTCACTCTGTCATGGTTCGATCAAATGAAGACAAAGTTGAAATAATTGTCTCCTATGGACAAGCTAATCGGTTAAGTATCTAGAAATTGTATAATGAATCTTTCCCAGATAGACCAGTTTCACCTAGTTATGTGAGAAATGTTGTGATCAAGTTCAGTACAAAATTTAACATAAAAGATGGTTCAAGATCTGATCACCCATTTGTCAAAAACACAGAGCTTCAAGTCCAAATTTAGAGACTGTTACTGTACAACTGACACAATCAGTACGAACAATAGCTGCTGATCCACAGTAGATGAGATTTTTAAAAAAGCAGAAATTCAATCCCAATAAAAGTTCTCCTTTTAAAAGAACTTAATTATGACAATCGTATGTTGCAATTTTACGAAGATATGATTCACTTGCCCGAAACGCTACAAAACTACTTGTGTCAGATTTGTTTTAGTGATAAAAGCTTTTTCATAAATGGTTCAGTCAATAGACATAATTGCTGATATTGGGACTGATCAAAATGCTGCTTGGTTGGTTTGAAGAGGCACCAACAGAAATTAAATTATGGGAAACAGGCTTATTGATCCCTTTTTTATTAATGGGGCTCAAAACAGACCCTAGTGCCTCCAAATATTTTACTTCCTATTGGAGGTGTCATTGAAGATAACAATATCAATCTTATTTTCCAGCAGGATGGGACATCCCCACACTTTTACTTACCTGTGAGGGAATATCTGGCTGATGCGTTTCATGGTCAGAAAATTGACGTCAAGGATTTATGGAGTGGCCACAATGGTCTCCAGACCTTACTCCTATTGATTTTTTTCTTGGGTAAATAAAAGATTGAGTATTTCAGAAAACACTGACAATTTAGAAGTACTGCTACAACAAATAATCGATACCCCAAAAATACTGGCCAGAAAGAGAAGTCAAAAACAGGCTCAATTATTCTCAAAATGTTCTTGCTGGCCACTTTGAACATCTTATAAAATAAACTTTTTTTCCTTTACACACTTTGTTTTTTCCCCCACTCCTTTACTACCTGGAAACAGCTTAATTAAGATAGATACCTCCAGTTTGAGCAGACCTCTAAAATGAGGTACAACTCAATATGAGCACATTTGAGATTCAAAAGTTCAACCTCCTAGCTCCATGCCCTAGATGGGTAAAAAGTTCTGAATACTCATAAAAATTTTGTGGTATTCAAACAACTACCAAAATTTAGTTGATTTTTCTTCACAAACTCAAGAGATATTAGCCCATAATAAGACTTTTAGGATACCCGGTATAAATCAAATGTACGAGAAGTACCTGGACAGTAGTATATCTAGAAGGGATACCGGTTTAGAATAAATGTTTGAGGCAAAAGTTTGAAACGTTCCGATCCATTTTCCTCTGTAAATGGAGAAATTAGACCTACTTATTCCTGAAATTATTAGACCTACCAAAATTATTTATTTGAAGTTTTTTCTTTTTTTCTTATAAAATTTTTACTATTTTGTATTGTTTTCTCCTTCACACTAGCACTCAAGGTCAAGTTTAAAGGTCATCATCAATTTTTGTTTGACCCAACATAACTCTCTCTCTCTCTCTCTCTTTCTATACATGTTTGTGAGAAAGTAAAAATACCACTCTTATAATAAATTAATTAGTTTCATATCACTACTGTTTTTCAACATATACTCGGCATTTATAAGTGACAAACTTTGTTGTAGATTGCAAGTGTTAGATTTTTTCCTTCTCATAAAATGTTTGACTTCCACACAGTTGAAGCTTCCAATAGAATGATAAACTAAGTTAAATTAAAACAGTAATATTACTTACATTTTCACTCGGTCTGGTGATGATATGTGTCCCATTGTGTTGGTGTTTTACAAAATAATTTTTAGAAATCAAGTCTCTGAAAAAAACAATCAAATTTCAATAAATTTAAATTATTTCATAAATTTAAACTAATTTAATATCAATTATAAAAATTCTACTTCAAGCCTCACAATTTTATAAAGTAAATCTATACAAGATGTCAGTTTAGTAAGTCGACACCCTCTCTAATTATTTTTTTTTGTATTGATTATATGAACCTGCGGTGTGCAGCATTTATATTTTTAATCTGTGGGACACCTATTTGACTGCTGTTATCTAGTGCCCCTTTCCAAGGAAGGCGAAAGGGGGGTAAGTAAAAATTTTCAAATGGTAAAGGGAGTCGAGTGACACCTCATTTAAAAAATTTATTGAAAAGAATACAATTGGCAAAAATAGAGTTAGAAAGCGTACCTCATTTGGGAATGATTGCAAAAAACGTACCAAATTAGAAACAAATGGATAGTGTTCTAAGTAATTTTTTTTTTAAATCCTATTTTTTATGTTAACTTCAATTGAACTGCACAACAAATTTGCATGAACCATGATGTTTTGGTGGGGGGGTTGACAAAATTATTTAAAGAAAAGTGGGACTAGTGACACTTCATTGTAGAGATCTATTCAAAAGAAGATGATTGGCAGCTGACTAGGCATGATTTAAAGCTTTCTTGGAGCTTTCACAAGGAAATACCTGAAATTGTTATAATTCAACCATTGTACTGCCTTATCAATAACAATAAACTTGGGACTGTTATCTCTTTGGTTTTTCCGAGTATATGAGGATAAAGTCCAACTAAGACTGGAAACTAATCCAGTCACTAGAAATACTTTGATAGTGTCTTTGTAAGCTGTACTTCAGTTGTGCTTTATTTTCACATCATTAACGATTTTTAAATCGATCGTTTCTTCGAACTGGAAGTGTTGAGGACGAGAAAAAGTCTAGTCATCCTAAAGTTGATGAGTTAACCGAAATTGGAATTTTGTCTGAAATTGCCAAGAGAAAATGTTCTAACGGTTTATTGAGGTTAAAAACTTTTTGCCCCCTTTATAAAAAGTTTCGTCAGAGATCGCGTCATTATTCCCACATGGGAATACGCAGAGTATTTCAATAGAAGAATCACAAATGATGGCAAATGTCTGATTATAAACCATATTATTAATATGAACAATCCATCATTATCAAATAACTTTAAAACCAGAATGTTAAGTTTGTTTCTTTTGATCTTTTCTTCTTTACTAAGTTATTGACTCTTGGACAGAGGAATATCCATTGATATTTTTCAAGAATTTTACAGTTTTAGTATAATCACTGTTAGGATATAACTTGTAAAGTATATTTGCTTAATTATATGATTGTATTTCCTAAAAATGAATTTGGCCAGACACTGACAAGTCAAGTAGTTCATTTATCAAATAACCTGGAAACTTGGGTTAACAAACTAGATAAATACTTAGGCAGTATTTATCACCGTGTGATGTGTGATGTGTGATGTATATAACAAATCGGATTTGTTGGAAGCTTAGAACCAATTAAATTTTCAAACCTAAGACTAAATATAGACGGACTACTTGGTTGACCCAAGCTACCAAAGCAGCTCAACTATTTAATTCTATTTTATTCTATAATTTCTCAAAACCATAGAAAATACCCAGGTTTCTAAGCCAAGTGTAGGCATAGAAGTCTAGGCCTGATAATTAAAAAACTACCACCTAGGAACTTCTGGGGATATCAAAATATCAATCAGAAAAAACGTGGCCAGTGAAGAAAAGAAACGAGAGGTGGAGGGTTGTGAATAGAATAGAAAAATGAATTGTGATGTGATATGAACATGGACAGTGGATTTTGATTATTCTAAACATTAGCTAAATTTAAGCTGTGTGTCAGTTATCCTGATAATATAGATTATTGACTATGTGCTGGGCTAAGAATACAAGTAGAGGCAATTCAAACTAATTATGATTTCAGATTTATAAATTAAATTATATTGATTGGTATTATGTGCATTTTTAATAATTAATTACATGTTTTTATGTATTTGTATTTTAGAAGTAGATATCTTCATAAATACCAAAAGACTTCTTTATTCAACTTATTTATATAAAAAGAAAATATTTAAAAAACACTAAATTTAGTTCCTTTTATAAAATATTCAGGACATCTGGAATTTTGATTTGAAGTAATCGGTGAACTAGTTCTGTTTGTTGCAATTTTAATTTATTTCTGTCCGGAACTAATTATTTTATAGTTTTTAAGTTTCTGATATCAGTACAAAATAACATAAAACTGCATTAAGAAAACTTATCTGGATAAGAAAAACAAATTATTTTAAACATATCTATCTCATATTGTAGCCTTTGTAAGAGAAACTAAGTATATTAAAAAATATAAATATCCATTATATACAAGGTGCTTTTCATAAGGGTTAATAGGTTATAAAGAGTGAACGGGTACCCTGATTACTTTGTGCATGAGAGCTAGTGATGGGTAATATGATTCTTTTCAGCGAATCGACTCACAAAACTCAGCTCAAGTAATGGAGTGGATTAAAAGAGTTGACTCACTTCCCATCAGTGACTTCATTTCTCCTCTACCAAAGAAGTTTGGTATACTTTGTTTACCTTAAGAAAATAACCAAATTTTGATTAGATGTTATTTTTTTAAAAACATTATCTAATTAATTTGATAGCTCCTCGCAATTTTAAAAAAACATTGTTATGTTTTAAGTTCCTAATTTAATTTTCATACTTTTTTTTATTTTTAGACAGCCCCCCCCCATGGTATTTAGTCTTTGACAAGTTAAATATCTTTATTTACTTAAGTTTAATAATTAATAAGAAATCTAAAAGTATTAGGTCTACATAGATTTAGGTTCTAGTTCTAGTTTAATTATCCATTTATCTTAATATCTTCTTTTTTTATTAATGAAATTTACCTGATGTAAGCCTATTCAAAACATGTTTATATTTTTAACCTCTAAAATCACTGTTTTGATAATTATTAGAGTGTTTGTAATACATGCAAAGTCATCTGAAATTTAAAATATTATAGTCAAACCTGAAAAATCTATTGCTCATTAGTCTGTTATGCAGAGAAGATATACTTTAATAATTTTATTTTAAATTATTTATAGTCACACGATCAGACCGTTTGCAATGAATGAAATGGTCCAAATTGTTAACAGCTTAAATTTATAATTTTATGTACTTCAGACATTGCAAATCAAAGAGTAAAACGATTTTCAATCTAAATTTTAAATCTGCTAACCTAACACATGAGTTGGTTGAACAGCTGAAGCGGCGCAGGGAAAATCTCCCACCCAGAAAATAATTATCACTCTTTTGTTAAGACCACTCCTTTTTCAAGTCAACTCATGGCTATTTCGACTCACCCACTGAGTTATACATGGCTCAAAAGTAATGACTCACTTGCTCAAGGGACATTACTAATGGACGATAGCTTCAACTGTCCGTGGGGCATGTAACCGCCATAATGTTGCCAAGCTATTGTTATTTGTCTTTACATGGGTTTATAATGATTATGAAAATAAACACGTCCGCTAATTGTGATAATGAAATTCAATCAGTGATTAAATTTCTAAACGCTAGAGAATATAATCGTGCTGAAATTCACTTTCAATTGTGTGAAAGATATGAACCTAATGCAATGAGTGAAGGAAATGTGAAGTAATGGTGTATTTAGTTAGGGAAGGGCATTCAAATATTCATGATGAAGAGAGGAGTCGCAAGCCTAGCATCCGGATGGGCATGTCAAAGTGCGAGAAAATTGTCGCTTTACAATTAGTGATCTTTCCATAGAATTTCTGAGCTTCAAACACAACATAAGCTTTACAGCATGATGGGTAACTAAAATGTTCAAAAGTGTTCACAAAGACCAGAAATTGACATCTTCACATCTTTTTTTGAACCGCTTTTATAGAGACTGTGACAAAAAATTTCCCCACATCGTCACTGGTGATGAAATATAAATTTTGTATGTCAATGATGAGTCGAATGTGACATCATTCCAGTTCACCCCAAACGAAAAAATTCAAATAAACTCATTCTGAAAGGAAATAATGGTAATTGTTTTTTGGAACTAAAAGGAACAACCATCACATCCAAAACCTATTGTGAAACACTTTCTAAAGTGTGCATGCCATTCAAAACCAATGATGGGAATGCTGAGGTCAAAAACTGTTCTCCTTCACAACACTGCACGTCTGCACACGGGTGCCCACACAATGAAACAACTCAAAAATTCGGATGAGATTTTTTATCATCCATTTTATAGTCCTCATCTCGCGCCCAATGACTACCATCTCTTCCCACCCATCAAGAATTGGTTTGTGTGTGAACGATTCCAGGAAACTGGTGAGTTGAAATAATTGGCTGATATCCCAGACCATAGAATTTTATTTCAGAGGTATGAAAAAGCTTGCTTCACAATATGAAAAGTGTTTGGAACGAAAAATGGTGACTATGTGTAAAAATAATCTAGGTTTGTATGTATTTGAAACTAATAAATTTTTCATTTTCTAATTTGTTCTCCTTTTATAACTCCTTACTTTTGAAATGCACCTCGTATCAGTTACAATTTTGATACCAGTACAAAATAAACATAAAATGTATTAAGAAAATGTATCTGCATAAAACAGAACATGTTATTCTTAAATATATCTCCTCTTATCAATCAATCTAACCTAAGCAAGAGAAGCTAATTATATTATATTAATATATACATATATATTACCTATTGAGCCTTAGGTCTAATATATGTTGTTTTCCATCTAAGCCAAAAACTACTGTAATGTGATGTAAATGAATCAAACTGTCCTGTAACAAAAAAAAAACAAATGCATAAATAACATTTGCTAATTCAACTAGGCCTAACTTACCTCACTAGTAGGGCGAACAAGTTTTGAAAGACAGCAAAATTTGAAAGGAATAAAATAGAAAGCAGTAACTTAAGAAATGTTTATTTTAAAACATACATTTATTTATTTTTAACGTTATTTTCCATAGTAGTAGTTTACAATATTGGTAGAATACCCTGAGGGTAATGAGTGAGTACCTACCCTCAGGGCAGCAAAATTCTAAAGGCAAAATTCTAAATCCATCCTTGCCTTCGCCCTTTGGATTAGAATAAATACCATTGATTATTTTATATCCAAATTTAGAATAACTCTGATGACCGTTTCGAAATTTCAATGACAATGGAACGACACTTGTATGATGAATGAAAACTACGGTAATTATAAATATGCAGTGCCATTAATAGCGTACATAGACATAGGATGGTCCTCTAAGCTTAGGTAGGGCTACCGTACTGTGAATCATTTCCTGCCGGAAATTCTAAATGGCTTCCTGAACCAAGTGTGAGCCTAGAGAGATCATTAGTAAATTAGTGTGTTAATACATTTAGCAATAACTGTAATGAAATGGTTCGAGGAGAATATAATTTGACAGCTAAAATTAAACATTTCCAAACAATATGATTGTAGCGGGACCCGAAGACGTTACGAGTATATTGTTTACATTAATAGTGATACTAAATGCTTGCAATAAAAAAAAACTATAGCCTAATTTAATACTCAGCGCAACGTTAGAATTTTTTCTAGCAAGAATCCTTGTTGCAAGAATCCTAGGGTTGCCAGACGTCCCCGGCTTTTTACTCGTCTTCCAAGTGTCCGGCCGGATTTGTTAAAATTTCGAGAAATGTCCGGCTTCTTCCTTTTAGATAGCTAAAATTATTTATTGAAAATATTTACCGCCTGTGTACTTATAGCAAATCCCATTGATTTTTTTCTGAGTGTATAAATGTTGACATAGCGACATTCCTCGCCCCCGGGCCGGGCCCCGACCAACAACAGGCATTGACTTCCTACTTCCCGGTCCCGTCACTGTCGCTCTAATTTCGTACTTTCCTTATTTGTTTGGAATTTCCTGGTATTTGCTCAACTCTTACAATAACTGAAATATTAAAACGAAAATACAAATCCTCTTCCTTCAGTTCTCAGTGGGCATCAGCCTAGTTCGAAATTTTGAGTGTGTGAAAGTGTGTCCGTGCAATTTATAATGTGTTTTTTCAAGGTTTCTAATGGCACACAATTATGTTTTCACCATTAAATTTAATAAGTTCTTTTAATTTTTAAGATATGATTTTTCTTGAAACACTATTGATCCGCTTGTTAAACTCTCAATCAAGTATACAATAATTCGTATTTTTTTCTGATTATTGTATTTTTTAAATAAACTTTTTATTAAATATTCGTATTTTTAATAAAATGTGTTTTTTTCCCTTTTTTTTCGTTGCTGATCCTTTTATAGCAAGTAATATTCATTGAGTTGGGTGTCCGGCTTTTCCCTCAAATGTCCGGATTTTTCATGATAAAATGTCCGGCTTTTGAAATTTACCATCTGGCAACCCTATGTACAGCTCTACACAAAACACATTGCACTTAGAAGATGAATGAGCAGTAGCCTAACAGAAAGTGGGGGTAAAGATACTGGTTATTATGAATATGATAGTTAATAGGGCATAGTTTTAATCATAACAGACTATACAGGGGGTTCTCTGTGTTACGTCTTTGTCAACTATCAACTATCTCACTCAGCATTTCTGCACAATTGAAGTGAAATGTTGACTTAATTTCCTCCAAATGACCATCTCTCCGAATGACAAAAACCAAGAGTGGGCGTTGGCTAGTAAATAATATAATAATGATAGTGAATTTATTTAAACAACTTTTATTTAGTATAGTAGTCGTTATAAACTGTTTTAACAGTTATCAAGAAGTATGTTGCAATATATAATCAAGTTTGTCCTGTATTCATAACTCAGATTTTTAAACTAAAATGATTAATGTTATTGTTATTGTATTAATGACAGTGTTGAGGTACACATTTTGTACGAATGATGGCAGCGCTCCCTAGTGCAAACCCAGAACAAATAATTGGAAGGATTTCCGGTGGTAAGGTTGTTATGACTCATAGTCCATGCCTTGTGTTTCAAACATACTTGCCTTACTGCAACATTATTGATTGAATGCAAACATCGCCTTTCCAAATTGTCAACAAAGCGTTCCCAGAATGGAACAAAGACCTTCAAAATATTCTTGGATAGGCTTAAATAACACGTGTTAGTGTAGCATTGTAATAATCAAACCGTTACTATATCTATTTTTTTACTCTTTCTTTGTTGCTAGGCGAAAAACCTTTCGGATGCCTTGTAAATAAAAGGAAGAAAGACCCGAAGTCTTCAAATACTCCAATAGCGTGGATCGGAAGAGAACAAGAGTTGGTCACCTTACAGGAAAGATGAAAGAGAGGGATCTAAACCAAAACTACATGAAAAAAGGTGTAGATCCAGGTAGGTTCCCTCGGGATCCTATACTCTGTACTGACTATAGGTACAACTCCTGAGGGTTGTAGCCTATTCTTTTTCCTACAGACACCAATCCAATTATATATATACAGGTTTACTAGTAGCCTACAGGGGAAAAATTAAATGGTGCAAAACACTGCACAAACTTTCTCAGACAATCGAAATGCTAACCAAACAAAACTATTTGTCACAAAACAGATGTCAGTAAAAGAGTGAACATAACCAATGGACAGGGTTTTTTTTTTTACAAAATATTTAAATAGAGCCTAAACTTGTTTCACTTATGCTTACGAAAATCGTATTTGATTAAAATCGAGCTTTTAAAGACAGCTGTTAAAAAAAAAAAAAAAAAAAAAAAAAAGTTGATTTTGTGGTGGCCAATTATTCACAACCTATAATGTTTTTTTACTAGCAATTTTGAACACTATAAATTCACTAGGATCATTAAATTCACTAAAATTTGAACAAAATTAGTATAGTCGACTTTGAGAAACAACGTATTTTGTAAGAACCACATTGATGATTGTTTAGTTTTTTTTACCGATAACTCAAAAATCTTTTTGTTTTTTTTTGGAAAGATGGTGACCAATACGATTTGTTTGGGTCAATAGAGGCTACACATGAGCAAAATCGTTGGAGCTGATATTGATAAAATTGTAATTTTGTGGTTTTTTTCCTTATTGCAGGTACCCCCTTAGTTTTAAATTAGTCAACTCGTTTGGGCTGTAGAGCAATCAATGTACATGGGACAGACAAACATCATTCCAAAAACCACCTTTTTGGACTCAGAAGACCCTTAAAACTAATAAACCGCAAACAAAACTCGACATAGATTATTTAATCCATCACAAAACTTTCTGTACTAAGCTATGCATTTTATAACAAGAAAAACATTCCGGGTGACATTCGTCGGGTATAAATATTTACTTTCAATGTGGAGGGGAAGGGGAAATGTATCAACTATGCTAACAGGGTGTGGGACGAAGTATAAAATGGTCTTTTCACGAAAAACATCATATTTAGATAAACGTTTCATTTAGAGAAAAATATCATGTTTTACAGAAAAATCTCATATTTACAGAAAAATGTCATATTTAGAGAAAAAATATATATTTAGAGAAAATGACCATGTTTAGAGAAAAATATACATAAAGAAAAATGTCATTATTAGAGAAAAATCTCATATTTAGAGAAAAATGTCATAATTAGAGAAAAATACCTAATTTAAAGGAAAGTGTTATATTTTCAGTAAAATTGTGCTAAAACTGTATGAACTATATGCTACCATGGGTCTGGGACGAAGTTTAAAATGGTCTTTTCACGAAAAACATCATATTCAAAGAAAAACGTTTCATTTAGAGAAAAATATCTTGTTTACAGAAAAATCTCATATTTACAGAAAAATGTCACATTTACAGAAAAATGTCATATTTACAGAAAAATGTCACATTTACAGAAAAATACCTTATTTAAAGGAAAATGTCATATTTTCAGAAAAATATATTTAGACAAAAATATCACAGTTACAGAAAAATATATCTAAAGAAAAATGGCGTGTATACTTTCTGAAGCTTGTAAAATTATCATAATTCTGTTGTTTTTTATTTATATTCTGGACTGGACTTTTTTATTAACCCATCACAAAACTGTTTTATTTATATTGACCGAGAAAGAATTGTTTGTGTGTGAATGTATTATATTACCACTAGCAAAATAACTGTCTTTCAAACTCGATTTTCATTCTTAAGAAAGTACCAAATGAAAAATAAGTTTATGTAAGTTAAAGGTTATTAAATTAGGTTTAATTTATTTTGTACTTTCACATATACCTAGTAGCTATACAGAAAGTTATGCGATATCGAGTTTTTTGCTGATATATTCGTTTCGAGTTACTCTTTTACTTTTGAGTCCAAAGGAGTGGTTTTTAAATCGACGATTATGCATCATATATGTAGTGTACTACAACCCAAACGTGTATACGGTATGTAGACAAATGTTGGCCGTATCTCGGGAAGTTACTTCATTTTTTGATAACTGGATATTTGAAAAAAGAAAAAATCCAAAATTTCAGTCGGCTCTAACGATTTTTATCATTTTTTCCCCTCAAGTGTGGCTTCTAAAGATCCAAACAAAAGTATTGGTCGCCATTTCTCCTAAAAAACTTATTATTTCTACAAAAATGTGGGTTCGTGAGTTATCTATAAAAAAATATAAAACCTACATTGGGGCTGTTAAAATCTGCTCTAGCGATTTTAATGAAATGTGAAGATTAATGAACCAAAGTAAAAATAGATTACGGTTCACAAATAATTGGCGAAAAACAAAAATGGACCTTGACTGCAGTCATTAATACGATTTCAATCGAGGATTTGTTTATGGCACAAGCAAAGCAAGGTTAGGCCTTATATTTGTGAAAGAGAGTAAACTTCCTTCAGAAAATAAAGATGGTTTTCAAAATTAAAGTACGGAAAAATAATTTACTATGAATTACTAGATACAGATAGAATATCAAAGGGAATAAATGAAGGTCTAATTCCAATTTAGAAATTATTTCAGATTAATTTTTAATTCCTATCATTGGGTTTAACTTATTTGTAGTATAAAAATGAAAATAGAATTCACTTTATATTTGTATTTATTAAAACCATTGTCGACAGTATAAAAAAAGAAATCAAAGGTTTAAATAAACTCAAGTAAAAAGTGAATTTTATTTTCATTTTCATTTTTATACAAATAAAAGCCTTTGGTATTTATGAAGATATCTAATTCGTATATTTATACATTTTAACGTAGAATACTTGAGCCGGTGAACGTTAAACATCAAAGTTTTAAAATCTAAATAATTTCTTGAAAAGGCGTGCGACGACTCTGTTCAATTATCTTATTATAAAGGTGAAACCTAATGTACACTGTACAGCATCCTCAAGGTAGGAATGTGTCTGGGGTGGAGAGTAAGAGAGGGGCCCCCACACTTTGTTGCGTTTAATTTCAGCGGTACAACCCCAATAAAAAAAAATATGGACCACAAATGCTTCTGTGTAAACGCGTACCCTACTTTCGTTTCTTTTATCAGTGTAAATAAGAATAAAACTTTTACAAAAGTCTGTCACGAAGTTTTAACTTCAGGAATTAAATGTAGCTAAGCAGTAATTTGTGTACCTAGTTTTCTTGGAATGGGTTGTACCGTCAAGTCAGGCTAGTAGAAGGGATAACACGCTCCCTTACACTGTACGTATCAACAAGAATCTGACCTCGAAATGACGTCATCGGGTGGTGAAATACTGCCGCCATCTTTTCAATACATTTTATTACCCGGGCCTGTATAGTAAGAGTAGTGGAGCCTCTTTTTATTTCCGACGAGTAGACGAAATTTTCTCCCAGATATGCGGGCACTCCAGTCTGTAGAACAGAATGTAATAATATAAGAATCTGGTAGGAACGTGGGTACTTAAATATAAGTGTTTTATAATAAGAGGTTTCAAGTCAAATATAAACCATATACACCAATTCTGTGCCCGATGAAGTCTGTTGGCCTAAACTAGACACATCACCGACCACGATGTCACAGTAGGTGAATAATGGAAATATTAGTGACTTTACCAGGAGCAGTCTGAATCACCCATTTTTTTAAATAGAATTCATCCCAGGAAAACTCTATTACAAGTCGCAGTCACTTAGTCACTCCATGTCAGTCTACTATCGCTGAGCTGTCTAAACTCCTTTGTTACAATAGTCCAAAATGTCATCATCAACTGCAAGACTTGGAAAGTAATTTAAATCCACTTTATTTAACCGCCGAGATTAACATAAGACAAAGATCAACCTAAAGCTGTGTTTTCTTTTCGTACTGATTTTCAAACCATGTTTTTTTCCCCACAAGAAATGTGAAATATCATCGTTTATTTGCCCTACTGCTCTATCCGAATCCCCTATTTTAAAATGTAAATATATTTGTAAATCAGCATATAAATGATATTTGCAACATCTCAAAATCGTATGTCGCCAGTTCATTTTAATTTTAATGTTAATAATTTGTGTTGTTTAAGTGTTTGTGTAGTGTATTTTAAAAGTACATTTGATAATGACTGATAAATAGTCGAAACGCGTCATGTGAAAAAAATACAAAAAGGACATCAAAACAGGGATTGTTCGACAGCTTCACCATAAGATAACTGATATTAGTAAACTAATTATTAACAATCCAGTAAGGCTACAAGCGTAAATGGGACATTAACATTAAATCAGCACTACTGATTTTTTGGTTTAAAGGTGATAATTATCCCTCCTGTAATAATAGTAATAACACAAAAGAAAAAGAAATTTTTTTATTTATTTCTTTTGTCGGTAAAATATTATTTTGATTAGGAATTTCTGATAATTTGTTTACAAGGAAGGAAAGCAGCTATAAAAAACATTGCACAGCCTTTTTCATTCAGTCATCAGCAAAACCAAATAAAACCATCCAAAATTTTCTACCACGAAAATGTCTGTACAGTAGTTGTTAAGTCGAAAAATGAAAATGGACGAAGCCTTTAAAAATATTTAAATAAGATCTAAACTTGCTTCGCTTGTCCCGTAAACAGTATTTAATTAAAATCGAGCTTATATTGACTGATGTCCATTTAAGTTTTTCGCCAATCATTCCCTGAATCGTGCATTTTTTTTTTGTCATTAATCCACATATTTGACTCAAATGTCGAGAAATTATGTCTATAACAGTCCTGATTTTTACCGATAACTGACGAACCGGCATTTTTTGTAAAATGGCGGCGAATACATTTTGTTTGAACTTTTTCGGAATTTCGACTGTGCGAATTTTTTATCGAATCTCTTACGTTTGTCATAAAAGTATGTTCTTAAATACAAGGTTTATCGAAAATGATAATATGTTACTTAGGTGGTTATATACAATGCATAACCACGGATAAGCGATAAGGTAAATCAATATGCAGATAAAGTGCGATAATGTTAGTCACCATGCAGATAACCTGGATAACCAATATCAAAAACTTTGTTTACTTCCTTATTTATTATTTCTTCATACCTTTACCTACCAATCCCGATAACTCAAATTAAACACAGTACAATCGTCTAATGTTTTGTAAACAAACCATGGAATCACTGACATTCGTTTGTTTAGTTTTTTGGTTTAAAAACGCATTTCTCTGACTAATTTTCAATTGAGAACATTTTATGACAAATGAAAAGTCGATTAAAAAAAAAAAAAAAAGGAAAAAAGTGGGGTTGAAATTCCGAAAAAGATACCTTAGGGGAATCACTAGATCAAAATCGTTAGAGCTGATTTTGAGTTGTGTTTCATTGTAGCACCTACTCGCCTTCCTTCCGATTTTGAGTTATCGAAACATTTGAAAGAACCCCTCGAGCTATGGCCAAAATATACCCACATACCGAATTTGATTAAAATCGGTCCACGCGTTTAGGCTGTTGCTACACATGCGACAGGTCCGACACTTTCTCAAAAAACGTTTTTTGCACTCAGGGACAACCTCAAAAACCGATATATCTGCAAAAAATTCGATGTCAATAATATTCAATTTTTGTTAACAGTAATTAAAAAAAAGAAAAAAAAAAAAAAAAAAAAAGAATACAATCATATTCTCATAAGCTTGAAAAAAATATAAGTTACACATGTTTCATTATTTCTCAAAATTTGACAAAAACCACTTAACCACCTAGAAAAAAGAGGCGGGGAACAAAAAAAAACTACTGTATTTAAAGACAAACCGGTATGCAAAGTTTCAAATTCTATTTTATCTCCCATCGGATTCTATTTTAACTGCACTATTCCTACTCTGCACGGAAGAACTATCTGTTTTTGCGCAATGAACATGTTTATAAGAAGATAAAAATAGATATTTCTTTTCCTTGCACAGTAGGCTATAGTGCTGTTTAAAATAGAAATTAATACTGTACGTGAAAATTTCCACGAGAAACTTAAGTTATGTGATAGGTAAAAAAATCTAAGTCATCAATTTTAAGGATATATCCGTTTCTTGATACACTAGAATGAAGACATCTGACGTATAACTCTACAGCCCGAACGCGTGGACCGATTTTAATCAAATTTGCTATGTGGATATAATTTGTCCATATTTCGGGACGTTTTTTCTTTAACTTAAAATTTTGGGGTAGCCTACCTAACATAAGAAAAAAAGAGAGAAAAATTATGCTTTTTTAAAAATTGGCTTCAACGGTTTTGATCAAGTGTACCCTCTAAAAATCCGAACAACACGTTTTGGTCGTCATTTCTCCGACAATTCCGATTTTTGAGTTATTGGTAAAAAAAAATCGGTCACGGGGCTGATATAAGGTACTTAATTTCTCAAAATCAGCCAACCGATTCCGAGCAAATTTTACTGAAATGTGAAGATCCAATTACGAATGCAAAATCGCAAGTAAAATAATCATACGGGTCAGGAATAAAAGGCAAAAACAAAAATGAATTGCACGATTTACGCTGAGGACATGTTTATAGCAGAAGTGAAGCTAAGTTAGAGTTTAAATAGAGACGGCGTCCATTTCACTTTTCGGTCGGCTCTCTTTTTTATATATTTTTTTAACGATGATGAACGTGAGGTTTTCCGCATATAAACAACAACATATTATACAGAGTGATTCAGGGAAATTTTAAAATTTGTATTGGTAGCCCTGACCGATTGTTAGAGATGAGTAACATTTTGAGGAAACAGTTTCAGCAATGAGGAGGCGGTGTCCGAACCACTCTTACGCCGGACAATATCGTTCATTCCGTCGCACAGTGGGGCAAAATCCCAATAGCTGGTCAAAATATTAAAACCTTATTTAATTTTGATAACACTTCCTATATAAGGTTTTTGAGGTTGCTAATTACGATTCCAACGTTAAAATTGCAACAAAAAACAAAATGGCGGATTCAATATGGCAGATTAAAAATTCAATAAATGTATCTAGTCCATCAATTTCTATGAAATTTCGTATATAGGTATTTTTAAGGTTGCTGATTACGATTCTAACGTTAAAATTTCAAAAAAAAATGGCGGATCCATATGGCGAACTTAAAAATTCTAAAAAGCTTTCTAATTACATTAGCACCGTCCCTGCCATCTCAGCTGATTCTGTAATATCAAATTACAATTTTTATGAGCAAACGAATTCTTTTGTAGACAAACATAAACTGTAAAAAAATTACGTGAAATTAGTAAAAGTTTACTTCATATTTAACGTAAAAATTACGTTTGCTGCGAAATTTCAAGAATTTATAAACACAATCTTATATTAGCTATAAAATTAACAATCAAATTTTACGGAATTTTACGTGATAATGGAAATTTGACGTTATTTTAAATTATCGTAATTTCGCACAACTCTACAGTATATAGTAATATTTTTCCAATATTATAATATGAATGTCACTATATTTGTTTATGTTTTATCAATCGTTTTAATTACTATTGAATAAGTTTTTAAAACTTAATTTTATAATAGTTAATATTTTTAAAAAAATTAATTATTATTAATATAATTATTGTATATTTATAATAATTTATATTATTATTTGTAAACATTAAAAAAATGTAAGGTCGATGTCCGTATTTGTGACCTTGAACCTATTTGCATAATTATTAAATATAAAAAGAAAACTAATTTTAATAATCTATAGTTTTTCAGTATTACTATAAATAACTTTTTATTACAAGTTTCAGTATTCAAAAAGTCGATGTAAAAAGTGGTTCACCTGAATTCTATCGATATTAAAAAACTATCAATTATTGTTATATTATTGTTGTTAAACATGTTATTGTTATTAATAAAATTAAATATTTATTAAATATACGAATTTTATATTTATTCTATATCCAAAATATGTTTTCTAGTTAAATTAGTTAAGAAATAGTCGACTTAAGCATTTTTCTGAAATGATTAATAGACTCACAAAAACCTGCACGATTTGCAGTTTTTGGCAGCTGTTTTTTTCATGATTCATTACATAATATTACCGGCTATATAATCCTGTATAAATTTCGTTGCGGAATTAATAACTTTTTCGATATTTAAAGATAAAAACTTGTTTAAAATATTTTCAATTTACAAACATGCGAGATACGAGACGAAATAACATATCTAAAAAAAGTTACATATTTTTTAAATGATTTATCTCATTCATATAAATATTCTACATGCCATCATGATAATGATTTTTCGTCATGACACTGCACCAAGTTGCACGTGCTTGAAGGGACCGTTAAATAATAGCCTTTCTGTAGCTCGGACGTTATTCATTCCAGTGTCACTTGTGAATTGATGCTGCATCTCAGGTATAAGTAACCACCCTTTTCTAATTGTGTAATGTGACACTTTGAATATCACTCTAACTGTATAAGAAATATTCCCTAAATAGTAACTTCTTTTTTTGCCAGTTTTTTGGGATTTTGCCACACTGTACGTCGTCACGTAGTGTGTTCTTTACTGCATAGTTCAAGTGTTCCAAGAATATTAGTACAGACCGTAAGGTTGTCGCCGTTTAGTCTTATCGTCTTTGGACAAACTTTCTAATCCGAAAAAAGTTATATAAATTTGAAATGGGCGTATAACTACGAAACTCGCATTACAAACCACACTGCAAGACTGAACTCAGTGTTTTCCCCACTACACCAACCTCCCCAGAGACGACTGCCCATCTCAATGACAGAGTTGAGGCTAAATCAGTTTACGAACTATACAGATTGTACAAGAACTGAAAACCAGTTGGTTTAGTTCCATCGGACTAAACTGAGGACATCGGAGAAGCCCCCTTACACGTTAATAGATTTGTAAAGAAATAAAATTTACGTTGTTATATCTCGGACTTTCCCCCATTTTTTCGATAACTCAAAATTTGTAGGTAGATGCCATAAGAAAAAAGAAACACAAAATTGTTTTTCTCAAAATCGGTTGTAACGATTTTGATCAAATTTTTTCTCAATTTTGCCTCTAAGGACCCAAACAAAACGTATTGATCGCCACCTCCACAAAAGATTCCAGTTTGTCAGTTATCGGTAGAAAACCCAAAATTCGCTCGTAAGGTAAACTAAAAACATTTAAAAACTAAAATATTATAAAATACGTAATTTTTCAAAATGGGCTCTACCGATTTCGTAATTAGAAGTTTAATGACCCTAACCCGAGTCCAAAATCATAAGTCAAAAAACGTTAAAAGATTTGTAAATAAACATAATTTGCGTTGTTATATCTCGGGACTTTCCCCCATTTTTCGAAATCAAAATTTGGGGGTAGTAATAAGAAAAAAGAAACACAAAATTATTATGATTTTCTCAAAATCGGGTATTGGTCAACATGTCTACAAAACTTTCCGGTTTGTGAGTTATCGGTAAAAAAAAACCCAAAATACGGTCGTAATGCGATTACAAAATTAAATATTATAAAATACGTATTTTCTCAAAATGGACTCTACCGATTTCGTAATTAGAAGTTTTATGACTCTAACCCGAGTGCAAAACCATACGTCAAAATATTTCACGGTACAGAAATAATTACCAAAAAAAAAAAAAATGAATTTCGAGCGCCGTCATTAAAGCTCGATCACATTAGGCTAAGGTCGTGTTTATACCACAACCGAAGCAAGGTATTTTGTTCAGACGAGGCGTCCATAGTTTACAACTATCAAACTGATATTTTTGGAAATGATTAGTTTTGACTCTGTTTTATTTGATTTTGAGGACGGGAGAGTGAGAAAGTTTGTGCATACATCTGACTACTATACAGACGAGAGATATGTACTTAGACAGAGCTACATCACACGTGTTGTGTTAGAAGTGTCATCACGCGAGACATTTTATACTTGTGATGGGAATTCCCCATGATGAAAAGAACTGAGTTTGAGGACATGTAATATATGACTGGATGAATTTCAAGTACGTTGCTCTATTGTTAGGCGGATATTTAGATTTTCCTTTGTTGTTTAGAGGCGAAAACCTCTAGGGTCTTCATCGCCTTATAACAAAAGAAGAAAAGAACATAAAATAAAGGATTCCTAGCATTCGAATACTCTAATAACGTCAGAGTCAGAAGAGAACAAGTATTGGTCAATAGAGACCTGATAGGAAAGATGAATCCCTCAGGATTTCCACTGGGGGGGGGGGAGTACCCCGCGGAGGATTTATATATAGAAAGAGAGGTCAGGTGTGATTGTGACCCCCGGCACCACGACTTCTTAAATTCTATTGTAAATTTTTGTCGTTTAAAGGCGAAAAACTTCTCGGCCATTAACTAGTTATGAAAAATAATAGAAAATAAAGAACCCTAGCTCTCGAATACTCTAATCGCGCCGGGGTCCGAAGAGAATAAGAATGGGTCAAGAGTGACCTCATTGGAAAGATGAAAGAAAGGGATCTAGCTCAAAACTACACGAAAAAGGTGTAGATCCAGCTAGGTATGTCGGCATTGCCATCCCCGTACTCACTGCAGTGAGCCCCTGAGGGCTCCCCTCGTCCCTCCACGAGTTTTAATAACCCAATGATTATTTCATCTTGCGAGAGTTTAGTGGTTGTTTGTGCTCCTAAGAGCCGCACAATCAAAGATTACATGGCAGGCTGTTTCATTATCTAACCCATGGACGTAAGCCTTATGGCTGCGAGGTGTAGCAAAATTTGAATGAAAATAATTACAAAACAGAAAATTGAGAAATATTTATTTTAAAGCAGATATTCACCTAATATAACGGAAAAATGTGATTGGCGTAAGATTAACGTTTACCCAATCCATACTGTTTACTTTTAACTCCGTCAAAACAAACAGTAGGCCTACTATTTGTTTGTGATGTGTACGCTAATTATTTAATATGACTTTTAATTATTTGGTATGTTATCTGTCAAAATTATATAGGTCTAAATCTTTATTTCATTATACGTCTATATAGACATACATAATGTAGTTATTCGATGATAATTGTGAAATTTTTGATACAATCATAAACATTTAGTAAAAGAAAAGCAATACGGTTGAAGGATAATATAAAAAGTGGCGTATTTAAACCACAAGGGAAGCAACTTTAGTCCTTATTAAAAATATAAATATTGTTTTCAAAGACGGCGTCCATGGCTCAATTAAAATGCTTATTTACTACCGAACTAACATTTTTTGTGATGCATAGTTTCGGTTGGTTTTGTAATTAGTAAATAAGAAAGTTTGTGAAATGGGTTTGCTCAACTTTTCTAATTCCAAATATTGAAATTTTTTTTAACTTCTTTAATATGAATTTTTATTTTTATTTATCCGCAATCAATCAAAATATTACGCCAATAAAGTTAGAAGAAATAGTCAAGATGAACTTTGATTTTGAAAAATTGTTTTAAAAACACAGATTTAATTTAGTTGTAAATGATACTGAAATTATAAAACACCTGCAAAGACAAATTTACGCACCCGGTAGTTGAGCGTGTGGTAACACAATTACTCAACTTAATCAAATAAAAGCATGACGAGGGTCCAGATGAAACATGTGCAAGTTGGGCGGGACCCGGGTTTAGCTACGATGACGTCATCCACCGAGACAACTGGAAGATGGTGGGAAAACATTGTACGTCACCCATCAATAAAACTAACCAACAAAAATATCAACTCGGTAGTTGTCAATTAAAAATTGAAGATATTTATATAAAGGCCTAAAATTGTTTCATTTGTCCAACAAATCGAGCTTTTAATCACGCCGGTCAAAATTTATTTTTGTTTTTTCCCAATTATCCCGGAACATTAATATTATTTTCACTTGCGATTTAACACACGGGTTTAGGTGTAATCGTCACATTTCACTAAATCTGTAGAGCAGATTTTGGGAAATTAAGTAATTTACTACAGCCTCATGGCAGTTTAAAAAATATATTTAATCATAACTCACCATTTTTTTAAGAGATGAAATGCACGTATACAAAACGCACAGTATAAAACTCACT
This sequence comes from Aphrophora alni, assembly GCA_963513935.1. Classification (NCBI taxonomy): domain Eukaryota; kingdom Metazoa; phylum Arthropoda; class Insecta; order Hemiptera; family Aphrophoridae; genus Aphrophora; species Aphrophora alni. The sequence continues at coordinate 43,704,003 of OY740765.1, forward strand.
GCAAGACTGAGCTCGGTGTTTCTTCAACTTCACCAACCGGCCCAGAGACGACTGCCCATCTCGATGACAGAGGTCAGACTAAATCTTACGAACTGTACAGGATTTACATTACCATTCCTACAGATTGTCCAGGAAAAGGAAGAGACATTATTTAAACGAATGCTTGAAAAGATAAATGAGGACAATGAGTTTGTGAACAACCTGTGGATATCGGAGAAGACCATTTACACCCGATTAATGGGGTTTGTAAATTAAACAAAATTTTCCCCCATTTTTTCGATAACTCAAAATTTGTAGGTAGATGCCATAAGAAAAAAGAAACACAAAATTATGCTTTTCTCAAAATCTGTTGTAACAATTTTGATCAAATTTTTCTCAATTTTGCCTTTAAGGACCCAAACAAAAACGTGTTGGTCGCCACCTCTACAAAAGATTCCAGTTTGTCAGTTATCGGTAAAAAAAACCCAAAATTAGCTCGTAAGGCCATTTAAAAACTAAAATATTATAAAATACGTAATTTCTCAAAATTGGCTCTACCGATTTCGTAATTAGAAGTTTAATGACCCTAACTCGAGTCCAAAATCTTTAACCAAAAAATATTACAATTCAGAAAAAATCGGCAAAAAAAAATTGAAATTTGACCGTCGTCATATAAAAGCTCAATTTCAATCAAATAGCACATACTGTACGTTGAGGAGTAAAGCAAAGCAAGTTTAGAATCTTATTAAAATACGTCAATATTTTATTTACACAAGGCCAAACTGACGTTTTTAGTGACGATTAGATTTTATTTGATTTTGAGGATGGACAGATATGTACTCAAACCAATAATTATCACACGCGTTTTAGAAGTGTTATCACCCAATGGAGTAATAGATTCTAAGCTGAGAAGGTACAAGGAGGAAAAATTCTATTTTAAACTTGTGACCTTAAAACTGACCATGATGAGAAGAAGAACTGAGCTCGAAGGACATGTAATCCTTATGATATATATAACTCCGTGTATCTTGAATATGCTGCTCCGCTGTTAGTCGGATATTTAAATTTTCCTTTGTTTAGAGGCGAAAACCTCTAGGGTCATCATAGCCTTATAAAAAAAGAACATAAAATAAAGATCCATGACATTCGAATACTCCATAATAACGTCATACGAGGACACGGCTAAAATGTGCCCACATTTCATTAAAATCTGGGAACTGTTCAAGAAGAAGACCACCACTCGCAAACAATTTCGTATTGACATAAATAGAACAGACAAAACTTCACCTGACAAAACAGTTGAAACGTTGTTTGCGTGTGTTGAATAACAGAAAGAATCTGGAACCAGTAGAGATTTGTTAGATTCCTACTCGTGTAATTCATGTGCCGCCGTATGAACAAGGATGACATCATCTGTAAGGACATCAATTTATATTGGGCTCCAGAATAATAAAGTGTGTATTCATATATTATGTGTAAAGTTAGGTTAGGTTAAGAATCCTTCTGGGTAACAGTGTTTGAGTGGCGGTCCTCTTTTTGAACAGACCTCGTATTGTGTCATGAAATTAGATTTCTCTTTTCAACTAACGCAGCACTAGTGCATTCGATATTCTGACGTTTTAAGGGATTTGGTAATATTGGTCGTTTTAAATTGTTTCCGACATCTCTTGAAACTTTCTACCTGAATTATTTGAAGAGGAAAGGCAGAACTACATCCCGCGACTTAAATGGAAATAGTTATAAATAACATTTACCTTATCTTCACGAGTCGATTTTACTTCACGTTCATCTCTGCCGTGATATATGCGAGGCTTAAATACAGAATACTTTCCAAATTCTGGAGCTGGACTTGTTAGGCCTGAAACAGACACAGAGGGAAATTACCGATGATAATTAATAGAAAAATTAAACTATTGAAAAATAACAGGCGTTACTGTCTATTTTATACTAAGACTAATTTAAATGCACTACTAAAATTACCTGAAGTTACCAGAAAGTACGGTTAGATTGCAGCACTTATGCTACTAATTCTGAGCTTCAAACCATACAATGGAGATGACATATGTATTTAAAGTCAAGGCTGTGTAAGGATCACTGGGAGTATACACCTCATCAATACCAGGACCCAATAATCCTCTCAACACCAAGTCTACCAGTTTCAAACAGCCATTTTGTTATTCATTTCATTTACGGTCTACTGTTGTTTTGACAAAAGCATATTTCTATAACAAGGGTTCTTAATTTAATAAGTGGAAAAGTATAGTGACAAATAACCCCCCCCCCCCTAAAAGCATTGCACAAATCCAAATTCTATCATTATAAAGCTAAATCTCGTAACGGCCCCGACTGTGGTTTTGTAGTTATTTCATTTTTATAGTATTTTCCTAAATAATATTATCAAGGAGCATTATCAAGGAGTACTGATTTTACTACGAGTGCCCCGAAAAAAGTCAAATTCTGCACACGTAAGCCAGGACAATTATAGCTTCTCTCTTAAGTTATTTCGAAAAAGAGAAGAACAATGCAGGTCCCATTCTTAATGTGAGAAAGGTCTTACAACGGGTGGAATTTCTTTCAGGACAGTACAGCGGATTAAATCAGAAATGAAGCAAGTTATAGAAACCAAAGGAAAAACTCCGATGAAGATTCTGTAAACATGAAAGGCGGAGATGACACAACGCTTGCCCCAGTTGCTGATGAAGAGAGTCTCGTCATTCGAACTCCGAGGAGTTGTAGAACCAAGAGGAAGAGGCCAGTAACGGAAGTTGATTCGTTTGACAAAGGAGCAATTAGTCGACATGTTCTGATCTATTACAAGCGAAAAGAAGTTCCAACTTCAAGAAAACTAAGGATTTCTCTGCGTGATACTGGACTATACACAGGTGGAAGATCATCTCTGTTAAATATATTGGAAAAGTTCTTATGGAAAACCCGTCATCTCCCTTACTACGGTGTCGTTTTCTCAGGAAAATCCATAACGAAAACATTAAGAAATGTGTATTTCTGGACGAGACCTGGTTAAACGAGAATGTAGCCAAAGACAGAGGATGGACAAACGATACTGTATTGTGTGCTACTGGCGACCCTGTTGGCAAAGGAAAACGGCTAATTATCAGCCATCCTGGTGGCTCTAATGGCTGGATAAATGCCCCCCCCCTCCCTTCTGTTTGAATCAAAGAAAATTGGAGACTATCACAAGGAGATGAATTATGATGTGATCGAAAAAAATAATAATTTTTTATCACTTGCTACCGGCAATTCCACCTCGGTCTACGATTGTTATGGTCAACGGTAACTACTATTCGAGAGTAAAAGATAAAGCTCTAAATTCATCTATGAAAAGTGGATTTAAGATCATACGCCTACCACAATATCAATGCCATTATAACCCCTTTGAAATGGTGTGGTCAAATCTGAAGGACTATGTCAAAAACGAAACACCAAGTTCATGCTCAAAGATGTCCAGAAGGCAAAGATGTCTAAACATGGAGTCGACAGGCAATTTTACGAAGTGAAGACTGGAGCATGGACGAAGATAAGGACATCGGCTGTGCCCCTTGGAATAATCAGCCTGGTATTTTCAAAAAGAAGTGAAATATGAAAATACACTTTTTAAAAGATTTTGTAAAAATTGTAAATAGTTCTTGTTTTGGCAAAATAACTCCTACAAAGAAAAAAACTTTTAAGTCGGCCTTTTCATCAAAAGAAAATATTTTTGCACTATCAATACTGTTTTATTTTTGGCTTTTTTGTATTATATTTAAAATTTCTCAAACTGATTTATAAGTCCCAACACACTCCCTGCTCTCCCCACCCCCTCATTTCAAATCGACTGACCGTCCTCCTTATCTCGAGAATATATAGGATCTATATCAGTCTCCTAAAAACAGATAAATTTACGCATTCCTTAACACAATTGATATGAACATGTTAGTTCATTCTATTATCGAACATAACCTCTAAACTGATAGAAATGATTCCAACGTGCATCTTAAACTATGTAGTCTCGAATCGGTTTCATCCCTTATAGCTACCTAGTTATAAAAATACCTATTATAGAAAAACATCGCTGTAAACAAGTTTAGATCGAACCACTGGATTAATATTCAAATCCCATACTCAACTAATAAAAACTTATGATCCGTTACACACACACACACACACACACACACACAACGATAAATGGTTGCTTGGGGTGAAAATAAATAATATAATGCCAGGATTAGGGTAACCCAATATAGCGTTAACTACTGAAAACGTGGTGTCCCATTCCTTTGATCTATAAATACCCTTACTCCAGTCACAAAAGATCCACAGCAGTGACAAGAGGCAGAATAGCGTCGGACCCCCTAAATAACTAATAATACAAGTCGTCTCGAAGTGTTTCACTTGTTTCGTCCTCTGCACCTCTCATATTTCTATAATAATCAACAGTTTGCCAATCATTTCCGGTGCTCTTCGGTTTTCTGCACCCTATTTAACTAGTGTGGGTAGAATCGGAGCATTTAATGCGGAATGCTATCCTTGAAATTACAATATGCGAGTCATATGGCAGGCAGTACGTGATCCTGACACTTGTGAGAGTATTCGAGGTCTAGGGGTATTTATTTTATTCGGAGATGTGCCGCGAGGTTTTTCGCCTTTAAACAACAACTCCATGGTATGGTTTGTTGCTCCTCTAGTGCTGCTATCTAAATACACATTTCTGGTAACTTCAAGGACAAGCATGCCGTGTTACTTGCTCCAACTTCTCCCACACTAGCACATTCCTAACTGAACCCACAAAATTACAACTGTTTAAACCCACATATTGAAGTCTCACATTATCGTATTCTTTGAGACTTCTTATATAAATTCAAAACCCGTACTCACCTAATAAAAACTCATCATCCACTCCAGACACCGAAAAATATTGTTTCTTATTACGAGATTACTTTCGAACCAAAAATATGACTTCCTTCCCAAACCTCAATAATTTTAATTTATATATATAAATAAATATATATATATATATATATATACATATATATATATATATATATATATATATATATATATATATTTAATATGCAACTATTTCACACTTTAATAGATTAACAAGTTCCCTTATCTCATAATACCACACTAGTTTCCTGTTTGGATAAAAACAACAATCTTTCCTTCAATAGAATCAAGTTTATTGGGATCGAGGTCACTCTGCACGATTAGCTTAACCAGTGAAGAAAAATGAAATTGTTACAAATGTGTATTCATTTTCCTTGTTGCTTATAGGCGAAAAACCTCTGTTATCATCGGCTTATAAAAAAAAGTGAGAATACTCTCGTCGGGGTCGGAAGAGAAACCTGATAGGAATGATGAAAGAGTGATCTAAGCAAAGACTACGGAGAAAAAGGTGTAGATCCAGCTTCGCCCGTACTCACTGTAGAATTATGTAGACTGGGTATATGTTTGCATGTGTATGTACGTGTTTATGTGTATATAGATGAGTATATAGTAATTGGAAGACTAATGCGTGGATGTAAATCAAGTTAGGTTGGCAACATGAAGAAAAGGAGTAGTGATAAACTTTGGTTTACATTTACTCCAGATAAGGAAACATCCTTTAGAAATATAATAATAATGTGTGAAGTAGGGACAAAGTTCACGTTAAAGTTAGTTTTAGATCTTCAGATTGTGTAAATTATAACTTGTTTGTAATGTGTAAATATAGTGGGCAGAACAGCGATTGCTGAGACTTAGACATAGAAGACGAAAAAGTTCTCCAAAGACACGCAACCCTCAGAGTAGTATGCATACTGTATATTATCGGAGAGCGCAATATTATACTATCCCGCATATCAATTTATTAACGGAGGAGAGGGGAGAAGTTCATATAAGACACGATTGAAAAATAAGCGAGAACGAATCTCTTCGTCTCAAAATAGTGAGAAAGCGACTAATTAGGAAGATGGACACAAGATGAATCTGGACATTCCGAACCTGGAAAGATGAATGCATATGGGGAGATGAACTTTACCTAACGTTGGCATTACCCGACGTGGATACTTTAGACAGTATCTCCGTAGATTCGGAAGAGCGGATGATGCTAGATATATAAACAGCGAAGCAAAGGGGTAGGATGCCTTCCATACTCTCTTCTATTGCGAGAGATGGAAAGTCCCAAGGATATCCTTGAGGAAATCGGAACAGTGGTAAGTTCTACAAGCATTGTATCCACTATGCTACAGAGCAATGGAAAGTTGGTAATGAGGAATGTAGTGGAAGTTATGAAGTCTAAGGAAGAACAATTTAGACAAATCTAAAGGGCAAAGAGAACAAGTGAAGAAGACAAAATACTAGCTGGATGAGAATTAATACCGAAAGGTGATCCCTTGTCCAGCCAGGATACCGATCATCACACAGAGCGGGAAGAAAGGGGGGGGGTTAGCGGGTATACTTCAGAGGGACCCCACACTGCACGTACTTATGGTGCAGTAATAAAATCCCCATCCCCTCGGAAAAAAGATTAATTTCGAAAAATACGGTAGATGAGATTCGTCCGTACTCGTCCGACAATAAATAGAGAATGAAAAAAAATTATAGATATAATAAAATCTAACCCTCAGAGGCTAACTTAGAGGAGTATGGGTGTGGCAATCCCATACAGAGTTGGAACAAAGCGCACGGATAATAAGGTAAGTGGATGGGCGAGGAAGGATATATTTCTAAAAACATTGGCTGTACAACAAAATATGTACTCACCCTTCCCGCCTTATCACACATTTAAACACATTTTATCCCATAAATTGTACAACTCTTTATAGGAAATATTTTCTATTCGCGAAGTGCTACAATAACACAATGATACATATTTCTGAAATTCATTTAGTTATTATTTATTTTAAGTATAACTAAATTTACCTGTTATTCGTCGAGTGACTTCGTTCTATAGGCATTAGCTGAACTATGTATGTGTGACTTGGAAAACTATACAATGAATTTAAATATCTAAATTAATCTTGTTATTGAAGCATTGGAAAAATGATTAATCTAATCTGTCCACTTGTTAGAGAATTTTTCCTGTGAATATATTCATCTGAACATTTGAAAATTTCACAATTAAACCTGGACATAATTGAAGTTTAAACAATGACAATATTAATAATAAAAAAAAACCAAAGAAATATTGGAGGAAGAGAAAAGACCAGACACACAAAGAAATAACTTGTTTTAACGTACGTCCAAGAAGGTGAATTCAAAAGAAAAGAGAGAAAAACCAAAGATTCCATTGAAATTTTGTTTTACTTCAAAATACGGGGGTTGTCGCAGTGCTAGTTTAGTTATAGTTTTGTTATTGTAGCTCATGTATCACTGAGGATGGCAACTTTGTCGTTAAAACGCGTTCGATTAAGTAAACGTAATTTTTGTGAGATCTTGTGTTCGAGTTATTTCCTATCTTACTTCAAGTTTATTTTTTTCCTGTAATTTAACTAATTGATAACATTTAGTTATTTTTTATTATAATTAGTTGTGACGGTATCACTGACTCTTAGCTGACACATTAGCTGACATCCTAATAGGAGATATAAGAATCTTATCGGCATCCGGCGGTTTTTCCAGTGCCAGTGGATCAGCTGCCGTACAGAAATCTGTGAACAGCACAAAGTAAGGGCCTGGACAAACTGGGTTCACCAGCTTAATATATCCCAAATTCGCAATACCCGAGTAACATCTGGGGAAATGGCCTTGGCGAGTCTTTCGGAAAGTTCGAATAACCCAAACGCGTCGTGAATTTATATTATAATTGGCAGTTGTAATTTAGCTGTAGGCCTATTCAATGTTAATATAGCTCCAATTATAGGAAATTAGTATTATAAGTTCATCGACAGCCGGCTCCCACGATTGGTAAAGGGTCACAGCGTATAGAAATTATGACCTATATTATGGGTTAGAGCTCACGTGATTTCCCGAGGAGTTCGAGAGATGGAATCGATGAGGAACTACAGACCAAAGAAGTCTCAGAAGATACATAGCGGGATAGAGACCCTTGGCCAGGAATCGGAAGACGTCATAGCACGTTGTACACCGGTAAAAAAAAAGTGAAAGACCTGCTCCGCGCGAACAGCTAGATTGAAACCTAGCTGGATCTACACATGTCTTCATCTAGACTTGGGTAAGATCCTCCTCTTTCATCTTTCCTATAAGGTTTCTCTTGACCAAATCTTGTTCTCTTCCCTGATACTATTCAGTATTTTATTTATTTTTTTTGTAAGGAGTTTTATTAAAGAAGAAAAAAAATCTAATCTAACCTCAAATATTTGCGGTCTTGTTGAAATAAAAATCCGGATGTTGCCACCAGGTCAAGGTTTTAATTTAGCATGGCCTCATTAAAATATTAATAAAAATTAACTGTATCAAATGTGCAAGGAGCATTGTGGCGATATTCACATTAAGGAAAACAAAGATTCCTCGAACAACAAAAACAAGAAACAAAACGAAGTTTAATAAATCTAGTATGTTTACTATAATACCCTTACGTACATTTTCAATACTTTTATGCACATATTCTATGAGATAATCATCATCTTTAGTGGTTTACAGCTAAACTGAAACATTTATGACGCTATTAGAGTATTCGAGGGCTAGGTGTCTTTATTTTACGTTTTCTTCCTTTCTTTTATAAGGCGATGATGACCGAGAGGTTTTCGGCCTTTACACAACAAGTGAAAAAAAATAATAAATTATGCCAGTGTTTTTATTGTTTTGTAGGGTTAATTAAATGTTTTAAGTAATTCAAAAGAAGCTGAAATTGTATTTTTAGACCCTATATATATTTTTTAAATAGTTTAGGATTTGAAACCGGTTGGCTGCTGCTTCTATTAACTTATATATTTTTTTAAATTCTGTTTGTTGTTTTTCTCCTCTTCCCTTATGAGTCTTTATAAGTTTTTAAGTTATGTTCCAAGATCGAGGTAGATGATTATGTGTTCTTACGTATACTAAAAAATAAGATTAAATGTATTGACAATACTGTAAAGAGAATAATGTACGAATTCAAATGTATCTGTATGTAAATTAAAAAAGAGAAAATCAAAAACACTCGGGGATTTAGCGAGTACAGGCTTGTCAATCCCGAGGGAAATAAGCTGAATCTACAATTTTTTTTTCACGTAGTTTTGGGTTGGACCCCTCTCTTTCATCCTTTCTATCAGGTCTCTCTTATGCCCAACTCTTGTTCTTTTCCGACGCTAACGTTATTAGATTATTCGAGGGCTTGGGGGGGGGGTCTTTATTTATGATCTCGGCTTCATTTGTTTTTATTAAGCTTTGATGACCGAGAAGTTTTTGGCTTTTAAGAAAAGAAAATGTTACTTTATTTTATAAGTCTTTGTCAAAACTACAGAAATTGCTTAAAAAATCAATCAGTTTGTATAATGCAATAATCACTACCGAGCAACTGCATTTTATAATTCCGTCTTCTGGAGTAATAATAAAAAGAATAAAGGATGTTACATTCAAAACAAACCGTATCGTCTCGGATGAAATGACTAAACGGACAAAAACACTGCACAAACTTACTCACTCGCCCATTTTCAAAACCAAAATACAACGAACCAAAAGTAATCGTGGCTAAATAGGTCTGTCAACGAAAAGTGAAAATGAGCAATTTGGAAAAGATATATATTAAAGCAGAACCAGAATGAATCGTTCAACCACATGATTTGGACAAATATACCTAGGAACAATTTTGTAGACCTCACAACACAGTATACAATATGGTGTCTCTGAAACTGTAATTTATAACAATGATGGTGTGCTGGGTAAGGTTAGGGCATTTGAAAAAAATATACGATATATATTTAAGCGGAACCAGAACGAAGCATTAAACATGATTTGGACAAGGACAATTGTGTAGGCCACACAACACTAAAAAAATAGTATCTCTGAAGTTGTTTTTAGTTACAATGATTATGTGTTGGGTAAGGTTAGGATATTTGAAAATTTCAACACGATTTGGACCAGGAAACCTAAGATCAATTTTGTAGCCCTCACAAAATAGAAAAATGGTGTGTTGGGGTAAGGTTAGGATATTTGAAAATATCAACACGATTTGGACCAGGAAACCTAAGATCAATTTTATAGCCCTCACAAGATAGAAAAATGGTGTGTTCGGTAAGGTTAGGATATTTGAAAATATACGACATTTAAAAAACTCCACGTAAATGTTACTCAAGGCGGGGCTAAGTACACCTCCCATAGGTTGGCCCGAAAACTGAGTATATAAATCTTCCCCACTTGAAAATAAATATTGTTAATACATAAATGAAGGAGTTCCACAATAGCACTGACTTATAAACAGGTTCTGAGAATAAGGGATCCATCATTCTCAAGTTTCTCTCTAACGATGTTTAAAACTTCAGGAACAGGGACATCGGTAAATAAACTAGTGACGTCATAGCCTAAAGTGGGTCAGTCATAGTGGGTGTAGCCTAAAAATACAATTAAATAAATTTCACCCTGCCTAAAAAATATAATGTTTTTTAGAACAAAAATAATTTCCCGAGTTTTTTGAAGACTTGGCGCATCAAAATTATGTAATGACTCCCGTTGGCTTGTCTAAGATATGTTTATGATGTTTTTTTTTTTGTATTTGGGGGGGGGAGGAACAAACAATGTAAGTGGCTTAATGGACCACATTAATAGTTTGAGAAACTCTATACAATTCACCGTAGATATAGAAATATCTACAATATACAATTCACCGTAATAATATAGAAGGGCGGATACTTGGCATTTCCGGATGTTTTGGTTCGGAAGTCGTATATCGGGATTGTTATTAATACTGGAAAGTACTTACAATTAATTCACACCATACGGAACAAGTTAAAGTCGGTCTTCCACAGGGCTTGTTTTGGAGGGTTCCCTCGAATGATTATGAGAAATCCAAAGAGATAGAGCGGATTCTGAGGAATGACGGGATAATGGATATTTAGACGAGAGCACATATTTATATGTTAAAGATAAAAACAATATGTATCGCAGTTTAGGTGAATTTTACGTATAAATTGATGCTAACTTGCTTGAAAGGTTATCAAGTAGCGATTCTTTTAATAATTCTCCCGATTAAATTTCTTAAGTGATTAAAAATACTCGTCGGAGTCCCAATTCTATATACGGAGATGGAGAGTCAACATAATACTATGACTATAGGGCTACCGTTTCGAAAAGAACCGCGCAGGTAGAACTGTGGTGGGGGAGTGGGGGAGGGAGAGCCCGAGTTAGGCCAGACATACCCGGCCGTTTCTTCATTGCGTAGGGCTTAATATTTTCTTTTTCAAACCTACTAAAGCGCTAAAAAACTGTGAATGTGTATCGTTTATGTTCCTGAGAACTACAATTAGTAAATTTAAATATTTTACAAAGTAAAAAGACATTAAATTATAGGTTTTAAATTGCTTTATATTATGGCAAAAATGTAACAATTTATCCCCACCACAGTCCGAACCCTTCCCCGTCATCGCCTCTACATCTGTGCACGAACCATTCTCGAAATAACGGTTTTGCGCAGGTTTCTTTATGTCTGGAAGGCCTATAATGTTAGCTATAGTACTGCGGCGGTAAGAATGAACGCGCACGGAATGCATAGGATAAGTAAATATTTTAGTTGATACTGAACATCTCACTACTACTCTAATTTATAACATTGACTCAATGGTTTGACACGATAAATACTCCGAAATGAGTTACAACTGCTAATTAAAATGCTTTTCTTAAACAAGGTTTACACAGCCATGGCCAATTTATGAATGAGATTATTTAATATTATTAAGTACCACTTTGCAAATAATAATGACTTTCCCTTTTTATTAATCCTAGGCGTGTTATAAATAAAATAAAATTAACCTACTATATTCAATAATATATTGCCCTATGTTAAATACACACTGAAACACTTAAAATAACTTTAATAACTATCTACACTGAAATCATTCATAGCCTACGCTTACGCTTGGAAAATCTTAACTGATATTTTCTAACAGATTATTACGGTAGTAGCTAAAGGGACTTCACTACTCTAGTAGTCTAACTGCGATCAGCGCATGCGCAGTTCCCTCTTCAACCCCTCATACGTTTGCGTCCATTCTTGTGATCGTCAGACAGTATGTAAGATTTTGTGAAAAGTGTAACAAAAATGTATTACGATCCAATGATGCAAATTTAACCGAAAAGTGTAGTATTAAAATACTCGTCATCTGATTTCAAAGATGAAATTCCAATTCTAATAATACGATGGCTGATCGAAACATCCAACTTCTAGACGATTTCAAAGCTATTGAATTTTTAGCTACTACTACAAAAATATCGTATCTCGACGTAGACCAAATGTATACAGTTAAAGTTGAAAAAATAAATAATAAATTCGGAGATAGTATCGTATTGAAGAGTGAACACTTTCAACGCTTTCTTCCCGCTCTATACTCTAAAATGACTAACGATACAATCACCAAATTTAACGATACAAAAAAAATCTTTATTTCCTCACTCAAATTGATGATAATAACATCACCAAGTTAGTATTCAACATTCGAAAAGAATAAATGTTTTTCATTCAATCATCTCTAACAGTAGATTACAAATAATTTTAGGTCAAATAATATTAGTTATACAGTAATAGTTAAGATGACCTTAGTTTCATTGACATTAGATAATGTGAGGAAATGGGAATTCTGCATCAGATATCAGATTGATTTTTTTTTTTTTTTAATTGTCGATTTGAGAGCTGGTCCAGTATCCTCATTTCCTAAAACAAACTTCCACTTTGTGAATTGATTGTTCATAAAAGAAACAAATTGGAGAAAAGGAAATTTAATCGAAGCAGCATCAATTTTGGTTGATACTGATAGTTTTTCACAACCCAGTGTCTCATTTCCCCGTGTCTATATCTCTTTAATAAGAAAGGAGATAGAAGAAGAAATTTATAATGGCAGAATAATTTAACCCCTAGTCTAGTGGTTCAGGCCCATTTGAGAGCTGGTCCAGGATCCCCATTTCCTATATTACTTATATATTTGTACTTAAGAACGAATTATTCAACAACATGATTTGGACAAGGGTACCTAAGAATATTTTGTAGACCTTACAACATTAAACAATGGTGTCTCTGTTATTTGTTACAATGATGCTGTGTTGGGTAAAGTTAGGATATTAGAAGAGTATTGTAAGAAGTTTGGAGCAAATTTTGCGGTTGGACTGAAATTGGAAAATCCTAGGCGAGTTTAAGGAAGCTGAGCGGGCGATGTTGGAAATTGAAAAATGAGCAATTCAGGTAAGAGAAAACGTCAAAAGAACTTCCTGATAACCCAGAACTCACTATATACCAAAAATGACACAGATTATTCATGTAATTTAACTTTTATTTTATACTCGGTTTTTTTAGAAAATGCCAATTTTTCATAACTTTTTTTTTCTAAACTAATGGATCAATACACATGAAACTCTCGAGTTATTTAATTTATTATTATCTAAAGTAATAAAAAATATATATTTGAAAAATTTTCATTAAAAAAAATTTAACTGATTTTCAGAAAAAAATTTAATCTTTTTTGGGCTGTGAAAAAACCGTTGTAAGACACAAAAGTAGGCTATATCTAAAAAATATATTACGGGGTATACTTTTTATTAGTGTAGAAAATGTGTCACAAATATGAGATAAAAAATGTATGAACAAAAATTAAAGGTACCGAAAGTTGGTAATTTTAACATGAGGAAGATAGCCAGGGAGGGTTGCTTTGCATTTGTTACAATTATTCCTAAAATCTTTGCGATTTTGCACTAAAATTGAACGAAATCAGAAAAGTCGATTTTGAGAAATTGCGTCTTTTTATAACATTCCCATGGCTAATTTTTTCTTTGTATTTTATGGATTATTCACGAACTGACATTTTTGTAGAGACGGCAATCAATGACCAACAGATTTTGTTGGTCCTGCCTTGGAGAAAAAATTCTATCAAAATCGTTTGAGCCGATATTGAGAAAATCGTAATTGTTTTTTCTTACGAGAAACCAAATTTTGTGTCAAAAAAAGGGTGAAATAAAGGCTAGAGATATGGCCAAAATATCCCCACATACCAAATTTCATTAAAATCGGTCCTCTAGTTTATGCTTATAGAGAACTGCACATACGACTAACAACACACAGACGCCATAGACATAATTTTTAAAAAACACATGTCAATCTCAGGAGCTCACTTTAGTATGAATCCCGAAGGACCTATCTGCAGTTTTTCATGTAGTCTTGGGTTAGATCCCTCTCCTGCATCGGGTCTCTCTTGGCCAATTTTTGTTCTTTTTCGACCCTGACGCTATTAGAATATTTGAGGACTAAGGGTAGGTCTATGTTCATTTTTTCCCTTTTATTATAAAGCGATGATTCAAAGGTTTTTCGCCTTTAATCAAGGAAAAAACACATTTAGAACTCGGGGGAACTTCAAAACGGATATATCAGTAACATCGATATATCCTTTTGAGGAAGAGAATGGCAACAGCACATAGCAGCAAGCGGAAACAACTGTCTTCCAAGAATTGTTCACCAGTGAGCAATGAGCGAGCTGACATGATAAAACGGGACTCGTATCAATGATTTGTGCGGAAGTTACGTAACGCCGCGATAGCAATAGGCCTAAGCATAAACATTAATACAATAATTTCATAGAAAGGCATCAATTATTGTTTTTGAGAAGCATAATAATATTTTAGCACCAATGACTGGGCGCATTGTACAAACTTTCTCACAAATCAATCCTCAAAGTCAGATAAAAACTAATCTTCACCAAAATGACAGTTATATATTTAAATTTAAATAAATTGGATGGTTTCCCTCAGCATAAATTGGATTAAAATGACGACCCAAGGTTATTTTTTGTTTTTGTCCATTCTTTAACTATCATTCTTATCTTGCGACTTTTTACGTGGGTTTGGGTCATTAATCATCACATTTTACTAAAATTTCAACGAAATCCATAAAACAGATTTTGAAACATTACGTCGACTATAACAACTTCATGGCCGATTTTTTGGCTTTTTACTGAAAACTCAGGAACCAACAACTTAATTCAATTCGATGCTCCTTTTTTAAAAAAAAAAGTGATAATAACCGGGATAGTTTTTCGCCCTAAAAAGAAGAATATTGAACTATAAAATTTGTTTCTATAAGTCCAGAGATATGGCCTAAGTAAAACATAAACACCTCATCAGTCTAAATTGTATTAGATTAAAAACTAGTATTTTTAATGACAACGATGAAGGTTCATTTTGGTTTTCCTAATTGTTCCTTAACCGTAATATTTTATTACTTGTGATTTTGTACACGTCTTTAGATTATAAATCATTACATTTCAATAAATTTGAAAGAAATCTGTAATGCCGATTTTGAGAAATTACGTCTTTTATAACATCCTCTTGAGCAATGTTTTTGGTTTTTGCCGATAACTCTCGAACGACATTTTAGGGCGTTTTTGTACACAATGATTTTCGCCCTAAAACACACAAACATTGGATAAAAATACTATTTTTATTTCAATATAAGGTATGTACTAAATGGGTTTGGTATATATTTGTATTTAATGTTACGAAAGGTAAAGTAAAGTTTTACCAAAATCTGATAACGTCTCGACATAAGGCCTCAGTAAGCCATAAACACGTCATCAGCGTAAACCGTATTTCATTATTTAAAATCTAGCCTTGTACTTGTGATTTTACGCACGTGTTTACTTCATTAATATTATAATTCACTAAAATTTGATCGAAATCGGTAGGGCCAATATTGAGAAATTACGTATTTTATAACAAAACTGTGGCCGATTTTTTTTTCCGGTAAATCATGAATCGGTGTTGGATAGATGGCGACTAATACGTTTTGTTTGGGTCCTTAGAGCAAAATTTGATAAAATTATAGCAAATTTTTAGAAAAATAGTAATTTTATTCCTTATGGTCAGTTACCTCTAAATGTTAGAGTCTAAAAATCCAAAGATATGGCCAAAGTGTGCCGATATACCAAGTGGGTCCACGTGTTTAGATTATAAAGCAATGCACATACAGCATCATCAAGGTAGGAATGTGTCTGGAGTGGAGAGGAAAAGAGGGCACCCCACACTTCGTTTGTTGCGTTTGCTTTTAGCAGTACAACCCCAATAAAAAAATATAGACCTCAAATCCTTATGTGCAAACGCGTACCCTACTTTCGTTTCTTTTATCGGTGTAAATAAGAATAAAACGTTTACAAAAGTCTGTCACGAAGTTGTAACTTTAGGAATTACATGTAGCCAAACAGTAATTTGTGTACCTAGTTTTCTTGGAATGGGTTGTACAGTCAAGTCAGACTAGGGAAGCAAGTAGAAGAGAGGATACGCCCCTTACACCAGACACAATCCTAGTCTGAGGCTACTGTACAGATCTCCATTCAGTATATTAACATACCAATATATACTAATATGTTCACAAATAACTCGATGTCGATTTTTTGGCCCAACGCACAACTACATTGCGTAAGAATTTTAATTTTCATTGAAGTAAACAAAGCTAGTAAACAAAGACGTATTCAACGCTCCAAAATAGACAAGAAAAATGTGTACATAGTAAACAAAGGTTAAATACTTATTGAACAATATAACTAGGAAAATCATTAGTTTTTCGATTAAAAGAGAAATATATTTAAATTCATATATTTAGATTGAATACTGAGGGTATTTTTATAAAACACGTAGTGAAATGTAAATCTAATCACATTACGCTATTTGGAATTTTAAAGATTGTAGATTTTGCAATACCGGACTACTGTATTTTCATAGCTATTGTATTGATATTGCATGGTTGATGTATCCAACTTAGATTAAAAAAATAATAAACTGCATACTTATTTAAAAACAAAATCAGATATTCTACATAAGTTGATGGAAAATTTAATATAAAAAATATTGCTTTAACCGTCCAGGCAGTAGAGACGACCGATTATATTGACTAAAAACAAACAATTGTACAAAAATTCACTAATCAGTTTCCGAATATACCAACTCAAGTTTCATTTGAGTATGCAGCATATCCAATTCAAGGTATTTATTGTTGTTTAAAGGCGAAAAATCTATCAGTCATCAAAGCTTTATAGAAAACATAAAATAAAAACACCCCCCACCCCCCAATCCCTCCTAGCTATCAAATATTCTAATAGTTGGAAGAGAATGAAAGTTGGAAACATGAAAGAGAGAGATCTAACCCAAGACTACATGAAAAAAGGTGTAGATCCAGCTAGGACCCTCGGGGTTACCATGACCGTACTCACCAAAGTGAGCTACATAGTTTTAAACTACCACTCATAACAAGTTTTAGGAAACATGATTTCTGCACATTTCATGGCCTGGGTTAGGTTTCCACGACCATACACATCCATAGTGAGCCCATGAGCTTCATAGTTTTAAACTACCACTCATAACAAGTTTTAGGAAACATGATTTCTGCACATTTCATGGCCTGGGTTAGGTTTCCACGACCGTATTCACCATAGTGAGCCCATGAGCTTCATAGTTTTAAACTACCACTCATAACATGTTGTAGAAAACATGATCTGTGCACATTTCATGGCCTGGGTTAGGTTTCCACGACCGTATTCACCATAGTGAGCCCATGAGCTTCATAGTTTTAAACTACCACTCATAACATGTTGTAGAAAACATGATCTGTGCACATTTCATGGCCTGGGTTAGGTTTCCACGACCATACACATCCATAGTGTGCCCATGAGCTTCATAGTTTTAAACTACCACTCATAACATGTTGTAGAAAACATGATCTGTGCACATTTCATGGCCTGGGTTAGGTTTCCACGACCGTATTCACCATAGTGAGCCCATGAGCTTCATAGTTTTAAACTACCACTCATAACATGTTGTAGAAAACATGATCTGTGCACATTTCATGGCCTGGGTTAGGTTTCCACGACCATACACATCCATAGTGTGCCCATGAGCTTCATAGTTTTAAACTACCACTCATAACAAGTTGTAGAAAACATGATCTGTGCACATTTCATGGCCTGGGTTAGGTTTCCACGACCATACACATCCATAGTGTGCCCATGAGCTTCATAGTTTTAAACTACCACTCATAACAAGTTGTAGAAAACATGATCTGTGCACATTTCATGGCCTGGGTTAGGTTTCCACGACCATACACATCCATAGTGTGCCCATGAGCTTCATAGTTTTAAACTACCACTCATAACAAGTTGTAGAAAACATGATCTGTGCACATTTCATGGCCTGGGTTAGGTTTCCACGACCATACACATCCATAGTGAGCCCATGAGCTTCATAGTTTTAAACTACCACTCATAACAAGTTGTAGAAAACATGATCTGTGCACATTTCATGGCCTGGGTTAGGTTTCCACGACCATACACATCCATAGTGTGCCCATGAGCTTCATAGTTTTAAACTACCACTCATAACAAGTTGTAGAAAACATGATCTGTGCACATTTCATGGCCTGGGTTAGGTTTCCACGACCATACACATCCATAGTGTGCCCATGAGCTTCATAGTTTTAAACTACCACTCATAACAAGTTGTAGAAAACATGATCTGTGCACATTTCATGGCCTGGGTTAGGTTTCCACGACCATACACATCCATAGTGAGCCCATGAGCTTCATAGTTTTAAACTACCACTCATAACAAGTTGTAGAAAACATGATCTGTGCACATTTCATGGCCTGGGTTAGGTTTCCACGACCATACACATCCATAGTGAGCCCATGAGCTTCATAGTTTTAAACTACCACTCATAACAAGTTGTAGAAAACATGATCTGTGCACATTTCATGGCCTGGGTTAGGTTTCCACGACCATACACATCCATAGTGAGCCCATGAGCTTCATAGTTTTAAACTACCACTCATAACATGTTGTAGAAAACATGATCTGTGCACATTTCATGGCCTGGGTTAAGTTTCCACGACCATACACATCCATAGTGTGCCCATGAGCTTCATAGTTTTAAACTACCACTCATAACAAGTTGTAGAAAACATGATCTGTGCACATTTCATGGCCTGGGTTAGGTTTCCACGACCATACACATCCATAGTGAGCCCATGAGCTTCATAGTTTTAAACTACCACTCATAACATGTTGTAGAAAACATGATCTGTGCACATTTCATGGCCTGGGTTAGGTTTCCACGACCATACACATCCATAGTGAGCCCATGAGCTTCATAGTTTTAAACTACCACTCATAACAAGTTTTAGGAAACATGATTTCTGCACATTTCATGGCCTGGGTTAGGTTTCCACGACCATACACATCCATAGTGAGCCCATGAGCTTCATAGTTTTAACCCTAGAATCATAAGCTTTCATCTGTCAGACTACAACCTTTCTTGAATTTCACAAGATCTTGTAGGTTTGTAATATTGATAGTGTTCTCTTTCCAGTAGTGTATTCTTCCACCAGTAGTCTTATCATTGTTACTGGTCAGTAGATTTAATTATTTTGTTTTATAAATAACAAAGAATGGTCCATCGTCTGATAGAGGTGTTTATGATTAGTAAAAGTTATAAAATTGTTATT
The DNA here is from genome assembly GCA_963513935.1 of Aphrophora alni. Classification (NCBI taxonomy): domain Eukaryota; kingdom Metazoa; phylum Arthropoda; class Insecta; order Hemiptera; family Aphrophoridae; genus Aphrophora; species Aphrophora alni. Next base: position 43,723,583 of record OY740765.1, read on the forward strand.
ATTACTGTAGATATTTTAGTTTCAAGTATTTTTTGGGTATTTGTGTTGTGGAGAGTTTATAACATTTAGACATTATAAAACTTAGCATAATTAGTTGTGCATTATCAGGTGCTTTTCTTTTGGTAATAGACAGAGAAATAGATCTACACACTTCCTTGTATTGGTCTCTAAAAAAAAATTGTATTTAGTGTGCAAATTAAAAAACATTTTACCAATGAAAGTATGTTAACTGCAATAATAATAAAATATATAGTTTATTAGGAAAAACTTGAGTTTTGTATGATTTTTTTCACTTTTATATAGTCTGATAAATGAAAGTTTCTGAATAGTACTTTGAGTATGTTTATGATTTAAGGATTAAACTACCACTCATAACATGTTGTAGAAAACATGATCTGTGCACATTTCATGGCCTGGGTTAGGTTTCCACGACCGTATTCACCATAGTGAGCCCATGAGCTTCATAGTTTTAAACTACCACTCATAACATGTTGTAGAAAACATGATCTGTGCACATTTCATGGCCTGGGTTAGGTTTCCACGACCGTATTCACCATAGTGAGCCCATGAGCTTCATAGTTTTAAACTACCACTCATAACATGTTGTAGAAAACATGATCTGTGCACATTTCATGGCCTGGGTTAGGTTTCCACGACCGTACTCACCATAGTGAGCCCATGAGCTTCATAGTTTTAAACTACCACTCATAACATGTTGTAGAAAACATGATCTGTGCACATTTCATGGCCTGGGTTAGGTTTCCACGACCGTACTCACCATAGTGAGCCCATGAGCTTCATAGTTTTAAACTACCACTCATAACATGTTGTAGAAAACATGATCTGTGCACATTTCATGGCCTGGGTTAGGTTTCCACGACCGTATTCACCATAGTGAGCCCATGAGCTTCATAGTTTTAAACTACCACTCATAACATGTTGTAGAAAACATGATCTGTGCACATTTCATGGCCTGGGTTAGGTTTCCACGACCGTACTCACCATAGTGAGCCCATGAGCTTCATAGTTTTAAACTACCACTCATAACATGTTGTAGAAAACATGATCTGTGCACATTTCATGGCCTGGGTTAGGTTTCCACGACCGTACTCACCATAGTGAGCCCATGAGCTTCATAGTTTTAAACTACCACTCATAACATGTTGTAGAAAACATGATCTGTGCACATTTCATGGCCTGGGTTAGGTTTCCACGACCGTATTCACCATAGTGAGCCCATGAGCTTCATAGTTTTAAACTACCACTCATAACATGTTGTAGAAAACATGATCTGTGCACATTTCATGGCCTGGGTTAGGTTTCCACGACCGTATTCACCATAGTGAGCCCATGAGCTTCATAGTTTTAAACTACCACTCATAACATGTTGTAGAAAACATGATCTGTGCACATTTCATGGCCTGGGTTAGGTTTCCACGACCGTATTCACCATAGTGAGCCCATGAGCTTCATAGTTTTAAACTACCACTCATAACATGTTGTAGAAAACATGATCTGTGCACATTTCATGGCCTGGGTTAGGTTTCCACGACCGTATTCACCATAGTGAGCCCATGAGCTTCATAGTTTTAAACTACCACTCATAACATGTTGTAGAAAACATGATCTGTGCACATTTCATGGCCTGGGTTAGGTTTCCACGACCGTATTCACCATAGTGAGCCCATGAGCTTCATAGTTTTAAACTACCACTCATAACATGTTGTAGAAAACATGATCTGTGCACATTTCATGGCCTGGGTTAGGTTTCCACGACCGTATTCACCATAGTGAGCCCATGAGCTTCATAGTTTTAAACTACCACTCATAACATGTTGTAGAAAACATGATCTGTGCACATTTCATGGCCTGGGTTAGGTTTCCACGACCGTATTCACCATAGTGAGCCCATGAGCTTCATAGTTTTAAACTACCACTCATAACATGTTGTAGAAAACATGATCTGTGCACATTTCATGGCCTGGGTTAGGTTTCCACGACCGTACTCACCATAGTGAGCCCATGAGCTTCATAGTTTTAAACTACCACTCATAACATGTTGTAGAAAACATGATCTGTGCACATTTCATGGCCTGGGTTAGGTTTCCACGACCGTACTCACCATAGTGAGCCCATGAGCTTCATAGTTTTAAACTACCACTCATAACATGTTGTAGAAAACATGATCTGTGCACATTTCATGGCCTGGGTTAGGTTTCCACGACCGTATTCACCATAGTGAGCCCATGAGCTTCATAGTTTTAAACTACCACTCATAACATGTTGTAGAAAACATGATCTGTGCACATTTCATGGCCTGGGTTAGGTTTCCACGACCGTATTCACCATAGTGAGCCCATGAGCTTCATAGTTTTAAACTACCACTCATAACATGTTGTAGAAAACATGATCTGTGCACATTTCATGGCCTGGGTTAGGTTTCCACGACCGTATTCACCATAGTGAGCCCATGAGCTTCATAGTTTTAAACTACCACTCATAACATGTTGTAGAAAACATGATCTGTGCACATTTCATGGCCTGGGTTAGGTTTCCACGACCGTATTCACCATAGTGAGCCCATGAGCTTCATAGTTTTAAACTACCACTCATAACATGTTGTAGAAAACATGATCTGTGCACATTTCATGGCCTGGGTTAGGTTTCCACGACCGTATTCACCATAGTGAGCCCATGAGCTTCATAGTTTTAAACTACCACTCATAACATGTTGTAGAAAACATGATCTGTGCACATTTCATGGCCTGGGTTAGGTTTCCACGACCGTATTCACCATAGTGAGCCCATGAGCTTCATAGTTTTAAACTACCACTCATAACATGTTGTAGAAAACATGATCTGTGCACATTTCATGGCCTGGGTTAGGTTTCCACGACCGTATTCACCATAGTGAGCCCATGAGCTTCATAGTTTTAAACTACCACTCATAACATGTTGTAGAAAACATGATCTGTGCACATTTCATGGCCTGGGTTAGGTTTCCACGACCGTATTCACCATAGTGAGCCCATGAGCTTCATAGTTTTAAACTACCACTCATAACATGTTGTAGAAAACATGATCTGTGCACATTTCATGGCCTGGGTTAGGTTTCCACGACCGTATTCACCATAGTGAGCCCATGAGCTTCATAGTTTTAAACTACCACTCATAACATGTTGTAGAAAACATGATCTGTGCACATTTCATGGCCTGGGTTAGGTTTCCACGACCGTATTCACCATAGTGAGCCCATGAGCTTCATAGTTTTAAACTACCACTCATAACATGTTGTAGAAAACATGATCTGTGCACATTTCATGGCCTGGGTTAGGTTTCCACGACCGTATTCACCATAGTGAGCCCATGAGCTTCATAGTTTTAAACTACCACTCATAACATGTTGTAGAAAACATGATCTGTGCACATTTCATGGCCTGGGTTAGGTTTCCACGACCGTATTCACCATAGTGAGCCCATGAGCTTCATAGTTTTAAACTACCACTCATAACATGTTGTAGAAAACATGATCTGTGCACATTTCATGGCCTGGGTTAGGTTTCCACGACCGTATTCACCATAGTGAGCCCATGAGCTTCATAGTTTTAAACTACCACTCATAACATGTTGTAGAAAACATGATCTGTGCACATTTCATGGCCTGGGTTAGGTTTCCACGACCATACACATCCATAGTGTGCCCATGAGCTTCATAGTTTTAAACTACCACTCATAACATGTTGTAGAAAACATGATCTGTGCACATTTCATGGCCTGGGTTAGGTTTCCACGACCGTATTCACCATAGTGAGCCCATGAGCTTCATAGTTTTAAACTACCACTCATAACATGTTGTAGAAAACATGATCTGTGCACATTTCATGGCCTGGGTTAGGTTTCCACGACCGTATTCACCATAGTGAGCCCATGAGCTTCATAGTTTTAAACTACCACTCATAACATGTTGTAGAAAACATGATCTGTGCACATTTCATGGCCTGGGTTAGGTTTCCACGACCGTATTCACCATAGTGAGCCCATGAGCTTCATAGTTTTAAACTACCACTCATAACATGTTGTAGAAAACATGATCTGTGCACATTTCATGGCCTGGGTTAGGTTTCCACGACCGTATTCACCATAGTGAGCCCATGAGCTTCATAGTTTTAAACTACCACTCATAACATGTTGTAGAAAACATGATCTGTGCACATTTCATGGCCTGGGTTAGGTTTCCACGACCGTATTCACCATAGTGAGCCCATGAGCTTCATAGTTTTAAACTACCACTCATAACATGTTGTAGAAAACATGATCTGTGCACATTTCATGGCCTGGGTTAGGTTTCCACGACCGTATTCACCATAGTGAGCCCATGAGCTTCATAGTTTTAAACTACCACTCATAACATGTTGTAGAAAACATGATCTGTGCACATTTCATGGCCTGGGTTAGGTTTCCACGACCGTATTCACCATAGTGAGCCCATGAGCTTCATAGTTTTAAACTACCACTCATAACATGTTGTAGAAAACATGATCTGTGCACATTTCATGGCCTGGGTTAGGTTTCCACGACCGTATTCACCATAGTGAGCCCATGAGCTTCATAGTTTTAAACTACCACTCATAACATGTTGTAGAAAACATGATCTGTGCACATTTCATGGCCTGGGTTAGGTTTCCACGACCGTATTCACCATAGTGAGCCCATGAGCTTCATAGTTTTAAACTACCACTCATAACATGTTGTAGAAAACATGATCTGTGCACATTTCATGGCCTGGGTTAGGTTCACCATAGTGAGCCCATGAGCTTCATAGTTTTTTTACAAAATCAAAGACCACATTGATCAACCTCCTAAATAAAAAAAAAAATATTTTGAATGCAATCCTATTTATAAAATCCTATATAATTTATATAAATCAAAGAAAACAAGATCACATCTGGTGTCTAAATACGAAACCAGCAAAAATATCTAATCATTAGAAGGTCTTATCAGAAAATTCACAGAGGTAGGACCTTATTATGTATAGAGCCAAGTGAGCACCATTTTAAATGCATTGTTTTGATTGTGCGAGGGATTTGGAGGAGTGTTGTGTTTTTAATTATTTGTGTTTTGTTCAATATGGTATGAAACCGAAACGAGTTAAATTCAAAAGATTAATAAAGACTGACGACAAAAACGTTTTTATCAACCAATTTACTGTATGTAGAAAAAACAGGTTTTATTTATCTTCCACATCTTCGTTCTTTGGCTACGAAAGTAAACGAGGCATATATATACTTTTTTGTAGGAGAGCAGCGAAGATTTCAAATTCATTTGATCTATTAGACAAAATCAAAGGAAACTATTGGACACATCTATAGTACGACCGCAAGGAGACCAGAGGCAACGTACGAGTGCGGGGAGGTAATTCCTAGAAAACCCATATCCGACTCATTATCCCCATCTTCTTTCGTTCATTTCCACCGTACTACTCAGCTTACAAATATTTGACTGTTATTATTATTAATTTTTATGAACATTATCTTTGCATACTTCACTTTTAACATTCACAACACAGTTGATTTATTGTTAAAAACTATATTATTTGTACAAATACTTAATTACATAGTACAACAGTGTACAACATTAATTACATTTTTATAAATGCAATTGTTCATTATTAAAATTACATTATTAAATATTAATCAGTAATATGTTAAAGTGAAAATAAGTGATTTGTACTTTTTGTAAGCCCATGCAAATACGTTTACTGTATTTACTGTATTTTAAATTTTTAAGTATTTATATTTCTAATCAGGGTAATTATATAGCAGAGCTGCCTCACTTCAAAATCAATTTTTATGGGTTTTATTCGTCAAATAAATGTTGGAAAAATATTTTATTATCGAAAAAAGGTGTCGGAAAGATGATTACATAATATAATTACACAAGAAAATCTTAATCAGAGTCAAATTCTGCTGCAAATTCAGTAAAAGAGGAATTTATTGAATTTAAATGTATTTCACTCGTAATTCGCCATAAATGATGAAAACGAGTATTATACTCATTGTACTTTCTTTTAAACATAAATTCGGCTATATGGCCATGGAAATGTTGTTTTGAATTTCCATATCGCGGCACATTTCCTCGCACTTCCCTCCATTGACGTTCAATTGTCTGCGTATGTGTGCTTCAGTGTACGCATATGTAGGGCTGTATTATTATATGTCACGAAAGGTTTGGCCAGGTTGCTATATATATATATATATATATATATATATATATATATATATATATAACCACCTGGCCAAACCTTCCGTACGTTTATTGAAGTGAATGTCATGAGTATGAAAGATAACACAGAGTTAATTTTTTCACGAAAAAACTACTTGTGTAATTGTATTATTGTATTATGTAATCATCTTTCCGACACTTTATTTCGATAGTAAAATATTTTTCCAACATTTATTTGACGAATAAAACCTTTAAAAATTGATTTTGAAGTGAGGCAGCTCTGCTATATAATTACCCAAATCAGAACTCAAAATGAAAGATTTTTTTATTATTTCCAAAGCTAAAAGGGTAGTACACATGGGCGGCCTGATAGGCTCAACCTCTAAGACGCGACAACATCCAGCAAAAATCAACCTCACAGACTGTTCACTGCATTCTTCTCACTATAAAAGCTGTTGACTAAAATATTAAAGAAATACAGTGATGGTATTCTTATTATCCATCTCCAACGAAGAGATCTTCAATTCAGGGTTCAATATGTTTTGAATAACGACAAAAAATCAGATGTGAAGAAAATACGACTATGAATAGTTGAAGGAGCTACAACAATTGTACCGTAGGATTACGATACGACATGCAGGTAGATAAATAAGTAAGATGTAGAGACGTTTGTGCCAGAATCGTTTGCTATATTTTTGCAAAGTGTAATTCTGAAAAATAAACATCGGTAAAATACAAAGCTAAGATTTAACTCACGATCGCTACGACCGAACCACGATTTTCTTTGTCACCCTTGCTGCATTTTTATGCAAAAAAGTATGAATCCAGAAACGTGTGGACTTAGGCATCGTCTCTCGAATTTTGCGCAACTCACAACGAAACATTGCTCTTTTTATTATACGTCTGTACTTTGAATGAAAGTAAATTCTATTTCCCATATTTAACTCCCACAGATTTACCTGGACGGTAATTCACTCGGTGCTACTACCAGATCCAATGGCGAATAAGATTGAAGAAAGGGGGTAGTAAAGAAGTCAAACTGGCGTCATCCTACAACTCTAAAAGATCCGGTTTCTAAATCATACAAATGTAAAAAAAAACTATATAGATCAGCATTGTAGAAATGTAGGATTTCAAAGCTTTGTTATTTACGGTTTCTGTAATGGAGAATCCTGCGATTTCTAAGACTACAGGAAGATTTAAACCGATGAAGAGGAAGATTTAAATTTACTTCTTGGCACAATCATATCAAACGAGAAAACTACTGAACCAGTTGAATAGAGAACAGCGGCGGCGTCGGTACGAAACAGATTCAACTACAAATACCGTCGCATGTACTCTGAAGCTGGCCATTCGACCTCGAAACACTCCATAAGAGATACTACATAAAAAAAGAGCCGTCTACTATAGATCAAGGGTGTTGTGGTAACGAGTACTCCAGCTGAGCTGTAGTCAAGGTGGAAACACGTACCCCCGCCCTCCTTGTCTTAACACAGAGTTCTAAACAAATACTACCATAACAAACGTTTATACTATAAGCTCAACAAATATTTTAATTTCATTCGGCTGCAATTCCCAAACTAATCATTTTAGAAGAAAAATTCCTACGACAGGTAAGAAATAAAATAAACTTTATACGTACTTTACGAGTTATAAAAACCACTGAATTATATGATATTTAAAAAAGAATAAGAAAACTGAAAGAAATTCGACCTTAATAAATCCCAAATATTTTTAAATACATAAATGTAAAAACAATACTGCCATAATAAACGCTTAGAGCTTAGATGGTAATAAACAAATAAACTACATTCGCCTGTTGAGCCTAAACTAATAAATTTAGACAAAAAGGGCATAGAACATAATTTGTAGGAAACGTTCGCCTGTTTAATTTCAAAATATATATATATTTTAGGTCGCACTGTAACTGAGAAATATATTTAAAACAAGTGTTCGACCGCTAGCTCGTCAAGATGGCGGCGCAAGCAGCACAGCTACCTTTGCGCAAAATATAAATTTTCGTTCTAGACACCGAAATCTAAAATTCTGCAATTTGTAAAACTTTCCGAGTTATTTCCATCCAGCCCCCTTTAATATACTCTGATTCCAGGACTATTTCTTATTTGGTCAATAACTAAATCGAAATAATCATAGCTCAATTATTCGATGAGAATGCGCGAGTTTAACAAATTATATTCAGTTGCATACCTAAATAAAATATGAAACCATAACTAACAAACTACTCATAACAAAATCTTGTATAGTCTTTCTGTTTCCAAAATTCTGACAAAGCACTCCGATATTATTTATGAGTTTACAACAGCCACCTGCGCAAGGAGCGTCTTATTCTAACTTTCACTAGCTGATAATGAACCGAGATCATCAAGGTCTCATTCAGACTTAAGTAAAACAAAGATCAGACGCACATTGAATATTTATAGATTATTAAACTATTTCCAATATTAAAAATATAATGACATCAATACTAAAAACCATTCAGGCCTAATACAATTCTAAAATTAAAGAAACGAAATGAGTCACCAAAGTCGAGGTGACTGAATCGGCCTTGTTGCAAGTTAGGCCTAATGACAGTATCGTGTGACCTATTGAATCACGCAACAACTCATTTCATGACTGTTGCATTGAAATGCAGGAAGTTCGCTTTTTAAACCTGAACAGGACTTTTATAACACATTACTAGTAGATAGTTAAAATTAAATATGCAATACACATTTCAATTTAAATAGCTGAACAAATATACAGAGTGATTCAAATTTGCAGGGGAATACTTCGGAATTGATTCTAAGCTTCATATAAACTAGACCTATATTCGAAAATACTACATTTTTTATTTACGGCTAAGGGAAATATTTCGGTCTGATTTCTGCTCCAAGACTAAAATGAAGCCATAATGCAATTCTTGAGACTCGAATTAAGAACAATTTTTTTGTTTTCAATGTTTTTTGATCTAGAAAATAGAAAAAAAATACATCCAAAATTTGTGTCTCTCGTAATTTCCGAGAAAACGGGTCATTGCACATATGACAGATATAAACCCTCAGGGGCTCACGTTTGTGAGTACTAGGTTGGTAACCCCGAGGGAACCTAGATGGATCAATATATTTTTTCCTTATTCTCTAACCCGCGAGATGGCGCAAGCATTTGACACGGAAGGGCGCATCGGACTTTTATACCGATTTTTCGTTTAAAAAATACTGAAACAGCTTGAAACAGAGAAAATAATAAAATTTTCAATATATAAATGTTTACTGATAACAAAAAAAATTCTTTTCACATTTACAAAAAAATAGAAAACATTTTTAATATTAAAATATTAAACTAGAAAGAAAATATATTACAAAAAGTAGTTATTATATATGGTAAATAATAACAATACATTCTGTAATTATATTATAAATTGAACCTTATAGTTCTTATAATTTAAATAGTTCTGAAACAAAATTCACTTAAATATTTTGAGAAAATTCAAAAGTTTGCAAGGAATATTACACAAAACAAATTATTTAGTTCCAATATAAACGTTTATTTTAAGCCTGATCATCTTCACCATCTTCTTCAACCCTTTCCTTACAGTTGTCAAAAACTGGGAGAGTATGCTTTCTGCATATATATATAGCCTATATATATATATATATATACTGTGTCTTAGTTTTCCGATTTTTATGAGTCGCAAAATGCACAATTGTTGCAAGATTGCTGTTGACTTTACATAGTTTCCACAAAGAGTCCAAGACAAGTCTTCTTTTAGAAACTCCCTAACGCTCATAGAGTTCTCAATATTTGAATTCAGTACAACACAAGCGTTTATTGCTCCAATATTTAGGACAAAATAAAAGATAGTGAGAGGCCCTCCTTGACTTATTTTTGACACAGGATGGTTTTTATGACTTATTTGTGGTTTTTCATCATACCTACAATGTCAACCCAACGTTTAGATTATAAAAAGTCATAATTTCTAGTTTTGAGACATCATCAGTGGTCAGATTGATGTCGTCTGTTTCATGTACGATGGACAGAAGGACAAACTTGCAGATTTGACCCATGGATCCCCCATCAAGACAACATAATCTACAATGCAGCTGAGACTGCGGTATTTTCCAGGTGCCTGCCAGACAAAACATTAACGTTTAAAGGGGATTCTTCCAATGGGGGGGGGGGGGGGCAAAAATAGTTAAGATCGTTTAACAGACTCACTTGGTACCAACTCAACTGATATGAACAAACTGAAATCTTTGACTATTGGGAAGTCAAAAAATACAAGATGTTTCAAAAATGTCACAAGTTTCCCAATAGATTACATTGCCAATGAAAAAGCTTGGATGAACAGAGAAGCATTCACTGACTAGCTGAAACAAATAAACAGTGAAATGAGAAAGAAAAATATCCTTTTATTTATTGGTAATTGCACTCCACATGGAGACAAACATTAAATCCAGTTCCTGCTAACTAACACACCATCAAAACTCAAACTTCAAAACCAACTATAGAAGGGAGGTGGTTTGGAAATTCCTAATTGACATGGAACGCCAGTCGCCAACAAAAATTAGTGTGGTAGATGCCATATGGATGGTGACAAAGGCTTGGTTGGAATAATGTTACTGACAAAATGATTGCCAACTGTTTAAAAAAAAGTGGTTTTAAAGTCAAAGAGCCGGACAAAAACCATAATGAGGATGACCAAGAAGTTCAACTACAATCAGGTTAAACATTGAAGCATACTGGCCTTAAACATTGAGTAAGAGATGCCCTAAATATTGAAATAGAGTTGAAGAGTTTGTGAACTTCGACGATGAACTTGCTTGTGTGTGGATAGCTCTCCGAAGCTGAGATCCTGTCTTCAGTTATGGAAGACCCAGACGCAGATGGTGAAGCAAAAGAAGACAGGATGGAAGATATTGTAAGTGGTCAACCTGACGCTACAACAAAGGATGCCCGAGAAAACTCTTATGTTGAAGTGTTTTTTTTTTTTCCTTTAAAAAAAGTGCTTTGAGTGAAATTGTTGTGAGATCTGTAACTGAGCTGGATTGTGCATTGAATACTTAAAACTCCACTCAGCTAACCAATCCAAAATTATAAATTTTTTTTAGTCTTAATCAGAGTACAAGCAGCACTGTCAATACTGAATAGTACAATAACGTAAATTTTGAACATCACTGTAAATGTTAAATAAATTTAGAAATACTTACATGTAACAAACTATAAGATATTTGAAATTATTTAAATTAGTCTGCAATAGGCCAAATGATGATAGATTGAAAAGGTACTATAATAGATTTAGAACTAATTTAAAAAATGAATTTAAACAGTCCAAGGAAAGCTATTATTATTCTCTCTTTGAAAAATATAGGGGTAATACAAAATATCAGAAGTAGTTAATTGATAGTTTTATAAAAGTAGTATTTCTGTTGTACCTTCTCATAATTTTAAGGATAGTTTTTAAGCAAACCTTTGTCACCAAATCATTTTATAATGTACCAATATCTGAAAAGGAGATTGTAAGGTTGGTGCAAAAATTAAAACATAGCAAGTTCCAGGGTCCGATAACATAAATTCATTCATTTTTTTAATGCATTATTTCTAATATTGTGGATATTTATACATTTTTAGGTACTTACGTATTAACGCCACCGCAGCAGAAGTTGCGCTAATGGGCATGCGCCAATAAAGAGCAAACTGGTTTAAGGGAAGCAGAATTCCATTTTTTTCAGCTTTGAGATTCATATACTTTCATTTTATGATTTGTCGCAAAAATTTTAGATGTAGATTGGCGGCACTTCACTTTTAAAGCTCATGTTTATCCATGATCTAATTTCAAATTATTAACTCCAATAAAATTACGAAAGGTTTGGCCAGGTGATTATATATATATATATATAGCTACCTGGCCAAACCTGTTGTGATATATAATTATATCGCAAAGTAAGCAAATATTGGCGCATGCGCATTAGCAACTTCTGCTGCGGTGGCGTTAATACGTAAGTACCCATTTTTATATAATTTCAATATTTCAAGGGGAATATTTCCCGACAATTTAAAAAGAGCATTTGTTATTCCTTTATACAAACGTGGAGAAAAGGAAGACCTCATTAATTATCGTCCCATTTCATTACTATCAATATTTTCTAAAATATTTCAGAAAATAATTTTAAAACGTTTAATATCTTTTTTAATACAGTTAACTTTTTCAGTAAAAATTAATTTGGATTATGGGAAAGATTGTCAACTGAGGATACATTGCTAACTGTTTTAAAAAAAATTAGTTAAAGTGCTAATAATAGGCAGCTAAATTCGCCTTTGTTTATAGATATAAAAAATGCTTTTCATACTGTTGACCATAAAATCCTTTTTAGATAAATTATGGTTTGCAGGAATAAAAGATTTGCCACTAAAATGGTTCGGCAGTTACTTGAATAGAACAGGCAACAGTTCCTTAAGTAATAAATAAATGTAAGACTCACCGTCCACAATATTCTGTTTGGTCGTTTTTTTATACGACGGCCGTTTCGGCTATTCAGCCATTATCAAGTTTATTATTGGAGAAGCTCTCCTCCGTTGTCATGAATACTCAAAAAACAACATAGTTACACATTAACAAAAACACAAACACTAATTTGAAATGAATATTTATTAAATTAAATTAAAACATGACTCATGAGTGGACCAAACAGAATATTGTGGACGGTGAATCTTACATTTATTTATTATTTAATATATCAATATTCGGAATGGCGAATAACAAATCTTATAAAGTTCCTTAAGGTTGGACGTGGTTTGAGTAGGGTTGGTTGTTTAAAGCAAGGTCCCACAGGGTTCTGTTTTGGAACCTATCCTATTCTCAGTAGGCTAATGTAAATGATTTATGTGAGGTTAAATTTCATGGTGGTTTGACTGCTTTTGTGGATTATACACCTTTAACTTATTTTGGGCAAAAATATTTATAAGCAAATGCAAGAGGATTTAGTTAAATTAAGATATTGATTTGATAAAAATTATTTAATACTTAGCAAAATAAACAATATATATATATTGAGAGTTTTGGTCTGCAAAAACTCTGGACTTTTAAGGAAAACCTTTTTTATCACGAACTACCCTACGTTGTAATAATTTAATAGAGTGTAAATCTATAAAACTTGATCAAGTAGAAGAGATAAAATATCTTGGACTTATAGTTAATTCAAACCTTTCATGAAATGGGCACGTAAAGAAACTTAAGAGAGAAATGTTTTAAATTTTACGTACATTTTTTTTTTGTTCTGAAATGTCTGCCTTGAAAGAGTACTCATGTATGTGTATCATGCACTAATGACCTCACGTATAGGGTATGTACTTAATTGTTGGGGGAGGCACTTATTTTAATATAATTACACTCAAGCCACTAATTGGTCTGCAAAACAGTATTATTCGAGTAATTTTTAGGAGATCTAAATTAGATCACTCTTGGCCACTCGTTTTGCATTATTTTTTTCCTTCCGCTACGACATTTTTACGTAGGCTTATAAAGTCTTAAAAATATTTTGTTGTATTTTGTAATTCTGTTGTGAATAACATGTGAAACACTGCATATAAAGAAACTTTGGTATCGTACCTGTACCTAAACCAAATTTAACTCTATACCGTCAATTTTTTATTTATAGTGCAGCTCGTTTTTATAACATTATCATTCCAAAAAATGTGAATTAAAAAAATATGTCAAACAGTGTATCATATGTCTTAAGAAATATAAAGTCCTGGTTGTTTCTTATTAGATAATATTGAACCTCTTTTCGAAATAATACAATAGTATATACTGTGAAACAATTTGCAGGTTGATTTTCTGTATATTATCTTTATATTTAAATAACATATTTGCTTGTGTGACAGGTACTCTACATTTTATATTAATCACTTTATATTATGAATATGATAACATACATTTACAAAATGACAGAAAAGTACAACAAGGCTCCTTATACACTGAACAGGGTATATTTGGAAATGCAGCAGTCATGATTTTAGAAAAGAAGGGGGTGGGGATGCTTTGCCGCTGGATGCTTCTGCAACAGACCTGAAGGAGCAGAGTCTGGCTAGAACCGTGAACAGAGCCAGACCTCTGTGTTCTTGCTTTTATCCCCCTAAGTATGTAGCCCGAGTTAGTAGAGCATGTGTAAGGTAAAATGAAGTAATAAAATATAGTTCAATTAAAATATATACGGTTTACCTTTTATTTTTCACCCTAGCTAATTTCGAGGGACTTACTCCGCCTGCCGTTTTCGAAATCCTGACAACTGTTCGAACGCGCAGCAATGAGCACATAAGGACCTCCACAGACAACCAGAGACACGCCATCACCCTGGAACTCTAAGTTGGAGCCAGCTGCGAAGCGCTCATCACACTTGTTTCTTGTGGTTAAGTTAGGGCACCTGCCGAGCTCTTTATTTGGTTATGGTTTTTTGGTGGAAGTCTCAAACTGGCGTTTGCCTAGGAGACCCCTAAATTTGTTCACTGTTGTACTGTTTACTGTGCCTATGGTAATTTGGATGTATAATGTTATGTATAAAATTTATAATTATGTAAAAAATCTCTCAAAGTTAAGCTATCTTTAAGTAAAGGAAGTAGTTTCTTTTGTTTTGAGTAGGATTATATTGTATTTTTATTTGTATATTCATGTACTTATATGTATGTTTACAGTGTAACATAAAGATAAATATATTATATTTAAAAAAAGAAAGAAGAAAAAAATATTAAGTATAGTACATATTTACATTTTTAAATCATATTTGTGTTTTTTTCTCTATAATTTTAAATACATAGTACTGTACTGTAACAGTGTAGATGTAGGACCTACAGTTGAAAATCATTCGTAAAATAGAGGTTCAACTCTGACATATTCATTACATAGAATTTCTCATTCAGTTTTGAGGAACCCCTTTGTAACTAATATTTCCCCAATTTAACCTCAATATAATGAACTTCTTTTTGGAAATATTTCAATATAATGAATTTTTCTTTTTACCCTTGAGATTTGTTATATATCTAGGTTTTACTCTATAGCTTATATATTCTATGTGCTTTTACCATTTGGCTCACAATGTATATGGCCATCAAATTTTATATCATCTTGCAAATTAACACTAATTTTTATTTCACACTACTTCTCTTCATTAACATTTAAAGAATTAGCAGTACCCCCGTCTTTTATTAATATACTAGTTATACTCTAAACTATGCTTTAAGTTACCCACATCATTTTTCATCCTTAAATCATCACCAAATGAAAATGATTTTGTATTTTTACTATTAATGATAAAACGAAAATAATATTGGTCTCAATATAGATCATTATAACAACCCTGTGAATGTACATACTGTGAAAAGCCATTATTATAGAATACAGACTGATATCTATTGCATAAATAAGTTGTTTTTTTAACTACCAAATCTACATGAAAACCGAGGAATTTAAGTAATCAAATAAACACCATATTATATGCCCATGCTCTGACTCCTACACTTGAGCATTCTAAGCTTGAACCCACAAAACTACAACTGTTAAATCCACATATTAAAACCTAACATTATCCTATGTTATGTGACATCATTATATATATATATATATATATATATATATATATATAATCAATGCTTTCGCTCAGACAATGAAAGTGTAAAAATTGTATTCTCACTAGAAATAATGTTTTCAGAAGTAAGTTTTTTAACATTTTTATTTTGGGTACTTACGTATTAACGCCACCACGGCAAAAAATTAATGGTTAGCAAGTATGGACACTTTGCTTACTTTGCGATATAATTATATATCACGACAGGTTTGGCCAGGTAGCTATATATATATAAACACCTGGCCAAACCTTATATATATATATAATCACCTGGCCAAACCTTTCGTAAGTTTATTGAAGTTAATAATTTGAAATTAGATCATGGATAAACATGAGCTTTAAAAGTGAAGTGCCGCCAATCTACGCCTAAAATTTTTGCGACAAATCATAAAATGAAAGTATATGAATCTCAAAGCTGAAAAAAATGGAATTCTGCTTCCCTTAAACCAGTTTGCTCTTTATTGGCGCATGCGCATTAGCGCAACTTCTGCTGCGGTGGCGTTAATACATAAGTACCTTATTTTGTAACTTTTTAGTCTTAGGAAATTATATGTTTCTTCAAGTATGTAAAACCTATAAAGGTGGCAGTAACGAGACATCAGATCATCAATATTTCTAGTGTCTTAACGAGTCTACATAATGTACATATTGTACATAGTAGCCTATGTCTGTTAATAAGATGTAATGTTAAGACTAAAGTCGAATGCTAATTATTATTGAAACAACAGGTATAGGCCTATATATATTTTAATAGGTCTAGTCATTTATTTTCAATATTTTTTTTTTTTTTTTTTCAAATCAAGGACAATATAAACAAAATTACAATATGATATGTTGTCATATTCAGTAAAATAGAAATTAATTTCGACTTACAATAGCTAATAATACTGTAGGACAAATGATCTCAGATTTATCTTAATATTCATTGTCCATTTATACAGCTAATCCTTCTTATAAATTCTAACAAATATGAATACAGTAAGCCTATAAATATGCTTGTAATTATGTTTTCACTTCCATCCTCTGTTTTACAGTGATATTTATTTTATTTATTTCATTTCACTGCATTATACCTGATGGGATAATATTGAGATTGTTGCATGTAGGCAGCTTGTCCTTAAATAACACTTAATTACAGTACTATAATCAATATTCATTTAACATTAGGGCCTACACGACTAAGAATAAAATTAGTCGCAATAGATAATATCAGTCCATTAATCATTTCTACAATTTTTTTAGTCTGTTCAAGAAATAAATATTAAATATCTTAAAAAATACACATACATATAGATGAGCACATTGCATTCACACACATAACAATAACAAACAAAAGCAATAAACATAACAGTAACAAATATATACATGATTGATAAAATCTCAGATTTTACCTATAAAATACATTACACACTATAAAAGATTCCTCTCTTGGAGGAAATCATTTGTGTTATAATATGTTCTCTCCAGCAACAGTTGCTTCAGTTTTTTTGAATATTGATATTTCTAGTATCTTAAATGTAGAGTTTAACTGATTGTAAAATTTGATGGCCATATATAAAGGACTCCTTTCCAACAGGGTAAGCCTGTGAATCGGATACAACATTGTTTCCCTGTTCCTTGTGCCACAATTGTGGTGCACACAATTTTCTGCAAATAACTCTTTGTGACAATGTACAAAACATAAGACTTCAAACAAATAAAGAGATGGTAATGTTAAAATTTCGAAATCATTAGCCTAAATAATCCTTTACAAGAGTGAAATTTAGGTTTATTTTACATGATTCAAGATATATTTTTTGAATAATAAAAATATTGTTTGCTTCCTCAGAATCTCCACAGAGTATAATCCCATATTTCATTTGTGAAAAAAATTATAACTTTAGTAGGCCTACATAGTTTTTTTGGTTTTAATATTTGTGACATTTTAAAAAAAATTTCATTTGAAAACAGGCTATATTTAATTTCTTAATTAGAATCTTTATATGTGTTTTCTAGTGTATATGGTGATCAATCTGTAGGCCTACGCTCAAAAATCTAGCACCTGTTTCTCCACTTAAAAAGTTATTTATAAATTGTACATTTAACATATATCAACTTTCGATGTTGAAATCTTAAAATTCATTATGTTCGTCTTATTACTATTCAATTTTAAACCATTAACAGATAGCCAATCATCTATCTCATTTATACAAACCTCAACTTCATGTATTAATTTTTCCTTATTTTCCGATTTTATCTGAACTGTTGTAACATCTGCAGAGATATGTACAACTTTGTATTTGTTTTCTATTCACAATTGAGGTGACTTGTTAAACAAAGAAATATTTATGAAACTATATTATTAATAAATTGAATTATTTTATGATTATTGATAATATAATAACACAATCTAATTGTTGGAAAAAAAAGATTGTGTTCTACCTGCTGTGTTATCTAAAGTTACAAAGTTACGTAATCTAATCTGATAAAATTAGAACCTAGGACCTTAGTTGTATAATAGGCCATGGATAGGTTTAGTTAGAAGTCACAATGCCAGGGGGTCACCTCCCCTCCCCAACCGTCTTTTCTAAATCTAAATTGACTATTATTGTAACAAACAAACAAATTATATATATATATATATATATATATATATTTATGTGTGTGTGTGTGTGTGTGTTTATATACAAATATATTTTATGTATACTGTATATATATATTACATATCCCTGATTATCAGTTTCTTAACCTATGAAGCAGTTTGCATTGTCACACATTTCTGTCTTCTGCTCGTTCTTATAAGAAGTCAGTGAATATGACTTAATAGAAATAAGAAGGCTATAAAAAATTGTAGTTGAACTGGGAACAAAGAAGTTGAACTGGAAATGACAACTGAACTTTTAGAAAAGACAATGCTAGCTCCTATGAAAACAGTTGTCCTGCCAAAGCAAGAATGGAAAAACACAGATCCCTGCTAGAACTGTGCAAGAGCTGTTCAAGTGGAGAGCTGTTGCAAAAAAGCTTTTTAACAGGACCCAATTATGGGTATGAACAATATTTTTTTTTAATTTTGTTAACTCTCAATTGATAAAACTACTTAATCTAGGTCTATTTGAATATAAAATTCTACTTAACCTAACCTGTTCAAAGTTACTCTTGATTCCAAAATTAACTTTTTCACCAAAAAAATAAAAGGTACTTACGTATTAACGCCACCGCAGCAGAAGTTGCTAATGCGCATGACCCAATATTTGCTTACTTTGCGATATAATTATATATCACGACAGGTTTGGCCAGGTAGCTATATATATATATATATATATATATATATATATATATATATATATATATATATGTGTATATATATAATCACCTGGCCAAACCTTTCGTAAGTTTATTGAAGTTAATAATTTGAAATTAGATCATGGATAAACATGAGCTTTAAAAGTGAAGTGCCGCCAATCTACGCCTAAAATTTTTGCGACAAATCATAAAATGAAAGTTTATGAATCCCAAAGCTGAAAAAAATGGAATTCTGCTTCCCTTAAACCAGTTTGCTCTTTATTGGCGCATGCGCATTAGCGCAACTTCTGCTGCGGTGGCGTTAATACGTAAGTACCAAAAAAAAATTCAAAACTACAGAATTCAATGCATTTATAGATCAGCAAAGTCGAGCAACATTAAGCGCAGTTAGGCTATTACATGGACAGCTTGGGAACGTACGCAAAATTTCTTCTTTTTTTCCAAATTTACACGTAGGTCAGGTAAGGTGGCTACATATTATATATTACATCAAAATTTCGATAACTTCTAAACGAAAGAAGTTTGACAAAACTATATTAGTAATATAAAAGAAAACTTTAGTGAAAGAAAATCATTAAATACCTATAACTTTAAATAAGCTAATTGTCATTGTGTATATATATTGTATTGTATTGTGTAATATATGTATATATATCGTTCAATTTTCACTGTGGAAGAGTGAATAGCAATTAAAATAATATTTTTTCTTAAGGCAAGGTTTTGGTAAATATGCATTATAACATACATGTTGAATATTTGCTTCTATTATGTGAAATCGCTATATACATAGGCTACCTTATTATATACAATTAACATTATTGATTATGGCATTTGTGCCAACACCATTTTCAATACACCAAATACATTATTTATGTAAGAAATTAACAACGATGCAAGTATAGATTGTACTTTGCTTTCGTTATTTTAAGCCTGTGTCTGTATTTACATAGCTCCATACATCGAGAATGAAGTTTCGTGTGACATCCCTCCTAGATATAATATTCAGTACGTTTGGTTAAAGCAAAATATAAATAGGTTTAAACAAATTTGTAGGTGAACGAAAGTTATTTATATAAAGATCATCAGGTAAGGAATATATATATTCTTACCTTATCTGATCTAATTAAACAATATATATATATATATATATATATATATATATATATATATATATATAGATATGATTACAATATCAAGATGAAGGGCTCGCAGATTCAGGAGGTCATGCAAAGGTAATAGTTTATTGACGTCATCTCTTGTAGCAACATATAACCAAAACAGGATTCCCTTATTTTAAATTGTTATTTTCATACATAATGTATTTTTTGCATTGAAAATGGTGTTGGGACAAATACCACAATCAGTAGGGTGTGAATTATAAATAATAAGGTACATACTTAACTATTTCACAAAATAGAAGCAAATAATAAGAAAATGACAGTAAATTTTCTATAAGAATGCTGTAAAT
Organism: Aphrophora alni; assembly: GCA_963513935.1. Lineage (NCBI taxonomy): Eukaryota > Metazoa > Arthropoda > Insecta > Hemiptera > Aphrophoridae > Aphrophora > Aphrophora alni. The sequence continues at coordinate 43,744,172 of OY740765.1, forward strand.
AGTACAAGCAACAAACAGTCAATACTAGTCAGTCCAAAAATAGCAGTGCAACAAGAATCAAAACAGAGTACCAAATATTTACCATAATAAAATTTAGAAAATCATGGAAAGATACACTATTCAAATTCAACCAATAAAAAGATGCAATATAATAGACAAAATGGAAAAAAACAACAAAATTCTAATAATAATTCAACCAAAATGTAATAAACAACATGCTTATATGTTTCAATAAAAAGAAAAGAATAGTCTATGGTTCTTTGTGAATACTCCCTACAAATTATATCTATTTGATGAATAATTATTGAATATTTTTATAAATATTAAAAAAAATAGGTTAAATTTGTATTATCATTCATAAGTTAGGCCTAGATTTTTTGGGCGGATGTAAACACAAAAAAGCAATAAAATATTCTGATTTCTCAATATTTAATTTTAAATTAAAAGCAGGTATTGCTAAATAATCAGTTGAACATACCTAATCTGTCAGTCTGCTCACATTCAATGTTGATAATTCGTAAAACTACAAATAAAACACAACAAATCACTTCCCACCTTTCACAACACGCCATATTGAGCACAAGCAAGAAATACTGAAACAGAACCATCAACTAAATTTTCTGAGAATTAGACAACCGATAGACATCGCACTAATGTAATATCAGTTTGTGTAGAACAAATAGTTAAACTGCCATAAAATTTATTTACAAAAAATAATAAGCTATCAGTGCAATAGCAGAAGGTCGTTCAGAACTGCACTGTACTGACGAACCATATGAACTGACGAACTGACCAGACATAATAACTAGAATACCAAAAAGGCTGAAGCACTGAACTGAAATGAGGAAAAAAAACCTTCTTTGCAGTAATGAAGATCGACTAATACTCGCATACAAACAGTAATCAGCTGTTTAATTTGGTATTAGAATTCTAAGACTCGGCGCTCTAGACTGAGTTAAAAATGTGTCACTGTTTCACACCACCGAGTGAGTAATCTTGCTTCCACTACTACATGACCTGTTCTTCATCCTAGTGCACTAAACATTGTCAAGAGCCTATAAGTTGTATAGATATATGAATAATTTTATAGCTGTAATGTTATATCAAAGGTGTTTCATTTACTTAATAATGCTAATTTGTAAATAAAATCGAGTGAACCTTATTGAACAGCTATTTTATATTTAAAGTATTTATGGGGAGGTGCAACTGAACCACAAACAACTTGAAGTACAAAAGTTGGCTCGATTACAAAATTAAAAGTCACCTTCACACGTTACAAAATCATAATGTTTATAGTAATCCCCCACCTTTTTTGTATGAATAAAGAATATCTTCAAAGTGTTATGTTTGGCGATGAAACACACACTATAAATTATTATGAATTTATATGACGTTATATTGAAAACATGTTTATATATTTGGATAAAAATATCATCCAATATGATAGCAGTATAAAAGAATGAATTACAAAAATACTTTCAAAATTATTTCATGCCTCCTCCCTTTAGGTTCGTTTGATGACTTTAGAGATAAATGAACTGTTCATGAAAGTGTGGAAGGAGAAAGGAGAAAAATAACATGCGATACTACGACAATTTCCTTGTAGCTCAAAATCAACAATACTTTATGGAAAGAATAAAATTTAATGAAAAAAATACTATTTCGTATGTAGCTCCCTTCTCCAAACTTCATGTGCATAAATTATAATGGAAGGTTCATATAATTTTAGAGACAAATCAACGAATGCAAGAAGGTGTGTATATTTCTAGAGTGCTGTTTATATTGAAGAACTTAATGCATCATGTTCCTGAAACCTTTGTTCGCAGTGCATATTTTTAATTTTTCTAATTAATAATGAAATATAGAATAATTTGTTGGGGTTGTGCAAGCAGAATTAATAGAATACTACAGCTGCAATAAAGTTTTCGTGTTTTTGATAAAAATCCAACTACGATGCACACTGCAACCAATAATTGTGGAGAACAAAATATTAACCATTTACAACCTTTACATACACGATTTTGTTATATACATGCATGGGCAGAGTTAGAGCTGACGGCCAGTGGGGCCATGAAGAGGAAGGAAAAGGTAAAGACTTAGTAGCTTTTTGGATAAAAATAAGCCTATTGCCATCAATTTTGTCCATCTAATTATTTATCACTGATTTAAGCATACATAGAAATTAAAACATTAAATAAATTCATATCAGCCGATCTTCTTAATTTTGAGTACCATTGTACTATAATCGAAGTATCCATATCATGAAAAGATATTATTATTGACATACCGTATTCAAAGTCACATATCACATAATGGTAAATATTGCTGCCATCGGATAATTTACTTTTTTCTTAGGACTTGGAACATTTATTTAATTTCATATCAAGTAAATAAACTTCAAATAACTATAAAGTTTGAAAAGTTGCGTTATAAAACTTAAAGTCTTAATTTTCTGATTTAACAATGTAAAATTCTGAAAATCTTATATATTAAAAAACTTTTGCAAAACTAATGACAGCGACCCTGACCGTTCTACTTGACCGATTTACATGCGGGTTGTACCAAAACAAAGGTTAGCGGTCCTATATGTGCAGGTTTTATTTATATTTTGAAAATATTTATGATAATTGGGTCAAAAATGGAAAATAAACTTTTCTTATGGAGATTTAATATAGGGAAAAAATTTAAAGCTTATGACAGCGAGTCTGACCATACTACTGGACCGATTTACACGCGGGTTGTACCAAAACAAAGGTTAGCGGTCCTATATGTGCAGGTTTTATTTGTATTTTGAAAATAGTTATGGTTATTGGGTCAAAAATTGAAAATGAACTTTTCTTATGGAGATTTAACATAGGGAAGAAATTTAAAGCTTATGACATCGAGCCTGACCATACTACTGGACTGATTTACACACGGTTGGTACCTACCAAATGAAAGGTAATTGTCTGTATATTTGTCCATTTTGCTTTGATTTCAGCTATTACCCCCACTGAATTGTGTAAAAACGGAAATTAAAATATCTTATGGCAATTTAACATGGGGTAAAATTTTAAGCCTATTTCGAGTGAGATCTGGAGTTCTATTGGACCGATTTACATGATGGTTGTGTTAAATGAAAGGTAATTAACTATATATCTTTGCTCATTTGCCTGAAAAGTTTACTATTCCTTCATTTAATATTCTAAAAATGTAATTTAAAATATTTTCTATTCATTATTATTGTTTTTACTGATCAGCTGAATATAACAGCACAGATCAGCTGATTATAACAAAACATATGTTTTATTATCATAACATGGTTTGTTTATGTTGTAATTTACTTCATTTAAGTAGGTTAGTGGTGATTAAACGTGTAGAATTGTGTTTCTAAGTACATAACAAATAACATATTTAATTTTCTAGATGTTTTATTATACCTGGTAAATTTTTGTTTGGTTAGCATCGCTTGATTACAACCACGATCATGACTACTTATAAACATTTTGACATAACTCCAATTATTAGAAATGGAAAATGTTTATTCAGAAGTTTTTCCTATTGTTTATATGGACATTTAGGAAATCATTATGAAATTAGATTAGAGTGCATTAGTAACGTAATGAAACAGTGGCATCAGTACAGTGATTACATAATAGGCGATCCAACATACGGACAAAACCTTAATCAGCTGAATTCTATATACAGTATTAAAGTTTTGGTAATTTCAAAAGTGTAATTGAGACATCACAAACAAGCGCAATTACAAATAAAAACGCCCGAGAAAACCCACACTTACTGGTCGTCGAGAACGGTCAAGATCCATACCATCCAACCAAACTGGTTCTACTGTTGATGAAATAATGCAAGAAATAGACCCTCCTTCTTCTTTAGCAGCTATCAATGAAACAAACTATTTTAACGATGTTGCAGCAATAAAAAAGAAACGTCCGAGAAAACCCACCCTCACCGGTCGTCTAGAACGAGCAAAACGTAAAATAACTAACAAAAGTGACCCTCCTACTGATGAAATAATGCAAGAAATAGACCCTCCTTCTTCTTTAGCAGCTATCAACGAAACAAACTATTTTAACGATGTTGCAGCAACTACAAAAAAACATAAAAGAAAACCCACCCTCACTGGTCATCTAGAACGAGCAAGACGTAAATTATCTAACAAAACTGACCATCCAGCTGATGAAATAATGCAACAAATGCACCCAAAAATATCAAAACCAACCTTCAAGTGTGCCATTTCAAAGTTTACACCTTCTCTTAATCCATATTCTATAGGTGGTCTGGTGGGAGTTTGTCAGTACTGTTTTGAACTGTATTTCCAACCTGAAGTAAATACATCAAGACTCTTTACCCTTTGTTGTTATGAAGGCAAGGTAAAACTAAAGCCAATAGCCATAATTGATGAACTGATAGATCTTTTTACTGGTAACAATATTAAATCTAAAAAATTTAGGGAGAACATTCGCCAGTACAACAATGCAATGTCTTTTGCTTCTTTCGGTGCAAAAATTGACCTTCCACCAAATTATGGTCCTTACTGATTTAAAATTCATGGTATAACTCATTACCTCATTTCACCTTTGTATCTTTGTATGCTGAGAATAAAGAAAACCGTTCATATGGCCAACTCCACATTCTCGACTTTGCCAAAGCTAATGAAGTCAGACTATTAAACGGTTAACTAATTATAAGATGCCATCAACAATTCTAAGTCAATTAAAATTTTAATTTGTTGCATATTATCAAATTTTTACATATAAATAATTTAGCCATACAAAAAAATATTTTTATCCCAATCTCCCTCCACTAATCTTTTATAATCTTCAGATTTATTAAAAACTAATAAATTAAATATGAAGACCTACTTATTATGAGCAAAGCAAGCACTTTTCTTAATACAGAAATTTCTGCCTTTAACATTGAGTGATTTGTTCCTGGCACATAATACGTTTTAATAAAAAAACTCTGAATTTTCCTCATTCAAACAAAGGAACACTGGACATAGCATCTTGAAGCATGTCACCAGTAAATCTTCTTTTCATTTCTTCAAGAAAAATTTCTAACAATGGGAAAAAGAAATCACACCTATATTTTCTTTTCAATTTTAATTCAAAACTTTCTACTTTTTCTGTTTTTTTTATGCTTTCTTCTTCTTTCGTCAGTCTTTCACTCTAACCGACAGATGACAACATACAAAAATCATCTATTTTTTTTAAGATTCATCCAAGGACATTTTGGTTGTAAAACCCTTAGAACTTCTTTTTCTGAGTTATAATTAGTAGGTATTATGTCAGGGCCATAATATTTTTGAAGTGTTTCACTTCATCCCATTTTTGTTTCCTAACTATATCATTCCTTATAGAGTCGAATTATATTCACCTGAATACCAAACACCTTTGTACTGTAGTCTAATGTTTTAACAAGATGGGCATTTTCCTTGTGAATAGCTTCCTTGTGAAATATTGAGATCGCTTTAAAGATGATTATCGATGTTCAGAGTTTAAAGAATTATTCAATTAGCTGTTTTGGGCCATTGAGCAATGGAAGTGTTTACTTTCTGCAAAGCTTTGTTTAAGATATTGATAACTGGTAGGAACTCGGCAAAAACTATTAAGAAACTTGAAAATTAATAGATTTTATGGATATTAAAAGTCCTTTTGTCACTGATGATTTAGAGTGTTTCATATCTTCTGATGTACTGCTTAATACACCCATAATTTCAATCGAGTTTCACTTTACAGATAGCACAGCTGTAGCTCTGCAGGACCAGCTCATATCACTTAGTTTATGTATTTTGCATGGTCCCGGAGATTTCATTTTTAAATCTGTCTGCATAGTTTGGAAGTTGGTATGACATTGAGTGCCCTGATATGAGAAAAATTCATTCAATGTATCTCCTCTGTCACTGTTAATTGTTAGTATCACTGCTCCTGCAATACTATTGCTAGTCTTATCGCTACAGTCATAACAACTGCAACTACCACAGACATTACCACTACCAATATCTCAGGCACTGCCAGTGTCAACTGTTATGTCCACGACCATTGTAATACTAATGCTACTCTTTTTTCTACAGTCACTGCTACTACCACAGACAATACCACCAAAACTGCCTTGGTTCATGTTCTGACACAGAACATTGCTGTTAGAGCAGTGTTTAGATTATGGTCACACATTTTACGTTTTACATGGTCATATCGATTAGGTTAGGTTTGATTACAGGGATTAGACTACGGTCACATATTTTATATCATGGTCATATTGATTAGGTTAGGTTTGATTACAGGGTCAAGACTACAGCCACAGTTTTTACAGTATGGTCATATCGGTTAGGTCACGATACTGTAATCATTGATGTATGGTCATATCGGTTAGGTAACCTTGGATTGGTTAGATTAAGTCATATGATTCCCTCGGTTAGGGTAGGTCACATGGTCCCCCTTGGTTAGGTTAGGTCAAAGGATCCCCCTCGGTTAGGTCACATGGTCCCCTCGGATAGTCACATGGTCCACTGTCAGTTAGGTTAGGTCACATGGTTGGGTGTTTAGACTACGGTCACAGGTTGTAAGTGTAACATACATATGATAATCTAATACGTTATATAAACACAAGTGCTTGGCTTATGTTGGTCTGCACCGTTGGTGTGCTCTACTGATCTTAACAATAATAGGCAGTAGCCATGGTGCTACACTCTGGTAGCCAATGGAGGAACTTTAAATATATTACACATTAACCTATGTCTACATACTATAGTTAAAATACATAATTTAAATAAGCCAAAACGGTAGTGGGCTCTAGTATTGACAAAGTAAATGATTAAATAACACTGTAATATCAACAACAGCATATGGAGTAACCAATGTCTAATGTAGGTAAAATATATAATTAAAATTCAGCGACTACAACTGCTTTTACAACTACCATTGCCACTAATGTCTGTGACGTCTCTGCTACTGTAATACTCTTATTGCTATAGCCACTACCAATGGTACTACTACAGACATACCACTAACACTCCCATCTGTTATTGCCATTGTAATACTATTGCTATTCATATAGCTACAGCCACTACCACCACCACTACCATAGACAGTATACTGTAACTTCAGTCAATTCCACTGCCACTCCCACTGCCATCTGGTTCCGTCAATGCCACTGACATCTGTGACACCTCTGCCACTGTAATACTCTTATTCCTACAACCAATGCTACTACTACAGATATACCACTAACCTTGCCACTCCCATCTGTTATTGCCAGTGCCACTACTATTGCTAAACTTGTTGTTACAACCATTTGTACTGCTAATACCACTGCAACTACCATCTCTGTTTTACTGCCATTAATTCTGTAATACTCTAGCAACTCTTATAGCTAAGGCCACTGCTATCTGGTACTGCCATTGTCACTACAACTGCCATGTTTATTGCTACAGCAACTGCTACTACCACAGATATTACCACTCTCATTTTAATGCTAATGCTACTTTTATTGTTACATCCACTACCACTGCACTACCATAAATATTGCTACTATCATTGCCTCTACCACTGTCATTGGCATCTGTTACTGCCACTACCACTGTAATTCTAATGTTACTCTAATTGTTGCAGCCACTGCTACTACCAAAGACATAATCATTCCAATTACAACCACTAATGTATATAATATTGTTACTTTCATTGTTACAGCCACTACCACTGCTACTACACAAAGATTGCCACTATCATTTCCTTTACCACTGGCATCTGTTACTGCCACTGTAATTTGAATGTTACTCTAATTGCTGCAGCCACTGGTACTACTACCGATAACCATTCTAACTACCACCATTAATACCATTGCTACACTTATTGTTACAGCCACTACTACTGCTCCTACCAAAGACATAATCATTTCAACTACAACTGCTAATATATATAATACTGCTACTCTTATTGTTACAGCCACTACCACTGCTACTACACAAAGATTGCCACTATCATTTCCTTTACCACTGGCATCTGTTACTGCCACTATAATTTGAATGTTACTTTAATTGCTGCATCCACTGGTACTACTACAGACATAACCATTCCCACTACTACCGTTATTACTATTGCTATTCTTATAGTTATAACCACTACCACAAAGATTGCCACTATCATTGCCTCTACCACTGGCATCAGTTACTGCTTCTGCCATTGTAATTCTAATGTTACTCTAATTGCTGCAGCCACTGCTACTACCACAGACATAACCATTCCAACTACCACTACTAATACTATCGCTTCTCGTATTGCTACAAAAGATACTACTACTGCTATTACAAAAAACATTACCAATCTACTGATCAATGTTTTTTTGTCATAATACTACATCTGTTCTCTGTAAGGTTCTTAACCCTTAATTACTATAATCGGTCTCACAGACCGCAAGGGATATTATTCTCCCCATAAGTGTTTGATTGTACAACTTGGAAATCCCACATCGCAGTACCTTCAAGTTATCATTCAGTTAGTAAGCTGTGAGATTTTGGTGGCCAAGGTCAGTGTGTATCATGAGTTATTGTTTAGTTGTGGTCTCTTGGACTTACCATAGTAATTGCGTTACGTTTTCATCGGTCTAGCAAACTAACTATAGTAATAAAGTGACTCTTTGTGCAGTCTGTGTGACGAACTATAGTAGTTGTGTTACTTTTTCATTATATTTGTTTGTATTGTTTTTGATTAATTTTTGCTCTAACTATTTTTTTTCAATGGATAAAGATCCTGGTTCATTGAACGCTATAAGTTATACATCGATGAAACTTTTCCAACAAGTCTCACATTTTGACTGTGTGCTACAATCACAACAACCAGAATTTAATGCTTATCTAGAAGAACTTGTAAATTATGAGTTTGATAATGATATAGATGACAGCGTAGTGAGTGTTAATAAAAGTCTGTGCACTGTGCATCAAAAAAGTAGCTGATTGATCTATTCCATGTTTTAAGAATAGTAAGTGTTGAATACAAATTTCTCTAATTTACTTTTTTTATACACACTTTTTACTTATTTATACTGTTAGATAGTTGTTGTAGTAAAATTTTTGAGAAGAGAACATTAAAAAAAAAAACCATTTGGCTCCGTTTTAATAACCACAGTATTTGATTATTTAGTTTGATAAGTTATAATTTTGTTGGATTCAATAACCAATTTTAATTTAGTTTCAATATTTATTTTAAATTGATTACGCAAAGATATTTTTTAAATACTCATTGTAATTCAGTTTCACTATAGAAAATTATGCATTTTAATACGTTACAATTGTATTCTATTTATATAATTGTTTTATTAATTGTTATTTTAATTTGTTTTTATTAATTTAATTTCCTTTAAAAAATTCCTATTTTCTTAGCCACCAATCTCCTAATATATTTAAGAGTACAAATTACTCAATGTTTTCAATAAAGTAACTTTATGATAAAAAAATAAGGAACTTTAACAAAGTATACATATAAATATCATACCAGTAATTTTAGAACACCAAACAACAATATTAAATGTCAAAAAATTATTTGCATTAATATTTTCTTTTTTTAATATAACAAAAGTGTTGCACTTTTAATTTTTTTTTTCCAAAAATTACAAACACAATGAAATAAACAGGAAAAAATATTAGTATATCAACACACATAAAAATTATTAGTTAATCATCAACTATAGTCCACTGCACGAAATCGGGCGGGTGGCTTGTTTAGCGCTGTTGTCATATATAGAACCGGCCTAGCGAGGGATGGTCGAAAGTCGCTTACCCCTACGCACTAATTGACAACCTTGAGTGTCCAGTGTTGCCTAGTTCGAGCGTCAGACCGTTACTCATCAGACTATTGCCTGTCGCTGCTCAGTACATTCACTATAAGTTTCCGTAATTGTTTTTAAAGTATTTTTATTTTTGTGTGATATTTAATAGTGTATAAATTTTAAATCGTACAGTGTATATATAACGGTAATATGTACATTATATTTTTAAGTGTTATGAACTGTTAATTTCTGGACATATTTCATTATTTTTGTGTTACGGCTTTATTTATAAAAAATGTCAAATATGGACTGTCTTCTGCGAACTCCTGTGAAACAACGCCGACTTAAAAGTTTGTGTACGAACGACATTCAAAGCCAAACAAAAGGAGTTATTGTCAACGTTTACAAGTTTGTTAAAAAACTAGCAGATCCGGAGTTTTTAAAAAGTGTAAATTTTAAAGACAGTCAGATGGTATCGTCAATGATGACTGGTGTTAGCTTGAGATCAGTTCAATGGTGTGTGTCTGAAGATAAGAACTCTCCGCCTAATAAACAGGTTTATAGATTACCGAGGAAAACTTACAAACGAAATAAAAAATTCACTGAACTAGACGATTTTAACTGTTTTGTTGTTAGGCGAACAGTGCTTGAATTTTATGACAAAGGCGAGTTTCCGAATTCTGATAATCTGCTGTCGGTATTGAAAGAAAAAATTGGGTATAATGGTAGTGCAACTTCAGTACAGAGGCTTTTGAAAAAGGTTGGATTTTTTTACAAGAAATGTAATGATGGAAGGAGGTTTCTTTTTGAAAGGAATGACATAGCTCTTGCACGAATCAAATTCCTAAGGAAAATGCGTGCATTAAAACGAGAAGTCAAACCAAGAGATAGGGTTTATCTGGAAGAAATGTGGGTAAACCAAAATCATACCAGAAAATATATTTGGCAGCATTCTGACAAAAACGGCGGCTTAAAAGTGACTACCGGGAAGGGAGGACGTCTCATTGTGTGTCATGCTGGAGGCGCCAAGGGCTTTGTACCTGAGTGTAAATGGATTTTCCAGTCCAAGAAGTCAACGACCGATTACCATACAGAAATGAAAGGTGAATCTTTTAAAGACTGGTTTAATGGTCAGTTGCCTCCGTCCCTTGAAGAACCATCAGTCATAATAATGGACAATGCGTCATATATCATTCGACTCAAATAGTTAAAGCCCCCACAACAAAATGGCTCAAACGTGATATCCAAGCTTGGTGTACGGAAAAGAATATAAATTATTCTGCCGATGAAACCAAAAACGAACTTTTGGAAAAGGTTGCTTTACAAAGAGTCCAAAAAAGATATGAAATCGATGAGTTGGCCTTGGAATGGGGACATGAGGTGGTAAGATTCCCGCCATACCACTGTCAATATAACCCAATTGAATTGGTTTGGGCACAAATAAAAGGCACGGTTGCAAAGAAAAATAAGACTTTTAAGATGAAAGACATTTAATTCTTGACCTCGGAGGCAATCGATGAAGTGTCCACATCTGATTGGGAAAAATGTGTTCTTCACGCAGAGACAATTCAAGACAAGGACTGGGAGAAGGAAGTTGTTCGAGACGATGTCATTGACCCTATTGTGATCAACGTGGCAGAAGAGAGTGAAAGTGATGATTCCAGTGAAGACGACTGAACTGACCCACTGAAAGACATTTTCCATTTTATTTTATATTCCAACATTAGCAGGTTGGTGGTTAATATTGTAATTATTTTGTTAACAACTGTTTAAATTTATTAGTTTTGCAAATATAGGTTTTTTGTTGAAAATATAGGTTTTGTTTCTGTGTGATCCTGGAAATGGTTGTTCATTTTCTTTTTCATTTGTTGGCAAACTCATTTCCGACATTAATAAAAAACAATGTTTTTATAAAGTTAAATAAAACAACGATTTTATAAAAACGTTGTTTTTTTATTAATGTCGGAAATGAGTTTACCTAAAAATGAAAAAGAAAATATAGTTTTAATTTAACAACCTTTAAAACATCTAATACATTTTCTGGGCAACTAAACTATGTAAATCAGTTGGTTTTCGATTCGAATACTCTCAACAATATTATCCGATTTCCACCAATTATAATGTTAGAATAATAAATATTTCTCTCAATTAAACGCTTCATGAAACGAACTCGGGTGTGATAATTGATAATTGTATGAATTATCATTCATACAGCAGGTTCCTGTAAACCTTAACATAACAGGTTCAACCGCACCTGTAATCTTGATGACACATTATTTACCATTGTTTATATAAATTTAATACGTAAAATTTACCTTTGCAATTGGCTTCTACAATCAACATTATTTAAAAGTAACAATCATATTAAGCACTCAATGTATAATTTTCTTGTGAATGAAACTTGTAAGCTAGTACAAAATACGGGCTGATATGACCGTTTCACGGGCCATGTGGCAACACTGCATTTTCAGCCACCCGCCCGATTTCGTGTAGTGGTCTATAGTCATTTATACATGATATTTATTTATATTTTGCAGTCTATAGTTGTTACGTAACATTTTCACTATAGTGACTAAGGTTTAACAATAGAACCTTATAGCTTACGGACACAAACATACATATGCACAAGTGCACACACACACACATACTCACAAATACACAGATACATACCGTAGCTGGTTTTGGGTGTTGTGCAATACTGTTGATGCATGGAGAGGTCTGTACACGCAAACCTCATGTCCTGCTGGCAATCCATTTTAATCAAAAGAGTTTTGAACCGTAATCAGAAAATCCTGATATCCTAGCTGGATGTACAGTAGTACTATATTTAAATTTTAATTAAAATATAATCAAAAGTTTTAACATTTGATTTTGTATTAAGTGTTGTGTATTCATTTATTGTTCATTAAATATATATATATATATATATATATATATATATTATATATATAAAATCAGTGTTACGAAAAAAATAAAACACTGCGAAACCATAAATTCACATCTTTCTATACCATCTCCATGAGTTGCACAATACCAGGCTTGCATGACTGAAGGTCAAGTGTTGAACAGGTTCAGACATGAATTATTTTTTCCGTGTTGCTACCCAGCTTCATTTCACTGTTAGTGTTCTGGGAATAAAGACATGTTTCATGAACGCTTAGATAATCTTGCATATTATACAGTTTTGTATTACATACAGCTCATTTCGTATTTTATTTACAATTATTTGTTTTTTACAGAATTTTAGAGATGTGTTTGTGTGGGTAAGTACTTTTTAGGTGCATCCTGAGCCTGTATGTGAATACTTTTTGTTAAGTTCTATCCTGGATCAACCATGAACCAGTGGGTTGGGTAAGTACTATGACCTTACAACAATCCCGAAATAGTTGGGTGTACAATTTTTTGGATTAGGTATGTATTATAATGGTTAGGTCTGATTAGGATCCACCTTGATTTTGGGTTGGGTAAGTACTTGGAAATCTCGAGATAGCATAGCTGGAAATACACTTTTTTGTGTTGGGTAAGTACTATAATGGTTAGGTCGGATCCTTTCTAACAAAGTTGGGTTAGTACCGTGATGACAGATCCACTTTGATTTTGAGTTGGGTAAGTACTTGGAAATCTCGAGATAGCATAGCTGGAAATACACTTTTTTGTGTTGGGTAAGTACTATAATGGTTAGGTCGGATCCTTTCTAACAAAGTTGGGTTAGTACCGTGATGACGGATCCACTTTGATTTTGAGTTGGGTAAGTACTTGGAAATCTCGAGATAGCATAGCTGGAAATACACTTTTTTGTGTTGGGTAAGTACTATAATGGTTAGGTCGGATCCTTTCTAACAAAGTTGGGTTAGTACCGTGATGACAGATCCACTTTGATTTTGAGTTGGGTAAGTACTTGGAAATCTCGAGATAGCATAGCTGGAAATACACTTTTTTGTGTTGGGTAAGTACTATAATGGTTAGGTCGGATCCTTTCTAACAAAGTTGGGTTAGTACCGTGATGACAGACCCACTTTGATTTTGAGTTGGGTAAGTACTTGGAAATCTCGAGATAGCATAGCTGGAAATACACTTTTTTGTGTTGGGTAAGTACTATAATGGTTAGGTCGGATCCTTTCTAACAAAGTTGGGTTAGTAACGTGATGACGGATCCACTTTGATTTTGAGTTGGGTAAGTACTTGGAAATCTCGAGATAGCATAGCTGGAAATACACTTTTTTGTGTTGGGTAAGTACTATAATGGTTAGGTCGGATCCTTTCTAACAAAGTTGGGTTAGTAACGTGATGACGGATCCACTTTGATTTTGAGTTGGGTAAGTACTTGGAAATCTCGAGATAGCATAGCTGGAAATACACTTTTTTGTGTTGGGTAAGTACTATAATGGTTAGGTCGGATCCTTTCTAACAAAGTTGGGTTAGTAACGTGATGACGGATCCACTTTGATTTTGAGTTGGGTAAGTACTTGGAAATCTCGAGATAGCATAGCTGGAAATACACTTTTTTGTGTTGGGTAAGTACTATAACGGTTAGGTCGGATCCTTTCTAACAAAGTTGGGTTAGTACCGTGATGACAGATCCACTTTGATTTTGAGTTGGGTAAGTACTTGGAAATCTCGAGATAGCATAGCTGGAAATACACTTTTTTGTGTTGGGTAAGTACTATAATGGTTAGGTCGGATCCTTTCTAACAAAGTTGGGTTAGTACCGTGATGACAGATCCACTTTGATTTTGAGTTGGGTAAGTACTTGGCAATCCCAAAATGACATAGCCGGAATTCACCTTGTTACAAACAAAAATACTTTTCAATTACATAATATACACAATCCGCCGCAAATAAGCAGTCACCCGCTATCTGTCAATCTGTATGTAAACTGTGAACTAGTTATCTCAACTTTACCTTTGGCAAACTAGATAAAAATAAAAACAGCTGATCCCTACCAAAACCAAAAAAATTTTTTTTTTAAATCTAACCATCACACACAGATTGTTCTAGAACTCTGTGAGAGTAGACAGAAAGTTTAAGCCAAACTATTAAGATGTAGTGTATGAGTAAAATTAAAGAATCCTTTTTTGCACAACCAAGTTTGAATTTTCTGTATATAAAAACAAAAATGTGAAGTTAATTTTCTATTTAATTAAGTTGAAGTGTGGCATATTTGTGAGTCAATGGAGTGATGAGACAATATTTGTGGTGAAAACCTGACCAGAAAACAGGACAAAAGTTAAGTTTAGAATGATAATTTACATATTTAAATTTTGTCAGGTTTATTAGCTTCATTGTAATAGCTCAGTGATGAAATTTTTCTTGGATGATTTACTACAATAAAATGGTATTTAACATCTAGTCTCACATTTTGAATAAATAAAAATTTGTATGAATTATCTTTTGCACAGTCTTGCATAGCTTCAATGAATAAAGTAAAATTATCTTTTTAGACCACCTTGTGGAATATATATATATGTGTGTGTAGAGCGATTCTTTCAAACAAAAGACATTAATAAAAAAGATTACATCAAGGATTGTTACATAATTTTATATAATCTAAGTAAACTTTTACAGATCTTCAAATGCAATAGTTGAAAAATTAGAAATTTACAAATTTTGCGCATTATAAATAGAATAAAACTTTCCTTTTTTTAAAGTATCATATTATTATTAAATTTCCAGCTGCAGAATTTGTTAAGATTGCCACAAACAATAGAACTGAATTTGAGTTTTAGTACTGAATTATTGTATCACTATATGTATATATGTATAGACATATTATATGTTCTAGAATGTTATGTTAGTTGTTAGATTTTCCACAATTTGTGCAATCTCTATGACTTCTATTAAGATTAGTTGCTTTAGTTTTGAAACTTGCCTGCATGTAAAAAGGGTCAAGTCTTGAAATTGTAATTAGTGTCTGTCTGTCTTTTTTTTTAGTCGACAAACGAAGTGCATGAGGATTCTGTACAAATACAATTCTGAAATATCTTTGTTAATTCATTTGTGCAAAATATGCTTGATGGGGGAGAGTGTTTTAGGCTACTCGGTATAACATTGATAGTGTGCTAATTTAACTGCAGGTTGGCCGCATATAAATGGGTTAGACGTTTACGGGTCAATTTGGCTTGTATTTGTTTGATAATATTTTTTAAATATATATTAGCTTTAATTGTAAATTGTATTTATGCAACTTTGAGCTGGCTGCGCTTTCCTTCACCAATGTTTACAATTTGTTATTGTAACTTCAACTTATTAAAGTTTTCTTAGATCTTGTAAAAGAAACAGATGTACTGTAAGAACTTGATTGTAAAATATAAATATCATTTTTTAAATTTTGATAATAAGTTTCACATAAATTAAAAATATCTTATTTATGTATTTTAGTTGTTGCATTGTATTAACAATTTTACTGAAAGAATTTTGTTGCATAAATTTTTGTTAATGGAAACAGTGTACACAGTCTTTTTCTCTGCTCTAAGCCTTCAACAGAAAGAATTGAGCCTCGCTCTGCTACCAAGCTGTAATGATTCTCCTGGTTACAAGCTTTCCACTCCTTTCTATAAAACATATATAAGTGGCCGGCACCAAGGAGAGGGGGTCTTTGAGGTTAGAAGATATCGGCTGCGTCGCTAGCCGTGGTGGAAGAAGACAGCCCAGGGAGTTTGATTCCGAACGGAAGGACTAGAAAGGGACTGGCAGATTTTTGAGAGTCTACAAGGTGAGCAAGCATTACAATATAAAGGCACTTGTAATATCAGTCATTTCAATTGAACAAAAAGTAATAATAGTTTGGAATAATTCTGGGTTTTGTGTGATGAATATTTAGTTTTGAATATTGTTTAAATAATTGTGGATATTGTATTCTAATAGAGATAATAACGTGTTTTGCTTTTAATATTGATCCCACTATTTTATTATTGTGTATTATTTTTGTATTGTATTGAATTGTATGAAAGATAGATATAAATTTGTGTTATTAATAAAGATTAATTAAATTCTGAACCACTGATTTGATTGAAAGTTAAAGAACCCAGGCAGTTTAGAGGAGCCGTTCCTAACAAATGTTTAGTATATATAGAAAGGAAACATTGGAAACAGACACACAGAGAAAAGATTTATAACAAATTATATGCTAAAGAAAAAAATAATAAGAATTTATCAAGAGAAACCTAAAAAAACAATTTAAAAAAATCAAAATCCTTAAGAGTTGATTTTGAGAGCATTTTATTGACACCTTAAAAAATATGTCTACATAACCAAATTATATTCATACTTTGTGATTATCAAATTGTGGTTAAAACTAACAGTATAAGGTGATTAAATGTAGGTTAAAAGAATTATTGGAAACAAACGACAGACACAGTTATACTAAATTATATGCTTTGGGAAAAAAATCAAGATTTCGTAGAGAAAACTAAAAAAAAAAAAAAAAAAAAAAAAAAAATTAAATTAAAATCCTTGGAGCTGATTTTGAGAGCATTTTATTGACATCTTAAAAAATATGTCTACATAACCAAATCACATTCATTGTTTGTGATGATCAAATTGTGGTTAAAAGCAACAGTTTATAGGTGATCAAATGTAGGTTAAAAGAAACTACCAACAGTAGTTTTCTTTTGGACATGTAGAAACAAACAACAGACACAGATAGAAAAGATATATACTAAATTATATGCTTCAGAAGAACAAGAATTGGTCACAAGAAACAAAAAGGTTTTTCATCAAAATCATTAGAGTTGATTCTAAGAGAACTTGTCTAACACTTCAAAGTATACCAAATTATATTCATACTTTGTGAAATGATAAAAATAAGAATGGATTGGCAAAACACTCTTAAAACATACTTGCTTAAGATAATGTATTTTATATATTATGATGGAATAAATAAATGTCCTCACAGAGATGGTAAACTCCAATAAAAGTTGATTGGATGGAAAGTTAAGTATTCATAAAAGTTAATTGGATATTCTTGACAGAAACACATAACTGAATTACGTCTCATATACCCATACATAGTAAAACTAATAATCGGTATAAAAGAATTGCACAAAATGTCTCGTACACATACATAGTAAAACTAATAACCTAATTGGTACAAAAATATTACACAAACTTTCTCACACATACATAGTAAAACTAATAATCGGTATAAAAGAATTGCACAAACTTTCTCATACACATACATAGTAAAATTAATAACCTAATTGGTATAAAAATATTACACGAACTTTCTCACACATACATAGTAAAATTAATAATCGGTATAAAAGAATTACACAAACTAAAACTAATAATTGGTATAAAAGAAATGCACAAACTTTCTCAAACTGATACATAGTAAAACTAATATTCGGTCAAAAATATTGTACCAAATTTTTCACACATCCATACATTGTAAAAACTTATAATCAGTTTACACTTCTACAGCTCATTTGTTATTTGGTGGGGCTTGGAATGGGGAGGTTGTTCGTAATACACAGTCTAGAAACGTACTGACGAAAGGATGCGGAACACTAACTCACTCGCTTCCCCCACCACTAAAAAGTGACAGGAACCAGTTTGCCCGATGAAGGTCAAGCGCCACTACATACCAAATGACCTCTACCATGTGGTCTTAATTAAGCACACCTGTTATTTTAAAAATAGCAATAGTTAACAGAACCTTATCTGCTTAGAACTGTACAGCGAGTGAAGGTAAGAAAATGAAAGTATGATGGTGGGAGATTGTGAAAAGGAAATTTCAATCAAGTGTTTGAAGAAACAGAATAATCATGTCGTGTTTGCTTGAGATATCATCCTGAACATATCAATCAAATTTTTCTCTCCACAAACTATTTCTACTTCACTTTCAAAATTTTGATTAGCTAGGTAGGTAGATTTTATAAGACAAAACACAAATTAATTTTCTATATTATTCCTCAGAAATTTCATCATCGTTGGTTCCTCCTCTTCCACAAGGTTTTAATTATTCTCTCAGTAGCTTTATCTACAATATTGCTCTGCCACCATGAATTCATTTTCTATCCGAACAACTCTGTTTCATAGTTCTGACCATTCCTGGTTTCCAGTCATGTTTACTTTTAAATCAACAGTTTTTGTGCATCGTCAAGTTGAAATGATACATTTTTTGTGTCACATAGCCTTTAAGTTGGACCCAGATTTTTTCAATAGCACTGAAGTCCGAATGATACGGTGGTAACTGGAGCAGTAAGACCGTACGATACAAGCAGTTGGTCAATTGCAAAAGTTTTTAATGTTGCTTTATTTCATTTTATTAACTCATAAAGCTGGGGTTTTGGAATTAGTTTTTCAATAACCACTTCGATTTTAGACCTTATTTTGAACAATCTGTCCAGCCAAAAGATTGTGTACATGAAGCATGTATGTAGGTCTCGTCCGTGAATATTATTGGCCGTAGTTCTTCCCTATAACGCTTATGGTCCATTAGGTAATTTGTTCTTAAAAAACATATATCATGTCTTTCAATTAATAGCTACTTATTGTCTTCAGTATTTTTTCCATCGAAAACTAAATTCTTTAATTTTATTGCTCAGAGTTTTAGAAGTCATATTAATGTTGAGGTAATTATTTAGTTTTTCTAGATTTTTTTGACAGTAGGGCTTTCTTTGTTGGTTCTGTAAAAATTATGAATTATTCTAGGAATGAATTTGGATACACTTTTTGGTTGTTGTTTTTTGTATGGAGTTAAAAAACATTCTTTCTCACCTAATTGTATATTTTTTGGACTCTAAGAATATTAAGAACTCTTCTTGTTATACCAGTTGTGTCCGAAATGAGTTGGTATATATTTCCACAATCAGAATCACCACACAGTTTTTCATTTTTTATATAATTGTACATGTTGAACACAATCTCATAGAATAGAATCACTTTCCAGAGTTTGGCCTCACCTTTAAAAGACACCCCTTGTATAACTCACATATTCTTGTATTAAGAGTTGTTCTTGAATGATATAAACAGTGTTAAAAAACCAAAATGGCTTAATATCCATGAAATAAACAGAAATTTGTAGACTCTGGCTCCTCTATTTACCGAGTGAGCCAAAACTTCGATAACATGTACAAGGTATCCCAAAAATTCATAAAATGTTTTTTTCTTCCAGCTTTGTCTTACAGGACCATGAAAAATATGTTTGTGTTTATGAAATGTATTTAAAAAAAAGTAAATCTTTGTGTCCAATTTAAGGAAAACCATGTTGATTGTTAAAAGTCAGCCTACTCGAATAAAGAAATACAAATTGAAGTATTTTCAAACAACACAGTGTTCCAGAAATGAAAGTTTAATTTAAACTAAGATGTTTACAGTGGCACAAGTAAAGCGATCTGGGTTCTTTAACCTAAGGCCAACAAAAGAGCATTTATATACTTTCATTATTTTAAATTAGAAAATAACAAAATATATTTCAATATATTATTTGTTCCATAAGACAAACCAGAAAAAAATACATTTTATGAAGTTTTGGGACGTCCTGTATATGGCTCACTCTGTAGATAGAGTGATTTGTGTAAAATTCCATTTGTTTCATGTCTCTATCTAAATTAGAACCAGAGATATTGACCATTCTGTTAGAACACTGTGTAACATGGGATTTTTTAAAAAGAAGTACAAAATCAATTATTTATTTGTTTATTTTTTACATTTAACACTAGATAAAAAGAACTTGCATGAAAAGGAAATGAACTTCATTCAACTTAACAAAAAAATATGCTTAACATGTTTTTTGATTCAAAGCAATTTTTATGTATATATTGTGTAAGGAAAAAGAAAAGTAAAGGAATATGATAGTTTTGGAGTTTCCATTTTTTAATTTATAATTATATAGTTATAAATTATAATTTAGAATTATAAACATCAATATATTTATAAATTATTACTGTACAATAAGAAGTTAACTTTTACATTAAACTGTCCAATTAAACAATTAAAAGACCAGTGCCTTTTGAAAGACCATGGACCGATATTGGCCTATTTTGTTGTTGTTGTTGTAGAAAAAATATTTTTCACTCAATTTCTATGAAATTTGTGTTTAATGAAAAAGAATTGTAAAACTGGTAAAAATACACAATATATCATTGAAAGAATCAAGTAGGCTGGTGACAAGATGATATTTGTTACTTCAGTATGCACTAAATTTCCCGCTTTCTACATTAGTGAAAGATTGTTTCGAGTTTATTTGATATGTTTGATGATCATTTATGTTTGAAACAATGATGATCATAAAAACTGTGAAATATTAAAAAAAAAATAATGCTTTTTGAAACTCAAAATGCAACTTTTTCTAATTTCCGCCCACTTTTTCAAGAACTTTTTTTAATATGTACTATTGAAATTTACTATAAAAAAACAAACAAAAACCAAACAAAAATTGTTAAGATATTCACTATTTTGTGTTAACAACTATACACATCTTTTTACAACACAATGTCAAAATTGTATTTTTGATCCTGGCTTTTCTCACATAAAACTACCATCTATTCCATCTCCTTTTTAAAATTGATATTTAAATTTTCACCTGGTCTTCAAAGTGTTAAGCATATAAGTATTTACTTATATGTTGAATTTTAAAAGTTATTTGATCACAATATGGAATTACCCCAAAACCAAACATATTGATCCGGAAGAATACTCTTAAATACTGCTTATGTTAAACACTAACATAAAATATAGATTTTTATTAAAATTACTAAATCTATATAACACAACTAAAACTTGAAAAATACTTAAACAATTATATTTCATACTCTGTTTTAAGAGTAAGTTTTAAGTCTTGAAATATATAAACTTAAGTTTCTTATAATATATATTCTAACAAATATATATCACTTAGATAAAAAAAACTAACACAAGATCTCACAAAAAATATGTTAATTTAATCAAATGCGTTTCAAAAACAAACTCGCCACCCTCAGTGATATATGAGCTATTATTGTTATAGTTATAGTTATTGTAGCTCATGTATCACCGAGGATGGCGAGTTTGTTGTTGAAACGCATTTGATTAAATAAATGTAATTTTTGTGAGATCTTTTGTTCCGAGTTTTTAAATATTTTTTATCTAATATTATTTTACAACTCAAGCACACTAATTATTTATATATCACTTGTTTTAAACAAATATTATATACTCTTTAATAATTTAACATGACTGATTAAACGAATTTGTGTCTAAGTAGAACAGTATATGAAAATAAAACTATATAACTTATGTTAATAGGCAAGAGAACACAAAAAATACATTATTTTAATGTTTTCGTATCAAATAGTAATGTATTTGAGAGGAATGTGTCTGAAAAATAGTAATTCATGTTCTAAATTACTTAACACTTTATAAAGAAAAAACTTGGGCATAGTTTATGTTTTGTAGTAATTCAATTGTAAATATGCCAAAAAAAAAAAAAAAAAATCTTGCAACCAAACAATTCTGCTGACATAATTTGGAAAAACGAGTTTTCAATTGTTTTTATTAATTTTTAATTTGAATATTATAGTGTACCGATTAATAAATATACGAGAGTATGGTGCAGTGTTTCAGCGTTTTGCATCATTGGCCTATAGTTAAAAAAAAACGCAGAAGTAACTGAATCATTTGAACGCTATGTTGAAATATTTAACAACTTTTTGTTTATTGAATTATAGCACTTAGAGTGCAAAACCGATAATTGAGGTTCCAACAGGATGGCGATAGCTTGAATTACAATACAAAACTATTGAAATTCTATTGTTCATTGAGAACATGTTTCCAGGTTATTTGATAGAGTGACATTGCTTGGCTATCAAGGTCCTCCGACTTAACACTAGCTGATTTTTATTTGTACGGATTTGTGAAATCTCAGGTGTACAACAACAATATTTCGAACATTACAGAAGTTGAAGGATAGCATTAAGGAAGAACTCTTTTCCAATGACTCAAACATGTTATAGAACGTCATGACATGTTTTAGTTTATAACCTAAAATCTAACAAATTAGTCAAAACTCAATGGCACACTCGTTATATAATAAATTTTCTTTGTGAAAGATTAATTTATTGAACAAAGTCTATAAACATAAGTTTAAATAATGATTTGAAACACTACTAATGTAAATTAGGGTGTTATTGTATAGGAAGTGATGAGCCTACTAAATTTTATATATTTCATGGTTTACCTAAAATCTTTAGGTTTATTGGTACATTACAATCATCGTCTTGACTACTCCTGTTTTAGAACATGTTCTTTGGAAATATTGTAAAAATATGTGAAAACTTATTATAGTAATGTGGGAGATATATGAAACCTGTAGAATATTTATAACTATATATTGACTTATTTGATTCAACTTATTAGAAGTAAATAGTTTATCGGAAACATTTTTTGTTTCATTTTAATTTTAACTGTTATTTGTTAAATCAGGACTTTTATTAATTTGGACATATTGCAGCTCCAACTAGTCCAGATTAATGAGGTTCTACTGTACAAGATTAATCATTATCAAACATTACAAATAACATTTTAAAATGTAATAAAAATACTTAAGATTCATTGTGTTCATATTGTTTTTTTCCACCTTATATATTACTTACATGTATAACATTAAGTAAAATAGATTTGATGCTTGTAGTTAAACATAAATTACATGTTTTAATGTACAGACATCCCAAATACTTACACATTAAACAATAACAAAATGATAGAATTAGTACACTTTTTATAAACAAAAAATTTGTTTGCACATTTTTAGTCTTGCTTTGATGTAGAAACAAAATCAACAAATGTGCAGCCTTATAATACTAGCTTTTAAAAATACATCTGATGTATTGTTAACTATAATTAAAAATATATATCCTTCACTTCAGCAATGACTGTTTAAAATGGATGTATTGTGTACTGTAAAAGTTTTGCAATAAAATTATAAAGATACATATATCTTCACTTGAGCAATGAAAGTTCACAACAAATATATCTTCACTTCAGCAATGACTGTTTACTACAAATTTATTGTTAACTGGAAAATTTGAAACTATAAAACTAAATATATATTCAGTAAGTAATTACTGTTTAGCTTACTTTAATATAAACAAGTTACCGTTTTATATACTGCCACAAATTCGTTTTTATACAGTTTGTAATTTAAAATTTTGCCAGTAACTAGAAAATATGTCAGAAAATAAAGAAAAAAAATACCTCTTTTTCTTTTTCAAATTATTTAACAACGAAATATGCATTAGCTAGTTACCTATAATATATACACAACATTTTCAGATCACAAATGTTTTGTTTTGAAAATTCAGGAAACAAGAGATTCATCATCAGTATCACCATCACTGGAATAGATTTGTACTGGATTTGGTCGATGGTATGGTGCGTGTTAAATCTATCTGCAATTAAAAAACCACCATTCATTAAACTGTGTGACCATTATTGTGTTAATAAGTGAGAAGAATGGACTTCATCATTTCAACAATTACAAGAAACCCAGAACAACAGACCAAACAATACATGCATCATCAAACCACTCACAAATCTATAAAAACAGCTGTATTCAACGGTTTTGTGCATGAGTTACTTCACAGTGCTTTAAGTCCGGAACATTTTCAAAAATAACTTAATATAAGAAAAAAATACTACCTTAGGCAACGGTTTCAAATCAGAAATGATCAGACAGACATTCATTATTCCCAAAACCACTTTTTCGAAATCAGGGGAACAGAAAACGGATATATCTACACAAAAATCGACATTTATTTTTTGACCAATTACATAACTTTCTTTATAATACATATAAAATATCTCCTTTAAAAATTTAAAGAGAAACCATAACGGGTTGCATAATGTATTATTGCAAAGTGGTATAAGCTCCATGTTAGAAATAACAAATCCCCCCCCATTCTTTATCTACCCTTTAGAGCGATTTAATTCTTTAATAATTTTTTGTAATATACTGTCTTTGATCAGTTATCATTGCAATGTAATAAATACAGTACATATTTGATAAATATATACATTTTAGCAGTGGAAACACTAAAACCTAGAGTGACTCGCCTGACAATGCACATCTTTGAGCGGACAGATTTAGGTTATATGTAGGGGAAGGGAATTGAAGGCCCTTTGTCTAGTAGTATCGCTCTTTATCTAACCCTCCTCTACGTTGCTCGCTATGCCACTGCATCAGTTTGTCACGTTGTCAGTACAGTATAGTAATCACTCAGTTGTCTGTCAGTATTGTATTAAGTCGCTACGAGATTAGACAGTGTTTTCTAATGAGTGCAAATTTTTAGTGTAGTTCAGTATGTAAAAATGGCATCAAAATGAAAAAAAAAAAAATTGTTGTTACAATGGTCAAAAGTTAGATGCCTTATTTGATAAGGGAGAGTTAGTAAAAAAAATACTGCTGAACTAGGGGTAGGAACTGAGGTTAATAATCATGGGGTAGCAGAGGTGATAATCACATCTACATCTGAGGAAGCTACCCTCAAGACCGCTGTGCTCTAGCAAAAAGCTACATCCTGCTAGGTGACCCTGCTTTAACAAAACACAGTGGATCTAAACCGGGAGGTTAATAAACATTCTCCAATCTTAGATGTCAATTGTCCTTAGGGTAATCAGAGCTGATGGATAAATTGTACAAGGGTAATTGTGCATCAAACTAAGCCTATGGAGGACCACCAGGCGACCCTTCATAGTAAATAACCACTTTTAAAATATTAATACTCGAGGGAACATTTATAGAGTCTTAACAAATTAATACTATAGTGTGCTCAGACATTGCTACTGACAATGAATCAGAAAAACTTCAGTTGCTTCTGGGTCAAATGATAAGGTGGAGGAAAGTCCTATGAGCTATACCAAAACTGAAATCTTATCAGATAAAGAGGACATGATGCTGGAAACAGACGATTTCTCTCAAGATACCACCAAAACTGATACAATTGAAAAATTTAAACAGATGAATGTGAAGGTAAAATACACCAGAGCAAAAAAGAAAAAAAAGCTATTGGAAAAACTCAGAGAACAGTGAATTGAATGGAATCCTAAACTGTGGGGAAGAGACAAAAAGAAAGTCAATGATCCCTCTATGGATTGTACTATAAAAGCTAGCCGCTCAGACAGCAGTATCCCCACAGAGAATGAAAAGAAAAAAATCTAAGACGGCAGAAATAAATAAGCCCTCTACAAGCATTAAAAAAGAAATGATATCATCATAATATAAGATGGCTATTGTTCAAGTAGAATATCCAGACCAAAAACTGAATAAGAACATCTAAAACAGATAGAGCAATTCAGCAATACCTATAGAGAGGCTGGAGCCTATATCATGATCTGTGTTAATTTATAGAAACCAAGATATGGTTAGAGAGAAAAATCCCAAATATAACACCGTGGAATGCTGCTAAGCTACGGATAGGTGACCAAAAGGACATCCTGTGAGTTAACAAAGTGATCTTTAAAATTCCCAAGGTTTACTTAATGGTAGATCTAACCAAGATCCTTGAAGTACTTAGTAAGCAGAATAAGTCCCTCAAAATCAAGGACTGGAGGGTAATTGGTTCAAATAAGACCGAAAACCACCTAACCATAATGGGATTGATTGACGATACCTCTTTAGCAGCCTATATAAACCTAACCTGGGATTTAGTAAAGTGTACTTTACCATACTACAGAAGAATATCAAGCAATTGGAAAATGCCGCTGAGGATAATTCAGTGCAACCTTCACCACAGTAAGGCTGGTTCTGTAGTCTTCTGTCAGCGATTTCTAGCTAAATACGTATACCTAGCCTTTATTAAAAAACCCTGGATTAATGGAGGAAAGATAAGAGGGCTGGGATATGCGAGAGGTAAAGTCAAATACAATGGTTCATATAATAACTTGTGAACCTGTTTTGTGGTTAAGTTAGTGATTTTATTATTCATAGTTTGTGATATTACTTCAAAGTGAGTGGTGACTGTTAGAGCGAGTGAAATAGATCGGGAACTGAAAATGTCGAATTCAATAGTGATTTATGTAGTGAAATTTCTGAAGATATATTTGATGATTCGGATGAAGACCCTACTTATGATCCTAACAGGCCTCAAAGAAAATGTTTCTTAGACACTTTAGGTTCAACAATGATTAGGCCTACAGTTACAGACAGTGACAGTGAAAGTGAGGTAACCTATCAAACATCAAGCCCTGTAATTCATAATGTAAATAGACAAGTTTTGATTGATGACTGTGGTATTGATAGTGGATCAAGTGATATTGAAGAAGATGAAAATATATATTAAATATTGTTAAGAGTAAGTAAGGTGTAAGATTAAATTTGTTGGAATAGGTTAGGTGAGAGATAGATTTATTACATATAAAACATGATTGGAATGATGGGAAAGAGGAACTAGTACACCTAATGACTGGTTCAAACATGCAAGTGTTTGCCCAATAAATCATGATTCCCTTGAACTCTTTACACGGACAGAGCATGCAAATTTCTGTTTATATTTGAAGACCCCCTCCTGTGTAATAAATATACCACAAGATTACATTTCTACAAAATTAAAATATCTGAACAACTTGCTATTTCTTGTCTTGCAATGCTAAAGACAACTTGAGGTTTCATACTTAAAACTTAATTTAAACCATACAATTAAAAAAATTATTAGTAAATAATACTTACGCAAGACCGCGATAGTAATTTAACCATTCCTTTAACATTTGAGCGACAATTAATGGACGTTTAGTAAGTCTTTGTTGAGCAACAAGTAGTCCTCCTTCCGTGACACATACATCCAACCACTGCCGTAGCAAACTTTCTTCTTGGCCCATCTAGATAAGAAATGAAAATATTGTTTTTAAGGATCTCTTGGTTGTGTTTCTGTTTTGTAAGTGTAAGTCTTTAATTTGGATTAGCCTATAAATCATATTTTTATGTGTCATATATTTATGAATAAAGTGATTAGAAAGACACAAGTAGTTAATAAGATAAGATAAGATAAGTAATAAGAATCAGAGATAAACACATTGATAAAAACTAAACATGATTAGTTATGAATAAAATGATTGGAAAGACCCAAGCAATTATAAGGGTTAGTCATTTTATCGAAGGTAAACACATTGATAAATGTAGAACATAGTTATGCATAAAGTAATTAGAAAGACCCAAACAATTATAAGGATTAGTCATTTTATCGGAGATAAACACATTGATAAATGTAAAAATAGTAATAGTTTTTTGGTTTTGGGGATGGGTGCATGATATGGTTTGTTTTCTAGTGAATAGATTGTATAATAAGAGTTTTAAAATTATTATTGGGTACAGTTTTAAAATTAAAAATAATAAATTACATAATATAAATCAAAACAATTTTATATAATCAAAATTACCTCTGATTCTACTAAAAAATGAACAGGTAACAATTTTCTATTATGATCCATCAGTGGAAGAAAGGTAACTTGCAGGTTCTCTTTATTGCTGAGGTTATTAGCACCAGTTTCAGGAGATGAATACGGTTCAATAGGAACCAAAGCAGAAAAATGACCTCTAGTATAGCCCAAAGATAATGGAGAACGGATGCAGAAACTTGGTTCCCACAGTAAAGGCAAATAGACACCTGAAAATAACAATTTTGAAAAAGTGATGAAATCATATTTGGATAAGTACAGTTTTAGTAGAATATACTTATACTAGATAAAGAGCTACAATATTAATTTTATTATCACATAACGTTTTTAACAAATTAAACTTAGTGACCGAACAGCTGAGATGTTTTTGTTTCCTCCTTTAAGCTCAGAATGTAAATCTGGAAGACTTAAAACCTTTTATGAGGTCACTATCAATATGGGCATGCATCCAAACCCCGATTTTGACGACTATTTCTCAATTGATTGGTTGGAGTACCAGCCATTCTTTAAAGACATATTTTCAAAAGAATCATTTTTTCAATTGCATATTTGCCCACCTCCAAACAGATGCATATTAGGTACATTGTCCTGAACAGTGAAAGTAAGAAATGTCATACTTTATCTTGATAAAATTTCAAAGCAAGTGTTGATGAAAGCACTACCGGCTTCAAGGGAGTATTATTTAAGTTTAAAATAAGGATAAACTGCAGAAATGGGGAATCAATATCTATGTTTTAAATGATTCTAGTAATGGTTTTGTTTGTGCAATAGAGCCTTATATGGGATCAGTTATAACAAATTAACTTTCAAGACCGGACTTACTTAAAACAAGTTGAGCTGTGTTAACTTTGCTTGATAAAGTTGAACAACCATTGGGAAATATTGAGAGAAAGAATGTGTTCACGAACCATTATTACTCAAGCGTTGAATTAGCTGAAACTCTATGACAAAAAAGGTTCATCTCATAGGAGCTATAAATACGACAAGAAAGGACTGCCTAAAGCTGAAGGATAAAAAGGAAGTTCTTGTGATAATCCTTTGACAACTCAACAGAAGTAATGATAAGGATTATTAAGGATGAAGTTAAGGAAGATGTTAAGAACCCTCTATTGTGTGTCAGTACAATGAAGCTATGGGCGGCATGGATATTGCGGATCACTATGTAGCTACATATTCTTTTTGTAAGGTTACAAAACCTTTTTCTGGCTATTTAAAGTTGTAGTTGAAAATTAATTTATTCATTACAACACTAACAGAAACCCAACCAGCTGTGTGCCAGAAAATGTTCAGAAAACAACATCTTGTGATACAGCTGGTGAGTGATGTATGGAACAAAAACAGAAAATGAGGATGTCCATCAAACATTGATGAAGAAGAACGCTTGAATGAAAAATCGCACTTCATTTATAAACTAGATAACGAGCAGAAAAAGGATTATGCTCTCTGTACAAATAGAGAAACTGTACAATGTAAATAAACGAGGTTTTACTGTAACTTTGTGAAAAGAAATCTGGCCTACATCCAGGAAACAGTATAAGTTCAATGTTGGTAACTTACTTCTTTTAAGTAAAGGAATTAGGGGGAGATTAGTGCCATGCTCTTAATTGTTTTAATCCTAGAACACGTATTTTAATTAGCAATAGATTAAAATGTATGCCTGTTCTAGAACATTGTTCCAGGGATATCACGGTGGTGAAGCCAGTGATGAAGGATTCCTGAAGGACACTACTACTGTCATCCGTCTAGCTCCCCTATGATGATGGCAGTAGACCACCTACAAAGGGAATGCAGGATCTTGTGGAGTATGCAAGTTGGGAAGGATCTGACCTAATCCTGGGATGTGACGCGAATGCTCACAATGTGGCTTGGAGAAGCACAGACATAAACGTGAGAGGTGAGTCACTTTTAGATTACATTATCTCCAATAACCTTATGATTGTTAATATAGGTAATGAACCAACTTTTGATAAGTCAGAAGAGAGGTCATTGACCTTACACTGTGTAATAATCTAATGAATAAGGTACATAAATGGCATGTCTTCCTAGAATCATCATTATCAGATCATAGACATAGTACCTTAAGCTTGAGAAAATGACCTTTAGGAATCCCAGAAGATCAGACTGGGTATCTTATAAAAATGACCTGGAAGAGAAAATCAAGAAACCTTCAGGTAAGATTCCTAACATAGATGATCTTGATAGAACATCTGAAAACCTTAGAGAAGCCATAGTGATTTCGCTTGAAGCGAATTTTCCACTAACTCACGTTAGGTCTAGCAACAGAAAATGGTGGAACGTTGAGCTATCAGCACTTAGAAAAAGGATAAGGTCCCTTTTCATAATTGCTGAGACATATATCACAGAGTGATGTCCTAATATAACAAGAAGGTAGGGCAGGCCGAAAAGGCACCCATGTAGGAAATTTTGTACGGACATTGAATGAGTACAGAAAACTGCAAGAATCAAACTGCTAGAGGATATTATCCGAGGAACCTATATCACCAATAGGAACTATTAAGAATACTAATGGTAAGTTTCTTGTGGAAGCTAGGGAGGTGTTGGAAATCCTCTTAAACACCCACTTTCTGGGATGTACCATAAGAAAAGATACGTGGGTGAATACACCTAAGGGTAATCAGACTCGTGCGGATCCACAAATGCAGAACTTGCGGATCTATAGGATGATGCCTTGGGGGCGCACATTATCTTTCAGGAGCGCAATAAGCTTTAATAGCTAAAGTGCTCAGGGTAACAAGGACCGCACTAAGTGAATTGACAGTGTGTCCTATGAAGAGGTACTCGCTTTTGATTTTCTATTAATTGCTTATTCCTTGACCGATTCTTTTGAAACTTTACACACTTTTTAATAAAGTTACCAAAAATGTTATGTACAAATTTCAACACACTGGTGTTTATAGAAACAAAATGGCAGCAACACAAAACAGCCGTTGAAATAAAGTACCACTTTTGTTACATTTGGAAAAAAATTTTATTGCTACAAACTAAATTTGATACAAACACGATTTTCTTTTAAAACAAACTAAAAAGTAATTATGTTTTAAAAACCAATAAAAATAAGATTAAAAAATTAATTAATTAATTAAAACTGAAACCCATCCACAGCGACACACTGATAGCAACACTTAACAACTGACTCGTATGCCCTTGTAAAATAATTATGTGGGATCCGTAGAAGTTCCTCTTCGAACCTAATGCTCTTCAAACCCTTATCATTGTTGAATCTATGGGTGTACACTTGCTCTTTTAAATAGCCCTATAAGAAAAGTCACACACTGTTAAATCAGAATACCAGTATGACTAATCTAAGAACTGATGTCCACGACCAATCCATCGCGTTTTAAGATTGTTATTTAGTAATTGTTTAACTGAATTTGCATAGTGAGGCAAATCACAATCTTGTTGGAAAATAGCTTGGCCCATTTCCGGAACTATAAAATGGGGCAGTACTTTTTATCATATATTATCTTTATAGGGCAAGTGTTGATTTAAAACTTGTTCGTACTACTTCCAGTTATTTACCAAGAGATCAGAGTAATGAAGAGCATACCAGTTCTTCTCTTTCCTTAAAAAGTTCAAGGGTACTTTTTTATTACTACATTACAAGTTTCCAACAACAAAACTTTCCATTTAATTATTACATGAATGGTTGTTAGATCAGTATCTGGGAAGGCAACCTGAAATTATCGAATTGATTTTGCAACGTTATTAAAAACAATGGCCCACGTACATACTTTACTTTTTGCTCAACTGTAAAAACAATTTTGCAACTACAAAGGACAATAAAATTGTACTCAAAAGAATTAAGTTATAAGTTTTTGTTTAAATGTAATCGTTGTTTAATTTGAATTGAAGAGCTGTTCAACAATTACACCTGAAAGAGTACAATGCAAAAAGAATAGAGGCGTTAAAGTGTTTTTTTTTTTTGTTGCTACCAGTTTGTTTCTATGAACACCAGTGTGTTGAAATTTTCACACATTTTTGGTAACTTTATTATGCAAAGTTTCAAAATAATCGGTTAAGGAATAAGAAATAAAAAATCAAAAGTGTGTACCTCTTCATGGGACACACTATATTACAACTAAAAATAAATCACAATATAACAATTAAAAAATGTCACATAACAACTAAAAATATATTACATTACATATCAACTTATAAAGAGCAACAAATAAAAACTTATGATTTAAAAGAAAACAAATAAAAACTTATGATTTAAAGGGAAACAAATAAAAACTTATGATTTAAAGAGAAACAAATAATATACGAGGTCCCTTAGGTATTGGTCGTTTGGGACTTCCAACATTTGATTTAACCAAAATAAAGAAAACAGAAGTTTTGTTATTAAACTTAACCCAGCCTATTGCAATTAAAAAAATAAAGAAACAACATAATTAATAGTATTTCACATTGCAAGGTTTATAACACCATACACTCACAGACATAATTCACAATTGTGAATTTAAATATAAACACATACACAGGTGTACATAACATCAATATTTAAATGATGTGTTGATATAAAGTAACATATTATTTTAATATAAAATTCAATACTTTTGATGGGTAAGTATTTAAAAATTAAGACCGCATGTCCTTTTTCATGATATTTAAACCAATTAAAATGTAAGTTAGGGTATGGTACGGATATTATATTGCATTTCCTAAAATTCTATTTATTATGTATACTTATTCGGTTTACTGCGGTTCCTAATAAAAAAAAATCTTTTCAATTTTGAAAAATATAAATAAGTAAAATTTTAGGATTTGAAAACATGACCAAGAATTTTATATTAACCTTCTTTTTTTTAAAGAGTTATCCTTATTCTACTTTTTTCTAATATAATGGGGGCTTAAAAGTGGAGAGAAGAGTTTTAATTCAAGATAGAAAAAGTTATAAAACAAGCGAGATTGTCAGAAACAAACTTAACATAAATACTATATATATACATACTTATATAAATTCAAAACAATATAAGGTTTTAATTACTTAATTTTACAATGAATGAGGTA
The DNA here is from genome assembly GCA_963513935.1 of Aphrophora alni. Classification (NCBI taxonomy): domain Eukaryota; kingdom Metazoa; phylum Arthropoda; class Insecta; order Hemiptera; family Aphrophoridae; genus Aphrophora; species Aphrophora alni. The sequence goes on from OY740765.1 coordinate 43,777,334, forward strand.
GATAACTTGATCATTTAAATAAATATTTTATGGATAGGAGACACAGGCTTACTTTGAGTGCAGAAATAGAATTGCCACAGACATAATGTAATAATTATGGATATCGAGAAACTGCACAACATTGCCACTTTTGATGACGGCTTTACGACAAAAATTATAAAATCACTCCCTCCACAGAACTAAGAAGATGAGAACTGTCTCATTAATAGGTCACAAAATCTGGAGAACCCCTAACCGTAATCTTAGTAAAATCATCCTTTATCATCTCAAAACAGGCTTACTTTTAAAATTAATATAATTAATTTAAAAAATGGAATAATAACAATAACAAAATAATAATAAAGCATTCGTTTGTGGTTCAACACTCAACACAGACCCATCCTCTACAACCAAATTACAACAACTTAATCTTCTTTATATACTCTCTATGGATTGAGAAAGTGAACAGTGTTTACAAAATATTTAAGAACTTTAGTGTTTTATTGTGTGTTTTTCTATTTGTGTACTAGTAAGTAATACCAAAGAACATTTTCCAAGGTAAGACTGTGTCTCCTATCCATAAAAAATCTAAACATAATAAGCTATGTGCCCTATAAAACCGTAACCTCATTTAAATATTCACTAGGACTATAATATGCTTTTGAAACCAAAAAGTCTTCAATAATTTCTTAAAAACTGCAATAATCTTAATATTTTTAATATACAAAGGAAGTTTACTAACACTTTCTTACTCACAAATCAGGAGCTTTAAAATCTATTTTCAGGTGATACTTTAGTAATTGAAAGTTATTTTCCTCCTTGTATTTTATACCATTGAGTTTATATCTACTATACGATAATATGAAGCTAAATATATGGATTGAACAGTTGTAGTTTTGTGGGTTCAGGTTGAATGCTAGTGTGGGAGGAATCAGAGCATGCTGTTCTAGAAGTTATCTGAAGTGCGCCATTAGACGCAACACTAGAATATCTAATCTTTAGCTTCAAATCACACCATGGAGTTGAGCAATGTATTTTCATAAAATCAATTATAATGATTTTTTTCTTTATTGTATAAATACATATAACCACTTTTTATAAATAAAATACACTGTAAAAATATACAAAGATGGATGGATATTGCCAACTTTTAAAACAAGTGTTTACAAGAAGCTGATTACCATGAAAAAGTCAGTTAGCGTATATTTATATACCAATATTGCAGAACTGAATAAAAGCTTCTGTGATAATTTAACTTTAAGATCTAATTAAAATTGTTTTAATTTTAATACTTATGAATGCCTAACAAAATAAATGATAACTGAAATGCCCTTTTATAAAATTAAAAATATTGTAAGTTATGCATTATCTTTAGTTCAATCAAATTCTAAAATGAAAAAAATTAGATATCACACAACTGTATTTAAATTAAAATATTTACAAAGCCAATTATTTTATGAAATGCAACTTCTAAAAACAGATAAAGGCAAATATAAAATGTTTCACCAAACATGGTTAAATCTTATAAGATCAGCTGCTTTTTGTATACACCCATGACAACCACATAACCAATTCCCCCCTCCCCCAACAGAAATAGTCCTTTGGCCTACACGTAAAATAACTTCTGATTACCTCACTGTTGAAACTTTGTGTATGTGCTCTTCTTACCCAGTTGAACAACTTTTTGTAATACAATGAACCATCTGTCCGACAAAAATGTTGGGAATTATTGGGAAAAAATGGAAAATTATAAAATTTTCTAAAATCTGGGAGTTGCATACATTTTTACATGGCAATAGTAATTTAAATGATTAAAAATGAATGTGAATTATTGAATAAAAGTATAGGAAACTGTTTGAAATAAATGTTTCCTTATAGCCATGTACATTGAGCATATATAGTTTATATATATAGTTGAGCATATTATAGTTTAAGTTCAGGAGAATTCCCGGAAATTTTAAAAAAGGCAATGGTAACACCTGTATATAAGAAGGGTGTTAAAACAAATCCAACAAATTACCGACCGATATCACTTCTGTCAATTTTTGCAAAAATTTTAGAAAAGGTCGTAAAAGAAAGGTTAGTTTCGTTTCTAGATAAAAATAGGTTTTTTAGTAAAATGCAATTTGGGTTTAGACATAAGTTGAGCACCAATGATGCATTGATAAATTTTGTGTCTCAGGTATATAGCGGTATAAATGACGGTAAATATTGCGCTGGGTTATTTGTAGACGTAATGAAAGCATTTGATACAGTAGACCACTTAATATTGTTGTCAAGAATGTATGATGCTGGTGTTAGAGGAGTGGCTTTTGAATGGTTTCGCTCATATTTAACGGATAGAATTCAACGAACTCGGGTCAACGATGTCGTTAGTGATCAAGGTACATTGAAGTATGGGATTCCGCAGGGTTCAGTTCTTTCTGGACCATTATTCTTAATATACGTTAATAACTTATGTAACGGTCGATTCAAAGGGAACCTTGTCTCCTTTGCTGATGACACTGCACTTTTTTACAAGGCGGATTCATTGGAACAGTTGAGAAAAGATATGCAAGATGACGTAAATGTTTTGCGATGGTGGTTTACCAAGAGCTATATGGTAATGAGCCCTAAGACCAAATATATAATATATAATGTTGCTCGTAAGACCTATTTCTCAACAAACATAAAATATCATAGCATTAACTGTAAAGAAAGCGGAACGTGCGATTGCCTAGAAATAGAACAAGTAGACAACATTAAATATTTGGGATTATTCATGGATTCCAGACTCTCCTGGAAAACGCATATTGATAATACCAAACTGAAATTGATTAAATATATTAGGTTTTTTTACATGTTAAGGTCGGTGACTAAATTGAAATTATTAAAATCAATATACCATGCTTTGATTGGCTCAAAGTTAGAATATGGTATTGAAGTTTGGGGAGGTGCGTACTACAGTGTCTTAAAACCAGTCATTGTACTTCAGAAGCATTTTATTCGAATTATGGCAAATAGAACTAAATTGGAACACGCTGCTCCATTATTCAAAATCTTCAAAATTTTACCGGTTAGAAATTTATATATATTTAAAGTGTTAAGATTATTCTACAATAGAAGCGGAGGGAATTATACAACAGGGGGTGGAGGGAGGACTTTACGAAATGACTTAAACGTAGTTTTTCCAAAACCAAATTTAACAATTTTTAAAAAATTTTACTTATATCTTGCTCCAAAATTTTTTAATCTGATGCCTTTAAAAATTAAAACGTGTACAAGTAAAATCGAGTTTTGTAGATTCGTGAAACAATATTTATTAGAACAGGAGCAGGTCTATATGTTTTTTATCAGTAACCAGTGAGGGAGAATAAACTGGTAGTAAGTGACTGTATTTTATTCTTGAAAGCTCTCTTCTTCGCCAGTAATATGAATGGTAGAAGTGTGTGTGTGAATTATGTATATGTATGTGTATAGTTTTATTATTGTATTTCTATTTTTTTAGTGTTTTATGTTGATTTGAAATGGTTTGTCATAAAAGCCAAATCCTAGTTTTCTAAATGTAATTTGTGTGTGTATATGCGGGTTGGACTGGTCGGTCACATTGTTTCTCTCCCATCGAGCTATATTGTTAGAAACGTATAGAGTATTTCATCCCAAACAGGTTTTAACCTCGGGATGAAGTGACCCTTTGCTATTTTCTTGTTATACAGCAGGAAGTATTTTTTGTTATTATTATTATTATTAATATTATTGTTTATTATGTTATTATGAATTTTATTTTATATGTATTACATTTTATAATGTGAACAGTTGTCTATTTTATTATTAAGCATATAAGATTGTCAAAAATTTTTCCTGTTAAAATTATGTATGAAAGAGGGTCAAATAAATAAATTTTCATTTTCATATTTGACCTTATACTCTGGTTCCTCTCTCCTTAATTCTCACTATCTATCTTTCTCTAAGTAAAAACATTCTATTTATAAACGTATGTGAATTTAACTTGAGAAATGAAGAATCTACAAATAACTCTAAATTTGCAGTAAGTGAAGGCAGGAGTACTGAATATACCGCAAGCAACGATGAAATGTCAAGATGTGAAGATAGCAGAGTCTATGAAAATGCAATTGAAGCCTAAGATTAACAAAAATCTCTTTTGCTTTTCAAATAAATAAACTTTAGTTGGATATTTTCTCACATGTATTAGCTGCAAAATATGCCGATGTGGGTTGGCTACTATGCAAATATTTTCAAAGACAATTAAAAAAAAATCGATTATTTAACGCAAATAAATTATTCTCCCACAGATCCCGAGTGATTAAGGAAACAATGAGTCACAGCTTAAAAATTGCATCTGCATGTAGAAAAGAGTACTTTAATGTTACTTATGATTCAACTATTGCTAAAATAGCAATGAGAATTCAATCGGCAGAAAAACAGTTTGAACGTCTATTCATTCACTTCACATTATGCTTTCTCTTTTTTTAAAGCTGTGGAAAAATTTATTAATGGATGTGGTTTGACAAATATGCTTGTGGACAGTGGCAAGTGAATCTGTAAACACCTTTCTCACTGGAAAACATTTTAATCGATGCCACAAAATACATCCACTAACTTTGCTTGCACTTCAACAATTGCATTTGGATGTTTTTTTTGCAAACAAAGCAATATGATTTGGAAAATGTGAAAAGAGTATGTGACATAATGAGTAAAGACAAAAGTGATATACATCCAGACATTACCAACAATTTGATTTTGAAATTTTTTGAAGGTTATGAAGACTATAAAAAAGACACCTTAGAAGAAAATCATGGAAAACCACCTCAAATATATCTAATATATGTACAATTAATTTATTATTATCTGATGTTAGAATACAGCATTCGCACCGCCGATTTTGAACTTTACAAACATATTTTGTTGAAAATGAAAAATATTTTCTTCAGTTTGAATCATCAAAATTATGCCCGTTATTTAATGATATATTTGAATAAGCTGGAACACATTGAAGATAATCATACTGGTTTATCAAAAGATAGTGAACACTGTATCTTGGGGTGCGGAGGACCTTCGAAGCCATTGTCTCGAATTCCCATAGATATCACATTGGAGCAGACCATAAATGCACATGCTGCTTCAAAAGCATCGGGAATAATCAATATGACAAATTATTTTGCTGCTCGTCAAAAATGTCTATCATGGACTCGTTGCGGACCCCATATAATTTAAAACTAATGGATTTGTGCAATTTAAACAGTAAAGAGGATATCACTAAAGATTTGAGAAAATATTCCATTTTATAAACCAATAAAAATGTGAAAGAGTTAATGAACATCCTGAAACAATGCACGAATCTGTTTTCAACTTGTCTATCTTCATCATACTTGTATAATATATTGTCAGGGCAATCTGTTTCTGATGATATATATTTTTATCATCAGTTGAAAGTGATGGTGAACAACAAAGGATCAGTTTTATTGCAGAGTCTCGCGATGACCCGGAAAGGTTTGATAAACCTATATTAAAAATAAAATAATCAACTTTGCTTCGAAAAATACAAAAAAAAATCTAATTTAATGGTAAATAAATAAATCTGCATTCAAAGAGATATCTTCGGACGACTACTTTATCCTTCAATCCAAAATCATGTTGACATAGAAAAACCTTTAAGCTACCCACTTACTCCCATTCCTTTTTCTCTTTGCCATAACGATGACACAATTTACAAAACACCAAAATCAATTATCATTCAAGAATTAAAGGCAGGCACATCAGACAGACAATTTTGATCCTCCAGCAGCTGAAATAGATATTTATGATGGCTTTTATTTACTTTATAAATTAAAAAATGTTCCTAACACCTACAGTAAAATTTCTAAATATATATTAAAATTATTAGTAGCAAATTGTAAGAAAGAGGTACATTTGGAGAGGAACATCATCGGAGAGAAAAAGCTGTTTAAACAATTCAACCAAGCAACAAACGTCCTGCAGATTTCTCAAAATTGTTAAGAAGTGCTGATTTCAAAGAAAAATTCGTGAGATTTTTAAATGAAGATTCGTCAGCAAATGATGAACTGTCAATATTGTGTTAGGGAAAAATAATTAAATTAAACTATGATCAGTGCTACGTTTTGAAGCTCGAAATAGTAAAATTGTAAAGTCTATTGACTATAATTTTTCCTGCTTTCATGAGGAAGCGGACACAAAAATTGTATTTCACATTTGTCAGTTTAACTCAAATTATATAAAGTACAAGTACACTGCCCAGATTCTGATATACCTATGATATGCAATACAATATATACAATATGAATTTCCTTAAAGCAATATACGGATATTTATAAATATGTTCTGGAAAAAAAAACCCCAATATTTGAACATGAATGAAATTTACGGTAAACTAGGAGAGCAAATAGCAAGATCACTCACTGTTGCTTATATATTTACCGGGAACTACTTTAATCCCGCCTTTTTCAAAAAAGAAAGAAAAGACCCTTCACTATATTGAATAAAAATACATCTTTTCAAGATGCTTTTATTGAATTATCAAGAATTGCACCAAATACCTTCACGGCAGCACATTCAAGCTAATATAAGAATACGTCTGCAGAATGTACTCCTTTAAGACAAAAAATAACGTTGATAAGTGAAGGTTTGAAATTTTTGAAAAAAGTATAACATCGAGATGAGCAAGATGTTTAAAAAAAAAATACCAGGATTTGATACACCAAACCTACCTCAGACAAAAACTAGAAATTCTTCAACAAATAAAAAGAACTATCTACATAAGCAGTATTTGGTGTAATGCTCACATGAGAGCATCAACTTATTTGCACCCAGAAGATTGTGGTTGTGGACAGTCCCACTTTCAGACATATCAGCATCTAGTTCAGGTAAAATATATTTAGAAATATGTTATTTTTAAAAGAAAGATGTCTTTCTTAAACAAATCCTTTCTTTTAAATTTAAAAGTATAGCAGCAACAATTTTTCAATTCAAATTTTTAATCTTAAAAATTGTAGAATTAACAATTAAAATTACATCTAGTCTTTGTCATTTTTATTCGTGGTAACATACGTTTATTTAAACATATATACTTTAAAAAATCATCTACATATACAAAAGTTATGATGACTATTTTCACTTGTTACAATTATTATTTGATTTTCTTTTCTAAAATAAATATGTTTTCTGCTCTCCGGGCGCAAAGTGAAATTTTCCTTCCGCTGTGTGAAACAGAACTTTCTCTTTGCACAGCCGTCGAACATAAAAGAAGTTTACGCCACTTAGGAGTAAACAAAGAAGGCTTCAAATCACATGGTTGTCAACCTTGTTTAACAATATCCTTGTGATTTTGAGCCTTCTTTATATTTCCTCCCTAATGGCGTAATCATTCTATTCTTAAACAAAAAAATATTATAATGTAAATGATTTTCGCACCAGATTTTTTTTTTTTTTTTTTTTTTTTTTTTTTTTTTTTTTTTTTTTTTTTTGTTTTTTTTATGCAGAGCGATTTTTTAGTGTACCTTATATATAGAAATGTTGACTTTTTTCCTAAAAATAATAAAAAAATTTCAAAATATTCCTTCATCGAAAAATATTATTGTACAAGTTAATATATTTTATGATTCAAGCTTATAATTAAAAATTAAAATTAATGAAATTCATTTTAGAATATGTTTGATTTTCATCGCAAATATATTTTTTTAGAATTTTTATTGCTTAATAGAAAAAAGAATCAACATATTAATAAATAACATTGACATTTTTTATAAAATATTTTTTGTAGATCCTAACAACAACAACGAGGAAGATTGAGAACCCAGTACAGAGACTGAAGATGAAGATGACATTTGGGAATCGGAAAGGGAATCTGAAGATTCGGAAGAAGATGATGAAATATAAATAAACTGAAAAAGTACTTAATTTGTCAGTAATAATATTAATAATATCAATGGAAAATTATATAAAGTTATTTTGAATAAATTATACATGTAGTAAATAATACTAATATTAATACTTTCGTATTTAGAATTGTACGCATTTTAAAAAATTCACTTTTTTTGTCTGACTATTAATAGACCATGTAATTTGTCAGACAACTATATTACTGATCAAGAATTAAGACATGTTATACACCTGTACTTTTGTCCGAAAAAAGGGTGTAAATGTAGGAGTTGTATAAAACCCTTAAGTTTAGGGTGTCAGATAACAAAATTGCCCAAAAATATTTGTCGGACAATGTTGCAATTGGTTTCAAATATTTTTAATAAACTAAACCTGAAAAAAATTAGCTGAAGGAACAAATTTTTGTACGTCATAACTTTCCCATGTTAGGGGTGTCGGACGCGTTAAATGACCTAATGTATTTTTCCGACACAACGTTTTCATTTTTTAGATAAAAAAAACTTGCAATTTTAAGATAAAAAAAAACTATGCTTATAGAAAATCTTTTTGTTTGCACCAAATCCATGAGTTGAAGGGCTCTCACAAAAAACATTACAGGATTTACTCACATTTACTGACATTTTTCCTACAGGAAAAAGGTGTCTGATTGGGTAAGAAGAGCACATACACAAATTTTCAACAGTGAGATAATCGGACATTATTTTTGGCCTATGCCAGAGGACTAAAATGTTTTAATAAATAAATAATTTATTTTTGAGTAGAAATCGGTAAAAATATATATATCATTTTTGAAATGTTACAACCTGAAAAATCAATATTTATAAAAAAAATAAAAATAAATAATAGGTGAAAAATTAGGCATACATTGAAAAATTTACTAAAAATAGTAATATTTACCCAAAATCCAATTTATTATGTATCATTTTTCTCAGAAAACAAGTTCATATAGGTAATGGAAAAAAAATTGAAGTAAAATTTCTGGGAATTAGTCTGTCAGAAATCAAAGAATTTGCAATAACCGAAGCCAAAACACCAAAAAAATGCTTATATATACCATATATTTTTATTTTCAAGATATGAAAAATTTTTATAATATACTTGTGAGTATATTATAAAACCTTTAAAAATGTATATTAATGTCAAAAAATTTTATTATAAAAAAATATTTTTGTGTGAAAAAAGTACACACAAATCTAAAAAATTAGGCCTATTTTGAAAAAATTCACCAAAAATATTTATCATATCAAAACCTCAACTTGTTATAAACCACTAATTAGGTAACGGTACGTCGAATTAAAGCATGAATTCATAAATTTTTTAGAATCATATATTTTAGAGTCAGGTAATATGGAATGAGAAAAATGGTCTTTGTGTTAATAAAATATGAACAAAAAACCCCCAAAAAATCACCAACAAACTTCTATAACATAGTAAACATTTTTTTTAGGTGCTTCAAACGCTTACTAGATGTAGTATATAATTGTGAAGATATACTTTATCAACAAAACATATTAAAAAATAATAAACTCACAAAGGAATAAGTAATACGTACTAAAATTGGCACAGTCCAAGCACGTAAAATGGCAAACTAGGTCAGTGACAAAAACAAATTATTTCCATCTAGAAAACTTATATTTGAGGGGACAGTACAACCAGAATATTTTCCCCACAGAAACGTGCAGTCTTTCCCACGAAACCTCAAAACTTCCTCTTTTCAATGATATATATATAGATAGTCACAAAAATCGAAATATTACAAATCAACATTTGACATAGTCCAACTGCTATTGTCCAAATGACAGTGGAAATAATCGTTTAGTCATGATGTTTCAAAACGTCTGTATCTCACGAACTATGAAAGCAACGATAATTTGAAAGGCACCATTCGAAAGAGGAATGTAGATGTAGAGTAGTTTGAACTTGTGACTTTGTAATTTTTTTTTAGCAACTAAATGCAGTAACTTTAGCGATTATCAAATTTATTTATCAAATTATTTTTCTTGCAATTTAGGAACTATTGGTTATAAGAATTTGTAAATACAGATCATTAACTTTACAATGGTACTCAGATTATTCCAATAGTACGATTTTTAATGGGTAAAATGTTGGTTTGTAAAAAACAACATTTTACTTTGTCTAAACACTACTGACATGCAAAATTTCGACAATATATTGTCGATTGCCACTTCCAGGGTTAAACTTTGGATTTAAATCCAGCGGACCTGAAAACCGTCCTGTACCAGAATGTGTTGTGTGTGGAGAAAAACAAACTAACGAATCCATGGTTCCTAGTAAATTGAAAAGACATATTAATACCAAACAGTTATTTATCTGAGAAGGATAAGAACTATTTTAGCTGATTGTTGTCATTGGAAAAACGCAAGAAAAAGTTATGGTTAGTACAGCAAGTATACTACTGGTCAGTTATAGAGTTTCCGAAATAGTAGTGAAGAAAATGAAACCGCACACTATTGCACAATTTTACCTTCCTGCAAAGAAATTGTGAAATTGATATTAGGTGACAGCGCTGAGAAGGAAATATCCTTGGTTCCTTTTCAAATACTACTATACCTCGGCATATTGATAACATGTTTTCAGATATCTAGTGCAAGGTACACAAAAAGCTAAAAAACGGTTGAGATTTTCACTGCAGCTTGACGAGTTAACTGATATAAGTAAGAAGTGTCAATGAGTTACATCATTTGTTGATGAAGATTCTATTATTGAACAATTTCTTTCATGTACTGAATTGGAATCAACATCAATCGGAGCAGATGAGTACAATTGCATATCCATTATCCTGGAACAAAATGGGCTGAACTGGACAAATAATGGTCTTTCTGTTTGTAGAAATGGTGCACCAGCAATGATTGGAAGATGCAAAGGATTTGTTTCAAGACTGAAGCAAGATTTTCTGAACGTTGGTTCTTTCTGAATGTTGGTTGGAAAAACTTGGAACATTGTTTCATTAATAATGAGGCTCCAATGACAAAGATGATTCCAACAGAACTTTAAAGTATTTTGACTCAGTTGCTATCATCGTGAATTTCATTAGGTAGCTTTTGTTTAATTAAGGCTATTGAGCTTTGTTTCATTAAGTCTTAGTGTTTGTTTAGTACTCAATCTCTGAAGATGGTAACTATGTTACTAAAATGTACATAAGGAAATAAATTTTGTTTTATTGAATTACAGTATTGATTTTGGGATTTTAATCTTTAAGTTCACCACAATGTGCTCAAAAGTGCTAGGCCTCTTAAAACAAGACTTCTGAAACAAATGTGCCAGGAAGCAGGATCTCAACATGATACTTTGGTTATCCATACTAAGATCTGAAGGTTGTCAAAAGGTAAAGTTCTGGAGAGATATTATGAGATGAGAAAACAACAACTATTAGATATGTTTAGCTTAGAAAAGTCAGACTCTGTTGAATGATGAGGAATGGTGTGCAAAGGTAGCCTACTTGTCTGATATTATCACCCTTTTAAATTTTCTAAATGAGAGTACTCGAGGGAAGAAGAAAAATTGCTGGTGTCAATTGATAAACTCAACGGATTCTTTAAAAAACTTGGAATATGGAAATCACATGTAGAGAAGAAAACTCTTCAGATGTTTCCTTTGACTTTCAAGGAAGATCCATGGGGAATATTATATCTCAATTAATTTAAAATCACCTCATGGCTCTTTAAATTAACATAGCTAAATATTTACCTACATCACTCTCAACAATTATAATTAGATGCAACCATAATCCTTTCCCAGTATCAAGCAACAAAATTTCTTTGGAGAAAGAAGAGTACCAAGCAGAACCAGAGAGACCGAATACTTCAACTGAAGTATGATGAACTATCACTTCCCATGATTTGGATCTTAGCAGGAATGAGTATCCAGCATTAGCTGTGGAACCAGTTAATACCCTGTTACATTTTTCAACCACCTACTTGTGTGAACTGCGCTTCTCGACACTAAAAAACATAAACCAGAAGAGACGTCTTTCAGTTGAACAGGAAATGTGTGTGTTTTTGTCCACCACAAACAGAACGTTTGTGTAAGAGGTAAGAGGCTCAAGTTTCTCATTAATATGTTTCTTTAGCATAGGCTAACACATCATCCCTACACATTTTGAAAAAAAAAAAAAAAAATTGTTAAATTTGTTGCAACTCAGTAATAACGCATTTGTAATAATATCTAAGTCCTTGATTTCAATTTCAATTTTATATTATTCATTTGTTCTTTCAGTAACAATAAACATTATGTTTAATATTTAGTGAAATTATTTCAGTAATTTTTACCAGCAATGTCACAAACGTTACGAAATTTTGGCGGCACAGCTAAAAAATTCTCACGGAACAGTACGGCACACCTGTTGGAAACCACTTAACGAATTTAAAAAAAATTCAATATGGACCAAGCTAACTAACTCCAGCCAAGTAATTCTACTTTATACAATACCTTCCAAAGTTTGACCACGGTTAAATTGAAACAAATTATTGTTAATGAAACATTAAAAAATTTAATAATGGACTGAGCTAAATAACTCCAGTCAAATAATTCTATTTTAAGCAATACCTCCCAAAGTTTGACCACGGTTAAATTACAACGAATTATTGTTAATGAAACACTAAAAATTAAATATGAACCCACCTAAATAACTCCAACCAACCAATTTAATTTTATACAATAAACATTCCAAAGTCTGACCACGGTTAAATTTAAACAAATCATTATTAATGAAACATTAAAAAATTTAATATTTTACCTTCAATTAAATTAACATGATTATGCGCAATTTAACAAATCTTGGTGAAACAGACAGTAAAACGTTTGGAATGAAATTATTTTCCATAGAGCAACAAATTAATCAAACAATAAAAATATAAATAAAACCCTTCTATATGATAAACAAAAACTAACATCGCAACAAAATCAAATTGAAATAAAAGAACAACATTTTTATTTACTGTAAACAAATAAATCATACTTTTAAACTCTAATATAAACATTATTAATATTTGTAAAGAACTAGTCCTTCTGGGGAAAACTTACACACATAGAAGGGCAATTAATAAGTCCTTAAACCTGAGCGAGAGTCAATACGAGTCATCTTGTATTATTAAATATACATACATACAAACAGATAGACAGAATGTGATTTCACCACAATGCAAAAAAAAAATAATAAAGAAAATCAATAAAATAACTTTAAATCAGAACTTTTGGCCTATTCATGGTTATTCATACATAAACACAATCATACAGAATTGCTGTTAAAATAACTACCTATAGAAGACTTATTTTTTTAAGTTGTTAATTGTACCATTTCATACAAATTTTCTACTACTACTGGGTAAAATAAAATAGCCAATTTTTAAGTTTAACTTATAAATGGGAACTATTAAAGATGTATAAACATACATGTAGGCAATATGTTATAAAATATGGACCCAAAAAAGATCAATATTTTTTGAACAAATATTTTATGGCATTTAGGTAACATAATAAAACTTTGGCAAACTTAATTTAACTCTTACCTTCGAATCTAGCATAACCAATATCTTCTCCTCTAAAACTTTTGACATACTTCACACCATATACAATTATAGGCCTCCTAAGTATATGTGCTAATGTAAATACATGCAACTGTTCCAAACTTGCACCAGGCTGACGTGCTAAAGTTATAAGTCCTGACCAATCCTCCTCCCATTGTGATTCTTCCAGCGAAAAATGAAGCAACCTAGCTTGAGTTGATTCATACTCCCTCCATCTTGGATAAAACCTAATATAACATTTATAAAAAACAAACATTTTTATAATTTATTTATTACATATAAAATTGATTAATATTTTTAAAACTAGGTATCATTTTGATTTTAAAATTTTAATGTGTTTCAAACTGAAGCTGGACATTGAAAACTAATTACATAGTATTCGTTAATTTTATGTAGTTTGATAAATTATATAGGCTATTCTGGGAAGCAGGAAATTTTTTAATTAGTGCTGGTAGCCCTGGGCAATTTTAAGTGTTCAGTTTTATCATAGAGTGATATGTAACATGCTATTTCCGACAAACTTTTTACAAAAACAAGACAATGTAGAGGCTGCTTGTAGAAAATTTCCCCATCATTTTAATTTAGGACATAACGATCATGTTTCATAATCACATGCAAATAACACATGGATACGTAATTTTGAGAAAACAGATTCAACAATGAAGAAACCTCCAGGCTGACTTAGATCCGTTCAGACAATATCGATACTGTTCGATCTGCTGTCATAAGACAGCCACATCACACAATATTTTTATAGTTGCATAGTTCAAATGTTGGAAGAATATTGGTAAAAGATTTACATTACCATTCTTACAAGTTGCAGATCATCCAGGAACTGAAATCCAACAAATGACATTTCTGTGAATAAATGCTTGGAAAGATAAACGAGGAAAATGAGCTCGTTAACCCACCAACGGATGCCAGACCCGTTTTGCGGGTCAATTTTTCATGTATGGCTTATTCAGCAACTCTAAAACACGTATTTTGCAATTCAACTTTACGCCCACTTAAAATTGTCCTATCACAATAAATAAAATACCGTTGGAAAGCTAATGTTCCGTAGATGCATAATCATGCAAAAAAATACCACAAAACGTTATAAATAATATTCCAAAAATTGGTGAAGTTCGCATATTTTTGATGCGTAACGTCTAAGTTTTACGTTAACAAGTTTTAAACTAAACATTCGTCTCGTTTGTCTAATATTCCTATTTCAAAATTTCTGTCAGACACATTTAACATAACACTGCTCGATAGATCGCGTCTTTCTCTTCAAATCCGTACTTTTCAAATGTTTCTAAGTAATATAGTTTTTATTATATAAAAATTAAACCAAATCATGAATTTTAACGTTATTTTACACGCTAAAAATTACATTTTTTGCAATTCAACTTTTATCCTAGTAGATATTATATTATCGAAATGTATTATATACCATTGAAAAGGTAATCTCATAACCATTGAAAAAGGTAAACTTGGTCTTTCATAACCAAGTTTAGAAAATTTTATGTAGCATACAGTAGAGAAATACGACTAGACTGAAGTTTACCTTGTTAGCGCTAGGTTTCGACACTTTCTCGCGGCGAGATTGATATAAAATATATCAGCTATATGTTCATATATTTTTTTGAAATGGTAAAACTTGTCCAAATGTTACAAGTTGACAATATTATATAGTATTTTTCTTTCTCTTTCGAACTATGAAGACGAAATTATCCTAAGTTATATAGTTTATGAGTTATATACAGTCTACGAAGTGGTTTACTGAATATTTTGGTCTCCTTGTGATTTGCGGTCCCTAGACACTATTCAATATTTCTACATTGTCGTCATAGATTTTGCCGTTATATATCACATCATTTTAAAGACGAGATTTCCATCTTTAATTTTGTGTATGTTACAAACTTGTAGATTGAAAATTATGGAAGCTGTATTGTAGACAACATCCTCCATTTTCGCTCGAAAACAGCACATTTGTCGAGAACTGTTTGTTGGAGTCGTAAGTCTGGTTTTACTGAATTGTAAATTTGTGAATAAATTACTCTTATAAACGGGTTTTTTATTATATTTTGATTATACTTTGTATAATCAATGTGTTTGTGTTGTTTTTTTTTTTTTAGTGGATTTTAAAAATATAAGTGATTTAAAATTCTAGTCTACAAACATATGGTTTTAGGCCTATTTTTATCCATTATTTTATTTTATTTTGACCTACACAATGAAAATAAAACTGTAGGGTTTGCTTTAGCGTATTATTTTGATTGATTTCCATATTTTATGTTATATTTTTATAGGCTTAGGCCTAATTCTTGAATCATTTATATTGTAAAGGCCTAGCTTAGACCTTGCAAAATCACATGGTCTGTGAAGTGAGATCTAATATTTTGTTTATAAGTTAAAATAAAAGTTTTATTTTGCTATAATTTATTATTTTGGTTCATTATTCAAATTATAATTTTAATTTTATAGGCCTAGCCCTAAATTATAAGCCATGTGTTTGTTAGACTAGGTATTTTAGAAGTGATAAATGTTTAAGTGTGATCTTTCATGTTATTGGTGTTTTCTAGGCATATGTAAAAACTATACAAAAACTTTACAAACTTTTGAATTAAAATGGCATCCAGAAATTTAGCCATGTCTGATAACTTAGAGGGTGTCACCATCGATCCCGAGTTATCAGACCTAGAAGGAGATTGCGATGACATATCAACTTCACCCCCAAGACCATGCCGTGATACGATGTCTAATTTTTTTGAAGACGATCTGCCTGCAGGGGATGACTTCCCTGAATTTAGTGGATCTGATGAAAGTTCAGACGAAGATGATGACGTGTCTTTTGAGGGTGATGTCGTCCGAGTTACTGGTGAGGGAGGCTCAGCTGACGAATTAGAGTTCTTTGGCTTTGATGCTTCAGACATAGTTATACCGCCACCAACACTTGCACAACTTGACATTAGTCTTCCCGGGCCTTCACACATTACACCTACTCGTCAAACAACATTAACCAGAAAATGTAAACTTACAAAAACACAAACACCTGTGGTTCCGTGGGTAAGGGCATTTGCTCCAGAAATGGAGAAGGAAACAGAGTCAAAGTTCACGGTAGAAAATGCAGGCCCTAGAAATGTTCTGTGTAGTTCAAACCCGATAGCATTTCTTTATCTCTTTATGACACATGCTATGTGGGTTCTTATGGTGGAACAGACCAATAAGTTCGCACAAGCAGTGTTACGTCAACGGCGAGATTCTGGTAATGTAAGACCACATTCTAGAATCAATCAGTGGGTCGACGTAACTGTAAACGAGATGAAGAAATTCTGGGGAATGTTGATCAACATGGGTTTAACACCAAAGAACAATCTTAGAGATTATTGGTTAAGTCTACCAGCGCAATGTATAGCTTTTTATCCCCGAATGATGTCTCTTATGCGCTATGAACTGATTATGTTAATGTTTCATTTATCATCGATTGAATATCCAGGGCGTAATAGACCAGGACTTGACTCCTGGAATAAAGTCCGGACCTTTATTGACATGATGAATGCATCATTTAAGGCACATTTTGTTCCGAGTCAAGAGGTATGTATTGATGAGAGTATGATTGGGATGAAAAACCGTTGTGCTTTTATTCAATATATGCCTAACAAGAGACATGCTCGTTTTGGAATCAAGAAGTTTGAGATTTGCGACTCGAAAACTTCCTATGTTCTCCAAGTGAGTTTTACAGTGGTAGAAACTTCTTGTCCTATGACTACAACCCATTTACCCAAAAAGTTGTCAAGGATTTGATGAAAAAAGCAGATTGTTTGGGGAAAGGTTACCACCTTTTTACTGATAATTTTTACACAAAGGTACCTCTTTCCTCATATTTGTTGTCGAACAAAACCTAATTGACAGGCACGATCAACAAAATAAGCAAGGAGTTACCAAAAGAAATGGTAGGAGCAGAATTATATGCGGGTGAATCTTTGTATTTCAGGAGAGGTGAAACACTTCTCCTAAAATACAAAGAGAAAAAAAGTAGAAAACCTGTGTTGCTACTTACCACAGGTTATCATGCTGCTACCATTGATGTGAGAAACAGATTTGGTGGTACCAAAGCCAGGCCGTTTGTTATTCACAAATACAACACCTTTATGGGTGGGGTGGATAACAAGGACAAAAGTATCTATCATGTAACTTGTTCTCGGACCTGCAGAAAATACTGGCGTAAGATAGTCTACAACTTTGTCGATATGGCAATTTTCAACACTTGGGTTCTGTACAAGGCACAGAACCCAAACGGTAGAAACCGGCGGTTTTTCATGATGGATATAGTTGAGAGTCTAACTTCCGCACCTGATCTTGACTTTGCTCCTATTATGCACTTACGGCACGGACCATCTACATCACAGAGTAGCTCGGCAACTTTACCCTCACACACACTAACAAGACTGCCACTTGATGGCAAAAGAGTTTGTGTAGTGTGTAAGGTGGGTAAAGTTTTGGGCGACAAAAGGTCTCGTTTCTGGTGTCCTGCGTGTGACATCGGGGTACACAAGGAATGTTTCCCTAACCTGACCCATTACAGGAGATCTTTGCCAGACAAATCTAAAGTGGCAAGCCTTCCTACCAGTAATGATGGTTCGTAGCCTTCCGGACAGCTGTTGTGCGGTAAAAGATATCTGGATGCCATTGTAAACGTAAGTACACAAAATTTATTTTATTTCACCTTATTACATTATATTATTGATATATTTGGTATTATATTATCATTTACATGTTGTATGTATGAATTTATCATTTACATGTTGTATGTGAAAAATGACCTAACCTAGTCGTACCACTTTATATATAAACATAGCTATTTCCTTATAAAAATTGTATAAATTGATTTAGACTTTTACCAACATTTATTCACAACTATATTGCAAAACTTTTGTATATATTGAAAAAAGTCTAAAAAATTTTTTATTTAGTTTATATACCAATTTCTGTGGAATTTTGCCTCGGTTACAGGGTAAATTTGTTGATTCCGTGCATAATAACTCTAAAATGTTTCCATATAATTTTTTTTGCTTTACACAAATAAAATCTATGTATATTTGTGAGAACATAGGTAATAAAAACTTTTGTTTAGAATAAAAATTATATTTTTGGTGAATTTTTGAAAATAGTTCGACAATATTCATTTTTTACGTAAAAATGTACCACGTCTAATGAAAATTTTCAAAATTGATTTTTCTTTTTAGCAACTTTTATCCACAAATATATTACAAATCTCTAGGAATACTTGAAAAAAAAATCTTTTACATGGTTTATGTACTGATTTCTGTGAAATTTTTCTCTCCGTTACTCTCGATTTTTTGGTATTTGACCAAAAAACTCCAAATGTGATACATATAACTTTTTTTTTCACTACACAGCTAAATTCTATGCACCTTTCTGAATATAATGATATATAGTACTCTTGTAAAAATATATATTACTATTTTTGGTAAATTGTTGAAAATAAAACGACCAATTCCCTTTTTCCGTAAACCTTTTTTTTTGAAAATGTATCAATTTTTTTTTTCTTCTAAATATATTCAAAAATATTACACAAAACTTTTGTATATCTTAGAAAAAGGTGGTAAGCTTTTGATTTTGGGTGATACAGGTATTTCTGAAAAATGATAACATCATTTTTTGACATGTAACATACTTCAAAACCGTTTCAAAATTTTTTTTTTATTTAATAGATGAATTTTATGCATCTTTCTGAGAAAAATGATGTCTTATAAGTTAGGTTTTGTATACAAATAATATATTTTATTAATTTTTAAACAAACGAAGAAAATTAACATGCAGCCGACGGTGGGTTATCTGTGGATATCGGACAAAGCCTCATTTCTGATTGAAGTTTTCTCAGTCAGATTGTTAAATCATTCAAAGACTCTATGCTTGCTCGTATTAAAATTATCTCCTGATATTTCTACAGTGAAAAAAAGTGGACAACAGTTTGTTGGCGCTTAAAACTCAAAATTATGTAGCTGTAGAAAAGAATAACAAGATTTCTATATTTTGACTTTTTATAACAAATTTGAACGAAAGAAAATGTACTTTCAATAATTTAGTTTAACACGTTAGCTGCCATATCGGTCCGATCGGACCGAAACTAAGGTGACTGTACATGCAGCGTTACGGCACGATCGGACCGATAAAGTCACTGACGTAATGTTTTGTTTTGTGGCTCACAGTTCGATAGTGCAGCAACCTATCGGCATATTTTGGTATTCTCTGGATTGGGTAAAGACGTGTGTTAGACATAGTATATTGTATGCTTTAATAACCGTTACCATGGTTACTCAATATCATATTAAAATCAGTGGATATTTTCACTTTCTTGTCGGCACGATCGGACCGATTAAAAATTTTACAAAAACATTTTGATTTAGTAATGAATAATTCACAAAGAATACAGTTGTAAAATGAATATATGTATTTATAAAATAAATATTAGACAAATAAAATAGTGAGCTTGCCAACTAAAGAAATAAAATAGCCCGTTTAGATTTTTTTTTTAACACGAAAATTACCTCGGTCCGATCGGACCTAAACGTTATACTACGATTAAAATTAAAGACGAAAAATTGCATTTCGGTCGGATCGGTCTCGGAACTATATATGCATAAATGTAAATAAAATTAGTAAATACTATTGCCTTATATTATGTAACATAGGTAGATGCAAAAATAATAATGGAAAAATAATTTGGTAATCGTGGCACTCACGGCAAGAGTATCGTATTAGGCCTTGGCAGCTAACGTGTTAATATAATAATGGGAAAGGAGTCAAACAAAACAAAAAAAGCTTAATTTACATAATAAATGGCAGTGCCGTATTGACAACAATCTATATCAGCAATTCCCAACCGGTGTGTGTGGTGAGGTGAAATTATGATCAAACAACTGGTGGGAGCAGGTCCGATAACATAAGCTTAGAAAACTGTATCTTTGTAGTTTAAAGTGATATTAAATAGGCCTAGGAATTCGAAAAAAATGATTTTTCAATACCTATCTCTAATTTTGCAGTTTTTTAAAAAAATGAAATTTTCATCTATTAAATTTTTTTTTTTTTTAAATTAGGCTATTACAATTTGTTAAATGTGAGGTGGCTACATTTATGACAGGTTTGTTTAGGGAATGTTAACTAAGGTTTTAATACCAACAAAAAGTCAATAACATAAACTGGTATAGGTTAAAGAAATATTCTTAATGTTATTCATTTTTTATTGTTAAGACTATTATGTATACTTTTATAAAGAGGCCTATTATATATCAAGTGGATAATATTTTTGATTTGGCCTATATGCCTACGTTTAATTATTCAAATGTTCAATTCTTAAGTTTTGTGAAATATTTTCATTATATAAAAAGATTTGATAGGCCCTACTATTAAAAAAAAGGTTTAGGTACTGCTATAGGATAGTTTGGTTAATCTCTATCACTTTCAAAATATTGTTTCTACAAACAAAATTTCCGTTAAAGTTTCGATTTTGACTGCCGGTAGATATTATATTTAACCCTAAACTGGCAGTGTAAAGTTTTCCTTTTGGAAAACTATTCATAAAAAATAGTAATATTATGGATAACACAACTTGTAAGATATCATTTTTCTCAGAAAGGTGCATAGAATTTATCTGTATAATGAATTTCATTCAAAAATAAACTCTAGAAACAATAACACACATATTGTAACTTGTATAAACAAATTATAGTAAATAAATCACTCTACATAACAAAATAAGTTCACAATAACAGAAATAAATCGAGCGATGCACGGAAGACAATGGACTATGAACAAAAAACATGGCAAGTCAACGGAATTTCAAGTTCAGAATGTATATCTAAAATTAGGCCTATGACGTAATAAGTTGTACCAACTTAAAGATCTAAATTTCATCTTCTTAATAGTGTGTAGAACAGTTACAAAATATCAATGCAAGTAATCGATATTTCGTAACTGCATCGAAAAGAAAATGAATCTGGTTAGGTTTGGTTACTACTTCATAGAATGTAATATATCTCAAAAACTATGACAGCTAGGATAATTTGGAATACATAGTTCGAAAGAGAAAGAAAAATACTATAAAATATTGTCATCTTGTGGTGGTTTGACAAGAATTACAATTTACAAAAATTATAAATGAAGTGTTCCTACCTAGCGGTACAAAACACTTCAACTACATAGAATTCTTTAATTTTTACCTTTTGCTGTATATAATTTCGATTACAAGATTATGAACGCTTGAAACATTAAATGTGTTAAAATTCTTGATTTTGTTTAATTTTTATAGATTAAAAATTATAACAGTTGAAAGATTTGGAAAGCACAGATCAAAAGACGAAGAATCGTTGAATAGAACAGTCTCACTGTAGATTTATTAGATAGAAATATGGACTTCTATGTTGTTGCATTACTCGTTTACTGTGAAATACACAAACTTTACCAATTAATTAAATATTATTTATAAAATTTTATGGTATTTTAATTTTTTTAACATGAATATAAACGTTTGGAACATTAGCTTTACAACGGTATATTACTTATTGTGATAGGATGATTCTTAACGGGTAAAATGTTGTATTGCAAAAAAGTCTTTTGTGTCACTACCGACACAGCACGTCACTCATTGACACACATGTGTCGAAATGTGTTTTGAGGGTTAAAAGTTATAATAAAACTGTCCAGGAGACAAAGTTTGCAAAAGCTGAAACATTCATGGTTAAAGTTGTATTTTCTTGTTATCTCGTAAATATACGCATTAGCAAAAAGTGTCAAAGGCATTGAATTTTAAGAACATAAAATTATTTACGATTTCTTTTCACATTGTTTTCTACAAAAAAATTATCTTTATATGAATTTTACCGATTTTCCGTTAATTAAGCATGAATCTAATTAAAAATGATTAAGAAATAAATTTTGAACAATGGCTGATAACTGTAGCTTAATGATGTAGTCTACGAAAATATTCATAATAAGACTATATGAGACTTAAAAATCTTTATCCAAGATTTTCAATATATCCCAAATTCCACCATTACTGTTTGTACAGATGGGCAGTATTTAACGTGGCAGGATAATAACAGTGTTTTAAAACTCTGCCTGTTACTGAAATAGCATTTTATCCCAATAACCCGGTTATTTTTGGAACAGCATATGTCATAGTATTTCTTTAGCTTTGCTTTATAATGAACGAGGAACTAGAATTATGCATGAGTTGTGTCTGTACGAGTTTTGCCGGTTACGTGGGTACTTTACGGGTCAGAACTGATCGGGAATAGATTCAAATAGGCTATCAGAAGCACAGTTCTGCGTGGTAGTTAAATCTATGACACAGTTACATTGTTAAAATATCACATTCGAGTGCAAACATGAAAAAATGGTTGTCATAGCCGTTACTAAAAACGAGTGTATACAAATTTTGATCTAAATTTGACTCAAATATTCCCTGGGTACGTAGAAATGTCTCTGATTTTTCCAAAAAAGCAAAATTCCCTGATAATTCCCGGTTTTCCAGAGTGGTAGACACCCTGCTCACATACTGTTTTTTTTAGAAGCTTGTTTAAATCTAGGCCTTACTCCAACAGAACTGACTGCAAAACCTGCCCTCTCTAGTACACCTTATCACATGAGGGCAGAAATTATACATATTTTTAGGAAAATTCCTTTTAGCTACATCCAAAGTAATTTAAAACACTGAAACCCCTACCACAAGTTTGGTACAATAAAACACACACACACAAAAATAAACAAAAATAAAGCAATTATTTGGCCTATGTTATAATAATTTCTGATGTACATTTCGGTAACCAAGTTACCATCATTGTAGGGATCTGAAATAATACTAACAAAATATAAAATTTTAAAAACTAAACTGCCATATTCTCCCCTCCCCCTTACTTTGGGTGGATCGGTTTCCTATTCCTAATTCGGAAAACCTATGCGAGGAAGATTTAAATTGTTACACTGCGTGAGCGACCTCTGACATTAAACACACTAAGTGATCTGTGACAGGTTAAATATAAAGTTATAGTAATTGTAATTAATATTAATAATACGAACATATGTCCACTCTGATTCAGAGATTCAGCTAATGCTTTCCTTAACATATTGTCTCTATCGAAGACTCCCCATGTTGTCTGCATCAAAGAATCTAATAAACAATCTCCAGCTGACCGGTTCCATAAAGCATACAATCGTGAACCCAAATGAACAGTAACTTCAAGAGACCAATTGATTACTGGCGGTTCCGCTTCAAGTTGTTGTTGAGCATCTTTGTCCAAAAGCTCTTCAAAAAGTTTTTCTTGTATTTTTGCAGGAAGTTCTTCGATTTCTGTCAACATTATTGAAGTTCAGTCAGTTACATTTGAACAAGTATGATAAAAGAACAATAAACTGTGGAAATCAAATAGTTTTGCACATAATTATAATTTAATATGAATCTACTAAAAATAGTAAAAGGATATACAATGGATTTTGGTTCTATTTTTTATCTATTCAAAAATTTATAGACCCTTGTTTTCACTAAGGACTTTTTGTATTCTATGTCTGTTTATACGGACACAAAATTGGTCACACTGTTTGATCCATCCTAGAGACTATAAATTTGGTATATAAGAGTAATTTCACAGCTAGCATATGGAAAATAATCAAACTTTAAAGAAAGTTCTCCTAAAATTACATACAAAATAGCTATATAATATTAATATATAATAGTATGTGTTTTATAGCTGCTTCTCAAAAAAAAAAAAAAAAAAAAAAAAAACTAAGAAAAGAAAAACATCATATTTCAAACACATTTGCAGAAAGAAGTACGTGTCTCTTTCATTGGTGAGTTACATTAAAAGTTCAACAGGAAATGTAGACTAACCAACTGACAGAAATTTTAATTTTTGTTTGCGCTCAGTCTATTTAATGTCATAAACAAAACATTATTAATATTCAGTGCTAATAGTTAATTCTGCTATTAAAGCCCAGCCATATGATGCTAAAAATCAAAAGAACTCCAGAAAACTGTGATTTTGAACATTATATTTTCATAGCCATCCTTTTCTCACTCACCCTTTCCCAAAACTACATAAAAACTGACCAAAACAATTAAAACAATCATCCAATGAGCATTGTGGTTAATGCAATATGAAAGAAGTAATCCCCAAACTACAAATAAAACACTAACACAATTAACGTTAGAAAGTTTAATAAACCCTTATGTACATTTCGGTAACATAGCTGCTATTCTCAGAAGGATATAAACCAATACTAAACTAAATATGATGACTTATAAAGGGTCAAGTGTATGTAGTGCTCCCTCCCCTTTCCACATTGGTCAGACAGTATTCTCGCCTATGTAGAAAGTGAGGGGGCCGACGTACCACTCTATTCAACTACGTTAATATAACTTACATTAGGAATATTAAAAGAAAACCAAAGGAACACACACACACATACATATATATATATATATATATATATATATATATATATATATATATATATATAGAAAAAGATTAGACTGTAGGTATAAGTCAGTAAGTTGACAAGTATTACACCATTGATATGAACTGAATAAATTTCATATCTCTTCCATGGTGATGTGTTCAGTAGTTCCATACACACCCAACTGCGCTTGTGGGATGGTTGTATTGCAGCTTGTTTGTCCGTAATATTGTTTCAACATGAGCGCTGCAATAGAACACCTGCGAAATGTGAAGTGATAAGATTTTTTATAGTAAAAAATATATCAGCAGTACGCATCCATCGTGAGCTGAGTGCTGTATACGGCCAAACAATAATGAGTGAATGTATTTTGCATCAGTGAGTTTGTTTAAAAGTGTGAAAACAAACATTCATGATGAAGAAAGGAGGGCAGCCCATTTATAGACAGTGATAAACTCATTCAGAAAATGTATGATAAGGTCAGTGTAAATCGGCAGTTCACAATTTTGGAACTTTCAGAACAATTCCTACAAATTTCTCAAATTCTTTTGCATAAGGTAGTCACAGGAAAGTTAAACTACCGGAAGCTCTGTACTCAGTGTATACCAAACATTATATCCAAGAATCATAAAACACAATGAATGAGCTACCTTAGACTTTCTTTAACGTTATGACGATTACAAAGCAAACCAAAAAATATCCAGTGGTTGGGCATGGCTTTAGGATGGTGGGGACGGGTAGGGAAACTACCTTCAGTGCAACTTGTTTATGTTAGCATTTGCAGTGGTTGTTTTTAGAAGTATCACTTCTTATCAGCTGTTTACTGCTTTTTTTGAATCGGAAAGGTTAATATTTTGTTAATGAAGATTTGCTTCATTACAAATTGTATTAGTATTTTATTTGTGGTTTGGGAATTACTTCTTTCATATTCAAAACAATTAATCACCCAAAAGATTATTTTGGTAGTTGTCAGTTAAAAAGAGAAAATGAACCGATGACACTGTGTGAAAAAAAAAATTTAAATAGTGCAAAATTTCTTTGCTTGTGCCATAAATTTATCTTCAGCGTAAATTGTATTTGATTAAAATCAAACTTTTAATGACGGTGATCAAGGTTAATTTTTTATTTTTACCAATTATTCTTTAACCGTAACAGTTTTTTACTTTTGATTATGCACATAGGTTTAGATCGTACATTTCGATCAAAATTGAACAACATCGTTATAGCTGATTTTGAAAAATTACGTCTTTTATAACAGCCCCATGGTATTTTTTTTTTTTACCAATAACTTATGAAGTGTTTTTTTTTTAGAGATTGTGACCAATATGTTTGGGCCCTCAGAGGCTACTCTTGAGCAAAATGTATTCAAAATTCTTACAGCCAATTATTGAGAAAATAGTTTCTTTTCTTCTTATAGCAGTTAATTCTAAGTTATGAAAAAAAAAGTCTTGAGATATGACAAAAATATGCCCACATACAAAATGTTGTTAAAATCAGTTCACACTTGTGAGCAATTTGACTTGTAGAGCACTGCACATTCGACAAACCACTTTTTTGAACTTATGGGACCTTAAAATAGATATATCCACACAAAACTCAATGTTCCATTTTTTTAGCCATCTAGCCATCACATAACATCTCTGGACACTACGTATATGTGAGAAAGTAAAAAGAGATTAAATGTTATAAAAATCATTTCACATATTTGAGCTGTAGAGCACTGCACATACGACAAACCACTTTTCTTTTGACTTAAGGGAGCTTAAAATAGATATATCCATACAAAACTCAATGTTCCATTTTTTGACCCATCACATAACATATCTATACTACGTATATGTGGGAAAATAAAAGAGATTACTTGACATACGTTAAGGTAACAATATAAACAATATTTTAAAATTATCCCTGATTCTAAATTTCTTTTCAGTGATGTGTGTAAATACCTGCAGGCAGTGAAAAAGTGGTAAGTTCATTGACAAAAGGACAAGGCATTGACGCTTTCCTTTGCCTTAATGTTGAAGCTGCATGATGACGAATATCAGATGCTAAACCTGGAGCAACGTGAGATGGAACTCTTTTAACTCCAGAATCTCCTCCTTCTATCTTTGACAAAAGAGTTGCAAGTATATCTTCTCTGTTGAACCTAAGGATAAAAAATGGACAATAAACACTAAGAATCTTGAACAAAATATGTAGAGCCCCAGCAAAACACCTGTGTCTGAGAGTACGAATATTTTTTACCACGACTTAGAAGATTGTTAAATTAACAAGCCATTCTAAACCAATTAGAAAACATTTTAGTTAAACATCAATACTCTGTAACCTTACGTTATTTCATTTTTAACTGTATTAATTAATTATTCTTAATATTAATTTGTTTTATAATTAAATTATTCTTGCAACATACATATAAAGTAATACACTAATTTGAATCAAACAAAGACTAAAACCTACCCAGATAACATACCTACAAAAGAAAGAAAATACCATGAAAATGGAACAATAGTTTTCAGTTATATGCTTACTGTATTTATATATAAAAAATAAGATTTAAAAGTACCTTATGGCTAAGTGCACCAAAGTAAGTCCTGCATCAAATGCAGAAGGTCTGTTTAACAATATTGCTTCAGCAGAAGTTAACTGTCTTGCTGGATTTCCCCCAGAAGATAAAAATGAGTTTACAGGACTTTGATCATCTTGTACGACACCTAAGCAGGCATTCAACCATGACCAATCTGGTTGACGCTGTTTTATTCGACGTTCATTGTCGCAGTTGTTTGGAGAAGACTTTGGCGGACCAGTGGTGCTGTCCTCTGAATGACGGCTATTAGGTCTTAAACAATACAAAATTATATAGATTACTAGCAGAGTACACGTCCTTCATACAGGGTTAACATATAGGACCAACTCACATATATACAAAACATGTATATACTGATTTATGAAAAAACTAAAACAAATAATAAGTTTTGGTAATAATTAGAAAACGCTCTTGTGATATAATGAAAGATTAAACTAATGTAGGTTCAAACGTTTGAAATAAAAACTAAAAGGAACCCTATAGCAATCCTAGAAAAGGACAATACTCGGGATGAAGCCTAATAGCAGAATCCAAAAGCAACAAAGAAGAATAATATAAGCAGAAAAAGGATTGAATATTTCTTGTCAGCGTAGCAGAGAAAGCAATGGCTGGAACAGAACTGAATCCGGGACCGGTCAGGCTGGGGGCATCAGCTGATAAGTGGCAGGGGAGAGGTGGAGAAGAGAGGTAACTGGTCCGCTGATAACAGAGTCCAACAGTCTTATTGTAATTGTTGGTCTGTGATAATAAAACTCACGTTATAGTAGTACTTTTAATTGGCGTTTGTTACCGGCTATTCATGCTGTGCTTCTGAATTGAATCTCTGAAATACTGGTTTAATATCATTCCAGTGGGCTTTAATTTTTATTATTATAGATTGAATGAAACAACATGTTTATGTAAATACTGAAACAAAAAGGCATTTTAACATATGAGAAAAAACTGTAAACATTTCAAATCTAATCAGTTGAAAGAAGCAACTCCATCGGTCAAAGAGAAATGCCAGCCGCCATTTTCGTTTGTAGTGATTTTTTTAAATCTTGTATTTAGAGCTGATTTTTAGCTAAAAACATTAACCTTTTGAGTATTTTGTATACCATAAGCATCAAACATTTGAATAGAAGGAATGTAAGAAAATTAAAAATACTTAGAATATGAGAAAATAAAATGTCCAGAAACATTGCACAAACTCTCTCATGCAACCAAAATTATACGTCACCAAAAGGTCAGTCATAAAGTGAAAATGAACCATGAATAATGTCTTTGAAGAAATATTTAAATAGGAACATTCAAGATAACTCGCACTGTCACTATGTCATTAAAGTGCTTAATAAATTACGCACATGTTTACTCGTTCATAATTTAGTCAGTAATGAGTGACTTTGAGATGTGAGATTCGTATCTTTTTCCTGAAGGGGTTTTAATCTAATAATCCTGTTGAATATGGTGTTTGACTGGAAGAAGATTTTTTCGTTCAATAATGTAGAAGAATCAAAAATGGTTTGTTTATATATTTGGAATTCTTCTAAAATATTAATAATGGCCCTTAAGAACATTTAGGTAATTTAAATCATTCAGTACTGACCAAGTTATGAACGAGTAAACACATGCATAATTTATTAAGCATTTTAATGAAATAGTGACAGTGCAAGTTAACTTGAATGTTGTATTTTATTTGTAAATGTTGTAATAAGTGTATATGTACTGTGTAATGTTTAATTTAAATATGACGTGCATTTCAACAAATGCAATGAAAAATAATCGGTTAGACACAGCCTGAAAAAAATAGGCGAAACAATAATCACCGAATAAGAAATATGTAACAGGACTGTGAGCAGAATACAACAAGAAAAAAACAAAAGTATTTACTTTTACATTTATATAATACCAGTCCATAAGGCCAAAAACTATTATTAAACTTTCAACCCTACTAAAAAATTGGGCCATTTTACTCCTTTTTAAATATTTTTTTTAAAATTCATAAAATATATTATGCAAAACACAACTTGTTATATATCATTTTTCTCAGAAAGGTGCACAAAATTCATGTGTGTAATAAAAAAAAAAATGGTTGATGTAAAATGTTTGGTATTAGTATATCAGGAATACAAAAAAAAAGTGCAATAACCAAAGCCTAAATGCCCAAAAAAGTCTATATAAACCATATAACTCTTTTAAAAATGTTTTCAAGATATACAGAAGTTTTGTAATGTAAGTATGAATAAATGCTGATAAAAAAATTATTTAATAAATTAGCCCTCCATCTGGCAAAATTCCACGTACGTATGACAGACAGTTCAATTAAAACACGTATTTTGCAATTCAACATTTCGCCCACTTAGAATTGTCCTATCGCAATAAAAAAATATAGTGTTGGAAAGCTAATGTTCCGTAGATACATAGTCATGCAAAAAATAATAATAATAATAAAAAAATACCACAAAACATTATAAATAACTACTTTATAAATAGTCTTATAAAAAACAAATAAGACTACATGACAGAAAATAAATAATATATATATTATAAATAATATTCCAAAAGTTGCTGAAGTTCGTATATTTTTGATACGTAACGCCAAAGAATTGCGCTTAGCGGTTGTAAACAAAAATTATGTCATTTTTCTCTAATATTCCCAATTCGATATTTCTGTCAAACAGATCGAACATAAAACACTGTTCGATAGATCACATCTTTCCCTTTCGATCTGTGGTTTCCAAATGTTTCTATGTGTTATAGTTTTTATTATATAAAAATTAAACAAAAACAAGAATTTTAACTTATTTTTACATGCTAAAAATTACATTTTTTTTAATTCAACTTTTATCCTAGTAAATGGAGTCGTAGAGAAATGAATTATACACCATTGAAAAGCTCGTTTTTCAATCTTAGAGAGGCGTGTAACCTGAATTTCATAGATAGAATAGAAAAAATATAAATATTTCTCGTAATTCGTCAGTTTCGCCGGCAGGTAGCACCATGTGACGGCCGTCAAAAAGGTTACAAGTTATATACCTCTTTGTTTTGATTTTTTTGTAAAAATTCATCCGTGTCCAAAGAGCACAAGTTGGCACTATTTTATAGTATTTTTCTTCCTCTTTCAAACTACGTATTCCAAATTATCCTAGCTTTTAAAGTTTTTGAGTTATATTATATTTTATGAACTCTAAGATTTTTTCGGACCTGGAACCAGTTCACTAGACGTGAAATATCGATTAATTATATCTATCTATGCTCACAGATTTTTATATCTTTGAATAAATGAAGTTCAGAGCTTTCCAATGCTATAAACGAATACGTCATAGGCTTACTTGTCTAAAATATATTAGTCGCCCAAAAACTCTAAGTTGTCTGGAGTATTTATGATTTATGACTATTCTTGTGAAAATATTTTCTTATTTGGAGTGTTTTATTGATATAATTCGTTTATACAAGTTACAATATATGTGTTTTTGTTTCTAAAGTTTATTTTTTTTGAGTGAAGTTCTAGTTTTTGAATGATTTATATTTGGCCTAACCTAGATACTAAGTTACAAGCCTAGGCCTAAAAGCAAATTTTCTTATATAGCGTGTTTTATTTGATTATACAAGTGTATAAGTGTATTATACAAGTGTATATGTGTGTTATTGCTTGTAGAGTTTATTGTTTTAGTGAAATCTAGTGATTTTGTTTTAGGCCTAGCTTAGTTAGTTACAAGTTAGGCCTAGGTTAGGTTTCCTAACGTTTGTCGATTTCCACTTTTTACGGGAAAAAATTATTTTTATTTTGAAAATTTTAGAATTTGATTTTTTTTTACCAATTGTTATTCACATTTATACTAGAAAACGTTTGTAATACTTGAAAAAAATGTAAAAAAAAAATTTTCTATGCTCAATTGTATAATCGAGCATAAATGAAGTGCATTTCACTATTATAAATGAAGTGAAATTTAGCCTTCGATTTTTGTGTGTTTTTTGTTCTTTGCCATACTGACTCCAAAATTATTTTTCAAACTTTTTTTTCATTACACTACTAAATTCTATGAACCTTTCTGAATATAATGATATATAGAAGTTGTGTTTTCATAAATATTACTATTTTTGGTGAATTTTTGAAAATAAGTCTAACAAAATTCCTTTTTTCATAATTTTTTTTTTTTTTTTTAAATGTAACAAATTAATTTTTTTTTCTCTAAATATATTCACAAATATTATACAAAAATTTTGTATATCTTGAAAAAAGGTGGTAAGCTATTGATTTTGGATGATACAGGTTTTTTTGAAAAAATGTTAACTTTTTTTGACATCTAACATACTTACTCCAAAACCGTTTCATATAATTATTATTATATTTTTTTTATATAGATAAATTCTACGCATCTTTCTGAGAAAAATGATGTCTCATAAGTTAGGTTTTGTGTTAAAATAATATATTTTATTAATTTTTAAACAAACGAAGAAACTTTACATTGCCAGTTCTAGGGTTAAAATATACATGTTGAAAAAACAATTATATATATATATACATATATATATATATATATATATATATATATATATATATATACCTATATATTATACAATACAACAAAAAGATTGTAACATTTTTTATAATATACAAAAGTTTTGTAATATAGTTGTGAATAAATGTTGGTAAAATTTATAAAATTTTCATTAAAAAATAAATAAATAAATAAAATGTATGTAAAAAATGTAAAATAGCTAAAAAGTACATCTATTTTGAAAAATTCACCAAAAATACTGGAAAACACAACTTATATTATATATATATATATATATATAGATATTGTTATATATCATTTTCCTCAGAAAAATACATAGAATTATGCACGTAAAGACAAAAATTTTAGATATAAAAATTTTGGAGTTAGTATGTCAGGAATCAAAATACAGTGCAATAACAGAAGCAAAAATGCCACAAAAAAACCTATATAAACCATATAACTTTAAAAAAAAAAATGTTTTCAAGATATACAGAAGTTTTGTAATGTAGGTATGAATAAATGCTGATAAATGAAAGTTATGCCCAGGAGCATCCCTTAGTCAGTAATAATTATTGTATGTGTTAGCAAGTAAGCGTAGGTTATAAATAGAAGTAGTTAGCCTTTGTGCACTTAGAATCATAGTTGACTCCGAGCTAGTAACTTGTCTCCGTGTACAATAAATGAATATTACTGTATCACGTTAAACATTATTTGTTATTTTATAATAAGTGAATATTATTGTATTTTAATAAATAAAGAACGGTTTTAAAGAAAAGAAAACTTTTTTAAAAACCGAATGACCCGAAACTAGGTCATAACTTGAATGAATGAATTAATTAAAATAAACATGTTGAAAAATTAATTTTTATGACGAAAAAAAGATTTACTGAAAAATTAAACATATTTTGAAAAATTTACCAAAAATATTTATTTAATGCAAAATCCAACTTGTTATATACCATTATTTAGAAAAATGTATCAACAATGAGGTTATATTTTCTTGTTATTGCAATGTTCCGTCACGTGGTACTCCCTAGTAGGAAAACACACCAACTTCATTGATTTTTAGATTTGTACGTTCCGTCATATGACATTTAGGTTATATAACTATGAGAAGGTTGAAACATATGCTTTATAATGATATATAAATTATTCAGATACAATCATTTTTATAAGTTGAATTGAAAAAAGGTGATTTTTAGGGTGAAAAACCTTATGAATTCTTGATTTTGTATAATTTTTATAGATCCTAATCTATTGTTATAGATTATTGTAAGAACGATTCAGAAAGCACAGATTGAAAGATGAAGAAATCTTCTATACAATACTGTTACTGTAGATTAGTTGAACAGAATTATGGACTTGTGTAAATTAGATGAAGAATGACATAATTTTATGTTTTACTGTTACGAATGTTGCCGCTTTACGAAATACTCAAACTTTACCAAAAAATTAAATATATTTATAACGTTTTATGGACTTTTCGTTGTATGAATATTAATGTTGGAAGATGAGCTTTACAAAGGTATATAAATTATTCCGGAACAATGATTTTTACTAGGGTAAATGTTGAATTGAAAAAAATGATTCATGGGACCGGAGTTTCTGTACTGCTGCAGTAAACAAACCAGTTGGAGGGTTAAATATGATGGTCAAGGTACATTTTCTATTTTTTACCAATTTTTCCTAAACTATAATTTTTTTGACATTAATCTTCACATTTCACTTAAATTTTAATGAAATCGGTAGGGCCAATTTGAGAAATTATATCTTTTATAACGCCCCAAATACGATTTTTTGCTTTTTATTGATAACACTTGAACCAGCAATGTAAACAAACAAACAAATTATCTTTAAAATCGGCCATAAGGCATTATAAAATACATCACTTTTCAAAATTGGCTCAACCAATTTCATTTGAATTTTAGTTAAATGTCAAGATTAATGACCTAAGCTTGTGTGCAAATTACGAGTAAAAAAAATGTTAAGGTTCAGGAAGAAAAAGCAAAAAATGAACCATAACAGCTGTCATTAACCCAGGAGAGGTTGCATGGGGAGAAAAAATCTCACTTTCACAGTTGTTAATTGGAAACTTTTTTATTACTAAATTTAAGGTTTTGATACTCAAGCTATTGAGTTTTGATACTCATTTCCACAGGGGGTAGTGGAGAGGGAGCCACATCATCAAAGCATGTCAGTCCAGTGAGAACTTTTCTCCATGCGTGACCGCTTATGATTCCTTTGTTGAGAAGTTTTATCTCTACTTGCGATCAAATTTGTAGTTGAATTGTTTTGTGTGTGTGTTTTATGTTTATTACTTATTATTTAATTTTAATTAGTTTTATATTAGTTATTGTGTTAAGTAGTGTGTAAATAATTTGTTTTATTTATTTTGAATCGAACATTTAGAAGCAGTTATGGCCAAAGTGCCAGATAATAATTTAGTAGTAAGTTGGCTTAAGGAGAATATTATGACAAGTGAGAACGATCCATTAGTATTGTATTCGGAGAATGAAAGTGATGCTCCGTTGCAACATTCTTCACATGACACTAAATCAGAACAATCAAATGAAGATCAAGACGAACACTCAAACAGGCACGAATTACAATTACTACCTGAAGGAATATTGGATCCGGAACTACAGCTACCACAAACTCCAACTGGACATACTAGTGCAGCTACATGTCCCATTTACTTTGGGAAGGATAGCTTTACAAAATGGCAACTACATAAACCAATAGAGAACCAACAAAGAACCTGCAGAGAAAATATAAGTATATTGCCTGGCCTAAAAAGAGTAGCTAAGAATTGTAAAAATATTGATTATTGCTGGAAGCTATTTATTACTGATGCTACAATCAACCGTATAGTGGATTGTACAAACGATCAGTTGCGTGATATGAGTAATTCATACAACTTTTCGTGCAGTTATGAGTAAAAGACATTTTCATTTAATTGTCAGAGCTATGAGATTTGATAAAAGAGAAACTAGGGATGAGAGAAAAAAATTGACAACCTTGCTCCAATGAGAGACATTTTCGATGATTTTGTTGCTCAATGCATCAACAACTACATCCCAGGAGCTTATGTGACCTTAGACGAGATGCTGGGACATTTAGAGGTAGGTGCAAGTTTAGGCGATATATAAGTAATAAGCCTGAAAAGTATGGAATTAATATTTATGCACTAGTAGACTCCAGAACATTTTTTATGATAAAAATGGAAATTTATGCGGGGGGAAACAACCAGACCACCCATTTACTCATTTTGTCAAGACAACAGTGTGACTACCGTGGTAAAACAAATGTGTACTCCAATAGATAACATCGGTAGAAATCTTACCACAGATAATTATTACACATCTATTCCACTTGCTAGTGAGCTCTTCAGACATTGCAGAACAACTGTTGTGGTGACCATAAAAAAAACCCTCAAATTCCACCTGAGTTCACAGATATCAAAGATAGACAGGTAGGAAGTAGTATGTTTGGTTTCAGTTTAGATCCAAATCACACTTTACTTATGTCATAATATGTACCAAATAAAAACAAAAATGTGTTACTGGTATCAACACTACATAGTAATGACATAATTGATTCAGAAACGGGTGTAAACAAGCGCGAAGTAATAGCCATTTACAACCAAACAAAAGGTGGGGTTGATGTTGTAGACCAATTGAAAAAAGAGTATTCAGTCAAAAGGATTTCTAATCGTTGGCCACTAACTGTTTTCAATGGACTACTAAATGTTGCTAGTATAAATACACAAATAACTTACATAGCTAACACAGATAAAACTATCCCAAGAAGGTCCTTCATTACAGATCTTATTAACCCTTTGAGTGCCAGATTAATTTTAACATAGTCACGAATAATGCCACATGTATTTTGGCTAGGGTTGTGCTAAAAATACCAAGGTCTAAAGACTGTAAATGTAACGTTTTAGTAAAAAATTCATAACTTCTCTTCTATATAAGATATTCTTATGAATGAGGTCTCAAAATGTTGCTAATAAAATTGTCTATGAATCTACTAATGATTTAATATGGGTGGGAGTAGAAATTGTTACAGCAAAAAATATATTTCTTGAAAATTTAAAAAAAAAATTACTTTTAATTTATAAGTTTAAACATTTTTAGCCAAAAACCTAGAAACAATTTATCTGTGGGAAACCTTTAATTTCAAATTCCTATAATGTTTTGTATACATAAAAAAAAAATCACTTCATTTCATAAGAAATTTTAAAAAATAAAAATATTTGTCATAACAAACCAAAAATTGCAAATTGTGACATAGGCCTAAACTAATAAATATAAAAAAGTTTACTTATCATAGGATCTGTATTTCATAGGATTAAGTCACTTTTTTGTTTATAAAAATACACTATTTACAAGTTTATATATACACACATTTTTTGTTTTTATAGAATGTAAAATTAAAATTTTTTTTGAACTTGTGATTAGCAAAACACACACCATGGCATCCTTCCTTGCACTGCATACATACGGTTCTGGATCTTTTTCTTCCCTGTTTGTATGTGGTACCTTTTGCAGAACATTTATACTTAATTCATAAACTTTGCAAAATTTCACTGTTGATTTATTCATCACATTCATCATCTGAATCTAAAGAGCTATCACTAAGAGCATTTCTATTTATAGGTCAGGGTTTAGGCCTGGTTAAAATGGATAGAAGGTTATGTGATAAGGTTATGTAAGCAGGGTCTAGGTCTCGTTGTGTAAAAAAAGGCCTATTACGTTTGATGGAATCATTTTCTGGATAATAATAAGAAGGATCACTATCACTTATCTTCACTAAATAAATCAGATCGTTCGGAAGCAAGTGAAACATTATTGTCAGATAGATCAACTTCAAGCTGTCTGTCAATTTCACTTGAAGCTATGTTTTTTCTATCCATTTTCACAAAGATTTTATATTGTTACATACACTTAAAACTAGAACACGCTACACAATTTGTCAAAAGAACACTAAAAATAACTATTTAACTCAGTAAATAAACAAAAAAAAGCACAATAACTAAACACATATGACATTAGAACAACTTGCGAGAAATGTAAATAACTACGCAATAGGCCACTTGATTCCGTCGTTTCTTGTAGTCTACAAACTCTAAATTAAATGCCATAACATAATATCACAAAGTCTAAACAGCCAACTTCTGTTATAGACTCATTAGATATATTATCTAGTAAGCAGTAACATAAATATAATGCCTATTTACGTTATGTAATGCGAAAACCCACGGCGACGAAATATCCACGAAGTGTTTCCAAAGAATCTTAGATATAATATCAGAAAGATTGTTGGAGATTCTCCTACCAGAAAAGAAGTACAAGGTAAAACTATGTGCTTATTTCTAAATATGTATATGTAGCATAACTTTAGATAGATAAAGCACCATGCATGCAATTAAATAATCAATAATTAATTTAAAACAATAAAATACAACTAATAAAATACAGTAGAACCTCTGTTAACCAGCCTCGGATCAACCGGTCCTCGGATTAACCGGCCTATTTCGTAGTGTACTGGTTCGATGAGAGTTTCCGAAAATAAATTGTAATTGAAACACCAAAGCGGCGGCGAGTCAAACAACTTTGTCAATAGCGGTAATGGATACAGATATAGAGTTTCACCTAATGGGGGGGGGGAATGAATGTCAATAGCTGTATCCCATTGTCGGCGGCATAAAAACACTGCGGCACCAAAGCGGCGGCGAGTCAAACGACTTTATCGATAGCGGTATCCCATTTTTGGCGGCATAAAAACACCGCGGCATTGGCACCCGTCGGTATAGCAGACATACACTGGTAAAAACGTTTGATGGGCCGCTTTTTTTCCACGAATCAATTTAGTATACATTATGGAAAATATAACATTTCTTATCAGTTTTTTTCTTGTCTTTGACTGGTTATGATCTTCGTACAGTATATACAGTAAATAAAAATGAGCGAGTTACGAAAACGGAAGCATGTGTTGGTTTCATTTGAGACGCGGTTATATGTGTTAAAAATACTTGGCAGGGGAATCTGTTTAAAAGCTTTGTGACAAGTTTAACGGGAACCTCGGATTAACCGGCCAAACGGGCAACCGGCTCGGGTGTCAGTCCCGACTAGACTGGTTAAGAGGGGTTCTACTGTACTACATCTTCATATAAATAAAAGAAAATTAGTTTTATCATCCTTATGTGTTATTTCAGCAAACCAAGGAGGGAATATTAAATGTGGATACTACATACAACATCAGTGTAATAACTGCACAAAGCCAATTTGCAAGGAGCACACTGGATCAACAACTCTTTTGTGTACTGACTGCTTTGCAATGGATGTAAACGTAGAATAAAGATTGTATACACTTTTTTTACAAGTATTTTGTAAATAATTACACTAAAAATTTTGCTATACCAATTGTTCTTATTTTCCTTTGTAGCAAATCAGTAGTTATTACTTCATTTCTTGTTTTACAAAAAAAAAACCTTTATTCACTTTATAACTGTCATAATAAAATAAATTTTTAAAAAATTGTGAAAATATGTTTTTAGGATGTTCATTAGGAGTATAGTAGAGCAACTGAAACATAATTTTTACCTGAATTTGAGTATTTATACAGCATAAAAGAGGTAAAAAAAAATTGAGATTTTTTTTCTCTATGAGCAACCAAATATGTTCGTCCTATGACCACACGACCTCTCTCGAGTTGACAGGCTGATTTTAATCAAATACGAAGTATACTGAAGACATCTTTATTTATATATTTTAAAGTCAGCTCATGGTTCATTTTCACTGAATGTGTGAGTGAGAAAGTTTGTGCAATGTTTTTGTACTATTTATGGTGTCTATAATCAAAAAAAGACACCATAAATATATTATTATTGTTATAACTACAAACAACAACAGTTTGTTATTGTTGTTATTGTAACTGCCTTATATAAATATAATTATTTGTTAGAAAGAACCAGTAAGAATATATTTGTTTAAAATATATTATATTTTTAAATCTCATCAGAAATAAAATTTAAAAATATATATTTAAATTCATAACTACTAAAATAAGAACTAACCTGTTGTTAGCAGCTGACAAATTATCTTCAAAGTTGCTAGCAGCCATTTCACTCATTGCTGAGGGAGACACTTTTGACAATGTTCCACACATAACACATTTATTTGATTTAGGCCAATTATCATATGTACAAAGATGGCAAGACCATTTCACAGGATTAGATGCTTCATTGCTTTTCATATTTAACGATTGTAGCAGTCCTTGTATTTTATCAACTTTAGAGTATCGAGGAGTATGACATTCTGAACATTCAGTTCCAGATCTTATCCAGTTTATATATGTGCATGCATCACATTCCCATGAAACTGGACAGGGTATGTTGACATCTCCTACAGATGCTCCGCTTACAGGACTAGTATCTAAATCACAAGAGATATAATCGAGTGTAAATCAAATTTGAATATTTATTCCAAATTAATATTTTAGATATAATTTATATGGAGTGATTAAAAATTGCATGGCAATACTTTGGGACTGATTCTAGGGGTAAAAATAAGAATAAACCTTCATGTAAACATATAACCAAAAACCCCTAGTTTTCAAGTTACGGCTAGCGAAATACTTTACCCTGATTTCTGTTGAAGAGTGAAATGAAGCTATACAGTAATTCTTAGAAAACAAATTTGGTGGTTTTATATATTTTTTATCTGGAAAATTGAATATAATTTTTCCAGAACTGTATCTCCAGTAATTTCTGAGAAAAGTGGTATAAAAACAAAACAAAAAGGGGAGTAGAAAGACACTTTTTTAGATTTTGTGTAAAATAACTTTGTTAAATGGGTAATAAACACATAAACCATTGAACAAACTTGTAGAGAATTTAATTCAGAGAAAATTGATGTAAGTAAAATCAATAGAAAACAAAATTTTCATACAGAAAATTAACTTTTATTTTTTAAACCGACGAAAAACTGGTAGAAACATGTTACAATTTGCCAGGTTGAGCACTACCAGAGAGAACATGATTAAACTTTACTGGAATGTCAAGGGCTGATGCGTATGGAGTCAAAGCCGCCATAGGAAAAAACAACATGTTACATTTTAAAACAAAACAATCTTCTTCATAAACAAAAAAAAATCTCAAAATTTAAATTTTGAGAAAAATGTAACTTTGTGTTTTTTTATGATAGCTACCCCACATTTTGAGTTATAATTTTTATTTTTTTTTAATATGACCAAAATATCCCCACATACCAAACTTGAATGAAATCCGTTCACGTGTTTGGGTTGTAGAACACTGCCTGCACATACAACGGACCAACATCATACCAAAAACTACTTTTTTGGATTTAGAGGACCTCAAAACGGATATATTTTCAAAAACTTGGCATCAATTTTTGGACCCATTGCATAACATTCTCTATACTATGTATGTGTGAGAAAGTGAATATAGTTAAAAATAAGTCTATACCATTTCTCTAATGCAAATGTGAAAAATATATACCTATTTAAAATAGGTAAATTACCTTCTTCTTCTTCTTCCTCTGGTTCTTCACGAAGACGGAAAATATTTTCGCTGAGTAGGGGTTTTGCTCCTCGACACATTGTGCATTTTAGAGCAGAGGGATAATTTTCATAAGTACAGTATTCACAAATCCATTTGGAAGCTTTGCTCATGTCGTCTTCTTCGTCAGAATTCTTCATCACTTTTTAATCCTGCAATAATAACAAGAAATCCATTGTTAAAATAGAAACTCCTTGAGTAAGAGACTATTAGTAGAACTTATAAATTTATATTTAAAATCCATTTGCAAAGGTCTACTGTAACAGATATATTTTTTCAGGTGTTGGGTTGAAAGTGTCTTGATCATGAGGTGCCTGACAAAGCTCATCCAATTCTTCCCCTAAAGAACACAATGGTTTAAGAAAAGGAAACGAGATTTTTGGCACAAAGTGGTGGTGATAAATAAGAAGTCAGCCAACGAACCACAAAACAAGGATAGAATGTATGTACTGAGGAGATCAGTACCTTGTAAACACAATTTCCAGTTAATACAACTTTATAATTATTGAAATAAATTGTGATGTATTTATTTTAGTGTGTCACCGGTATATACTGACAAATACATTTATAAAGTCTTAACATTTATTTAAAGAATGTAACAAAAATAGAATACATATAATGAGCAACATATTTCTTATCACTCATATTTAACGAACAGTTATAAACTTACACAACTGATAATAAATCAAAATAAGAACACATAAAAAACTGAACGTCACATTGGATTCAATATCTTTTGTTTACAAAATATTGTAAAATAACATGGTTGTAATTTTCTTGTGCAGCAGTAAGAAAAGTTGTGCTTGTAGCTCACGCAGCTACAGTGATCACTCTGTCAATAAAGTAGTTCCAAAGGTAAGTACCTGCAATTTTAATTACTTGAGATATGAAGAAAATGTGTACTGAAGGTAGAGGGGTACATTTCCGAAGACCGGTCAGGCTACATTTCATGTAGTGTAAACTCAAGAGTTTTTTTTTTTTAAACTTTTTAAGATGAAAAAATTATTTCAGCCATCTACCGCCTTCAGAAAATGAGCATGACGATGCTCCATCTTAAAACATACAAATGACAAAACTTAAATCAAATAATGTAAAATTTAGAAGAACAATAAAATTACTAAAATTAGTTAACAAATGAAAATAAACAACAACATAACATATTACAAAGCTGTAAAATGGCCTTGCAATAAGTTAACAAATATTGCAGGGCTGTAAAAGGGCCCTGCAACGAGTTAACAAAGATACACAGCTGTAAAGAGACTGCAATAATCGAATCAAAAAATTGTTATTAAATTTTATCAAAAATTTTCAGACGATGCAAAAAGGACAATATCCGATCAAGGATCTGGGGCATTATCCCCCAACATCGCCTGCATGGAATTGTTCCCAACAGGTAGGGAAAATGTTCGTCGCACACCTCTTAAAACAACACATTCAATGAGAGTGTGCTTAACTGACAACACCCCTTGACAAAATGGGGATTGTGGCGGATTCCCCTGTTCCATGAGAAATCCATGAGTGATCATGGAATGACTGATATGAACACGGGGATTTTATAGAGAAAGAGAGAGAGAGAGAAGGGAGAGAGAGAGAGAGAGAGAGAGAGAGAGAGAGAGAGAGAGAGAGAGAGAGAGAGAGAGAGAGAGAGAGAGAGAGAGAGAGAGAGAGAGAGAGAGAGAGAGAGAGAGAGAGAGAGAGAGAGAGAGAGAGAGAGAGAGAGAGAGAGAGAGAGAGAGAGAGAGAGAGAGAGAGAGAGAGAGAGAGAGAGAGAGATCTGTCCAAGGCATTTGATTGTGTCGATCATTCTCTATTGCTTCATAAAATGAAGAAATGTGGTATTAATGAAAACCTTGTATCTTTGATAAAATCTTATTTACAGAATAGAAGACAAAGGACTATTTTATACAGGGGTAGTGAAAGATATCTATCTAACTGGGACTATGTAAAATTTGGGGTACCACAGGGATCCATACTGGGACCATTGTTGTTCTTAATTTATATAAATGATCTCTCACCGGCAACAAATTTAAAATTAATATTATTTGCAGATGACACCACAGCAGTTATCAAGCAAAATTGTTTTGAAACTTTGAACAATGAAGTAGTTGAATCACTAGAAAAGTTAGATTCTTGGTTTACAAAAAAATGGGCTTCTTCTGAATCAAATAATACATTTTAAAACCAACAGTAATGGGAAAAACAC
Organism: Aphrophora alni; assembly: GCA_963513935.1. NCBI lineage: Eukaryota > Metazoa > Arthropoda > Insecta > Hemiptera > Aphrophoridae > Aphrophora > Aphrophora alni. Next base: position 43,820,070 of record OY740765.1, read on the forward strand.
TGGAAACAAAATTCAAAATTCTGTAAATTGTCATAAGTTTTTGGGTATATATATATATATATATATATAGAGAGAGAGAGAGAGAGAGAGATGAGAGTTTTTTAGAAAAAAATAAAGGGAAGGTTGAGATGAATGGTTTATGTTTTCTCGGTTTTAAGAAATGGGGTTTCCTTGAAGACTTATTTGGTGGTTTACCATGCATATATCGAATCTTTGTTGAGGTATGGTATTGTGGTGTGGGGAAATGCTGTTGGTGTACAGAAGGTATTTATACTTCAGAAAAAAATTCTAAGAACTCTTTCTGGTATAAGCTGAGAAAGAAGTTGTAGGGTCCTTTTTAGAGATCGTAACATACTCACGTTGCTAAGACTTTATATTTATGAAACTTTAGTCTGGGCCCACAAAAATAAAGCAGGCTTTGGCGGCTTTGTAAAAAGCATGGGTATAGTACTAAAGCTAAAGAAAATTACAGATTTTCATGCCATCGTCTAAAGCTGTTCGAAAATAGTCCAGAGTATATGGGAGTAAAATTGTATAACTGTTTGCCACAAATGTATAAGACTCTCAGTCTTGCTTGTTTTAAAAATGTTATAAAGGAGCAAGTTGTAAAAAAAGTTTATTATAGTACAGATGAATACTTTAATAATCCCCTCTGAATTGTGAAAAATGACTTTTATAATTTGTTAGTATTAATCAATTAGTTATAGTGATGTAAATGACTCTGCACCTGTTCTTTTTGAATGTATTTTGTGCAATAAAAATGATATGATATGATATATGATTCATCAAGTATATAGCGAAACTCCTGACGATACACTATGTCAGGAGTGTTGTGCTTGATTAACCTGGACAGTGAAAAATCAAAAGTTGGCATTTGAATGAGGTATGGAGGAATAAAATATGGAGCATTCATTCATTGGAGGAAGTACAATTTCCAAATTGTCAAGGATTGTAAACATTCTAATGCCAAATGGGGCAGATCGATTCTGATGATATTGGTATTGTCCAGCCAAAGGATTTTTTAAAACAATGTCATAAGCTGGATGATAGAGTTTGGAGCGCAGACTTCTAAGATATGCTATTTGTAGTTGAGTTTCATCGAGAACGAGATGGTTCATAAGGTAGAGACTGGGCTCGAACGAAATGCTCCAGATATAATATAAAGTGCAGAATTATGTACAGCATCAAGTTTCTTAATGGCTGATGGTCTTGTGGATAAGTAGACTATGGAGCCATAATCAATCCGCGATCGAATAAGAGCACAGTAATATCCCAACATACAAGTTCATTGTATTCATAAGTTTTACAACATATCAGCTCCCTATCGAGGACCGTTTTCTGTATTTGAAGAGCTCTTTTGGGAGTAGTCATACCTCGAGTGGCCATATATAAGGTTGTAAATTCCTGTTGCGCCAGCTTAGAGTAACGTTTACATGCTGCATGGTCGCGCATCTGTTTCAACCGGCAAAGCGCGCCAATCACCTGGGTGACAATGACTCACCACGCAGGCATGCAGCACTACAGTTAGGCATCAGATGTACAGTCATGCCAAACAAACTCGGTTGCGTGAACTCAGTGGAAACACGATCACCCGGCAATACGCTACGATTATGCTTTGTTCCTTCTTTGTTAGAGGAACACATTGCCGCAATCCCGACTGAAAAAGGACCTTTCGTTTGGAAATGACAGCCTCTTAAAGTTTGTTTGATTTTAATGCTAATTCAATGGCAAATTTTTAGTAAGCTTTAGTTTAGATTACAATGTCACTTAGTGAGACAGAGCAAATAACCATTCTGATGATGAGGGGTTATAGGGATAGAACTCGTTCATATGAGGAGGTAAGCCGCTTGTTCAATGAAACTTGCCCCAATTGACCACCTATTCAAAAATCAACAGTGTTGAAGACCGTACAGCGCGGTTCTAGATCGGTCAAGATCCGGACGACCAAAATCAACAACCAATATGACCAATCAGCTACACAAGGACAGCACTTCGAGCACCTTCTGTAATACCTTACAAAGTTTGTTTATTTTTGTATAATTATTGTCTTGCAAAGTAAGTAATTTAAACATAAACAACTGACATACTGTCTGTTAAATTTTATTAATAATGATAATTGTCCCCAATTACATCTGTGCACTTTTAACGTTTTAAAACAATTAAATCGACCATTACTGATATTTCCTATCCCACCACACTCCAGCTGTGAAATTCTCATAGCTAAAACACTAACATAACCAACACGGTTGAGTATTCACTTCTGCCTCTTAATCTTCGCAACGTAAAGTTAACAAATTGTAAAAGGCTGCCATTCCAAACGAATGGTCCTTTTTCAGTCGGGATTGCGGCAATGTGTTCCTCTAACAAAAGCCTTTAAAATGAGGTATAATTCAACCTATGCATAGATTTAAGATTTTTTAGACTTCCTCCACAGGACGTCCCCTCAAAGTGAAAAAAGACAGTTAAAATGAGTAAAGTCGGTAACTACAGTGAGGACGTAATGCTAGAGTTTCATTGCTCTGCGTTTATTAATAAAATTAATATTAAGGGGTTTCCAGACTTTTTGAACACCCGGTATATATATAAATATAGGAAAATCGTCAACAAATAGAGATCAGAGGACAGAGCACTGCACATTAGCGGTGTAATGCTGTTGATAGCCACAGCAAACAGGGTCATGCTTAGTACACTACCCTGAGGGACACCATTCTTTAAATGATAACGATCTGACAACATAGTTTCAACACACACTTTGAAATATCTGTTGCTAAGGAAGTTTTTTATAAAAGCAAGAATAATGCCATTTCTACCCCATGATTTTAAAATATTCAGAATACCTCTATGCCAAGCCATATCATAGGCCTTTTCCAGGTCAAAAACACTGCAACCAAAGTTTGACCCAAGAAAAAGGCATTTAGAATGGCAGACTCTAGAGAAACCAACTGATCAGTAGACGATTGACACTGCCTAAAACTGCATTGGTCATTACAAAGCAGCCGGTTACTTTCGAGGTACCAAACAAGGTGCTGATTGACCATTCTCTCTACTAGCTTGCAGAGCACACTAGTGAGATAAATGGGACGATAATTTCCTGGTTCAGTTTTTTTTTTACCTGGTTTGAGAACAGGAATTACTGTAGCCTCTTTCCCGAAGCTGGGAGCTGTTTAATAATAAAATAAACAATGTTGTCAGGGCCCGGAGTGAAATCCCGTCCTGACAACATAGCAGATTCTAATTCCTGTAAGGGTATTTAATGGCGATTCTACCGACAGACCTACAGTTAAAGGTATTTCTTCTTGACACCTCTTATACAAACAAAGATCGTGGCTGTAAGAAGCAGTTGAAGAAAAGTTAGCAAAGAATGAGTTAAAAACATTTGCAATGTCATATTTGTTTGTAGTCAAAACTCCATCCTGCTGCTTAAGTCCCAATAAGGGAGCAGAGGGAGGAGGACCACAAACAGCACATAATTTCTTCCACACCATTGACATGAATGTAGTTCTTGATATTGTGCAAATGTATTGGGCCCATGATTCCTTCCTACTCTGCCTAAACACTTGGCGTGGTTTGGCTCGTAAATTTTATACTTTTCGAGGTTTTCACAAGTAGGTCTTCTATTAAATTTCCTTAGAACTTTATGACGTGAACTGAGAGCGTCACTACATTCGTCGTTCCACTATGGAACTGGTGGATGTAGTGGTCTCGTCGACATTATCAGAACGTTGTTGTTCGTTGCTGTAAGGAGTGCTTCTGTAAAAGACCGTACTGCTTCATTCATAGGAACATTATTATTATAAATAGGTGATACAAATTCATTAGCAAAACTTTCCCATTTTGCTTTGCGCAAAATCCATCTGGGAAGACGATCATTACAGTGCGAGAACGAAAATGTAAGCTTCACAGGAGCATGATCACTACTGTAAGTGTCAGTTAAAACGGAGCACTCAAATTTAGTGGCAAGATTAGGGTTACAAAATGACAAGTCAACAATTTTGTATAAGCCGCTAGATGAGTTGGTGAACCGTCATTGAGCAGATTCAAATCCAAATTGGATTGAATCCCGTCAATGTGGTTCCCTCTAGGGCTGGAGGTGTTTGATCCCCAAGTGTAGTGGTGAGCATTAAAATCGCCCACCAAAAGAAATGGGGAAGATAGTGGTCTGATCAGGTCAACCAATTCCACTTCTCCAAACCTGTAATTAGGTGGCAAGTATACACAGCAAATTGTCATTTTGTATGGGGTAGTAATCGTTATTGCTACTGCTTGCAATGAAGGTTCACAAACGTACCACAGATGGGAGTTGTGGACAAATATTGCTACTCCACCCATAGCAGTGACATAGTAGGTTCAAAAAACTTTTTAAAAAACCCTCACAATAAAGGAATGGGGTTGGTGGAGATGACTTGCAGGCAAATGACTAAAGGGGATGTATCATGTACAGGAACTTTAAGATCTCCAATGTGACTTCTCACGCTGTTGATGTTCCATTGTATCACACTATTTAACTTTAAATTTCTGGCCATATAATATGAACAAGTAATAATAAAAATGGATTCGGACTTGTATTATTCTTACCACCTGCCTGATTTGAAAAATTATCAGATGGTTTAGTTTTAGTTGTTGAAGGCTTCGGAGACGCTTGAGGTGATTTTAGAAGGGGTTTAGAAGAACCAGCTCCTCCCTTATTTTTTGGTATCTAGATACTTGGTTGTTACACCCAGTGGTTTACTGGGCTTCTCTATAGTATTTTTATTTTGAACTTTAACAAAAGACGAAGATTTTCTAAGAACAGATACTGATTTATTAGCTCTCCAGTTGTCGGAGGTAATGTGAGGTTTTTCTGTGGTGAAGGCACAGATTTAGCACTGGACGCAATAGGTTTAGAAGTTTTAACAAGAAGGTCCAACTTAAGAACTAGATGGGATATTAACAGACGAACCGCTTTGGAGTGCAATTAATTGTTTTATTTGATCTACAAGTATAGGAACCATCTCACCCAGTTCCTTACGTGATGAACATGAATTCAGGGCTGGGGCAGATGTTGCATTTGTGTATAATTTACCTACCTATGGTTGGAGGTAGAGCAGTTCATTGTTTATATACTTTCCTAGCTTCAGGAAAGGAAAGTTTCTCTTTAGCCATTATTTCTAAACTTGCTTTCTCAACTTTATATTTTGGGCATTTCGGTGAACGTGCAGGATGGTCGCTGTCACAATTATTTTGCCTCCATGGGAACTTTGTATATTACACCCTTCGCCTTTAATACCACACTCTACACACACTTATTTGGAGCAAGTGCTGCTAACATGTCCAAATTCTTGGCATCGGAAACAAAGCCTTGGATTTGGACACAATTAGACTGTAGAAACCAGCATATACTCGCTTCGGAAGATTTGGAGTACCAAAAGTTAGAATAATAGAACCGGTTGGTTTTCTCTCACCATTCTCAGTTCTATAAATACATTCTATGTTAATAACGTGTTGTTTGGCAAATTCTTTTAATACGTTCTCTGTGCTCTCATTTAAGAGGTCCCAGCAAAAAATAACGCCTTTAGATGAATTTAAACCTTTGTGAGGTTCAACAGACACGTTAACTACATTGAAAAGGAATTTCATTTTCAGCAGAGTGACCCTGTTCATCAGAGTCAGTCTGTATCAATGAAGTACCATTTCAGAGTTTCAAATTGAACGAACATTACCTGTAGCACCAATGTCAGCTTTAATAATCACAAAGGGGGGAGATCTTTGATAGATCTGATCCCTCGACACTTTGGAACAATAAAAAATCTGGGAACAAGTCTCTGGATCTTTACGTCCAAATTTCGTTTTTTGCTTTCAAAATCAGACTCTTCGGATGATGCCGATAGTTATCTCTTATCACAACCCGGGTTGACGTTAGTATGAGTAGAGGTCATAAAAGGGTTAACCAGCGCATTATGTTAGGTGGTTGCAGATGAAACTCTGGGAACGTGTACACTCTTGAATCACTTTCGATCATTTCCAAACCCCAGAACTCTGGGGCCTAGAGTATCCAGAGTATCCTATTTAACCAGACTGGATGGCCATCAGTCCAGACCCGCAACTGAAGAGGGAGGGTCAGACACCTTCCCCATTGTGAACATTTCCTGACCAAGGACCGAAGTGACTGGAACAGAAACTGCGCATACGTCTTCGGCAGAGTAGGCTCACATCAACTTACCAGATTCAAAGGCTACCATGCTTTGGTCTGGTAAGCACTCCCAAATGCACTACGGCTCTGCACAGTCACAAACTCCCTATATATAAATGTATAGTGTATATGTATCCTTTGTGATATGTGAAGAGTATCAGCCTCTATCAAATGTAAAAACATGAGTGTTGTATGTATGTATGTATGTATGTATGTATGTATGTGTATATATATATATATATATATATATATATGTGTGTGTGTGTGTGTGTGTATGTGTGTGTATGTGTGTGTGTGTGTGTGTTTGGAGAAGGTGTTTCATTGTTCAACCCCTGTATAGCTTGGGTTCTGTGAGGGACGCTAAACCCCTCTCAATAGGTGTAGATAGTGTGCACCTAAGTAAATAAGAAAATGTATATCGGCGAACTGGGTGTATGTCTACATGGATGATACTTGATGTGTTGTACAAGTGTTTGACTGGGGACAGAGAGGGGTGCCAACCCCCTCTTATTAGGTGCAGCTAATCTACTCCCCCCTGTGGGGAGCTCGAGAGTAACTACCTAAGGTGGCTTCAAAATAAAACCACCAATAATTTTGAAATATGTGAAGCGATTTTTAAAATTCCTTTAATTCTAAAAAAACATTTTAATTATGCACAAACTATGTTATTGATAAAATGTATGTTGTTGCTGAAATGTCAAAAATATACTGGAGATTATGGATTTCTTGTAAATTGCTGGCAAACATTATTAAAACTTGAGAACTACAGCACACATTTCAAAAACATTTTCAGTTCCACTTAGCTTTAAATCATATACTGTACCAACTAACTATGTCACTCATAAAACATACAATGCCTCTGATTAAAAAAAAAAATTACAAAATATGTCTAAAAATCTGAATTTCATATTTTTCAGCAGGAAAAATCACTATAACTTGGAAACTATTATGTTAGTTTCAAACGAGTTCCAATTAGTGTACAAATCATGTACCAAGCTTGTTAATGACAAAATATAGCCTATTGAAAATTCAGGTTTTCGTAATGGCTATGCAGACAAATACTGTATTGTTAAAGCTGGGGAACTACTGGGTCAATATAAATCAAATAAAGACTAAATATGACCACTTGTCATACCTTAGGAAATAAAACTGCAAGAAAATCGGATCAGCGGTTGTTAAGTTTACAAACAGATAGACAGAGCCAATTTTGAGAAATCGTAATTTTGTGCTTTTTTTATGTCAGCTACCTGCAAAGTTTGAGTTATAAAAATTAAAAGTTCTTAAATATGGTGAAAATACCATACCAAATTTAATTAAAATTGGTCAACACATATGGGCTGTAAATACTACACATTTTAAAAACTACTTTTTGGACTCGGGGAACTTTAAAACAATATCTGCAATATACTCGACATCGAATGGTTAATCCAACACACAATTTTCTGTACACTATGCATATGTGAAAAAGTAAAAAAACTAATAATTAATAACAAAGACAGTGAATCCCCACACTGTACTATTTGCACGTGTGGCCTCGATATTTGTTTGTTTACAGAGAAAAACCTCTCGGTCATCATCACCTTACAAAAAATAAAAGAAGTAAAGAGTATAATATAGAGACCCCAAGCCCTCAAATACTTTATTAGCATCAAGGTCAAAATAAAGAGAGACATGATAGAAAAAATGAAGAGAGGGATCTAAACCAAGGTTAGTAGATGAAGGTAGGTCCAATTGACAGTACCCCCACTCTGCCTAAACAACATGCACAGAAGATATCCTGAAATACTAGCCATCTCATACTTCGCATTAATTCCATTTTTATGAAAATTTGTCATTTGCAGGGAATCCCTGTCTTAAATGTAACTGAGTATTAAACAATTTTTCATATTATAATTTAAAAATCAAAGATAATTTATTCCCAATAATAACTTGTGTCCCTCCACTATCAATGAGTGGTTGGTTTTGGCCTATCACTAGCAAAACCTATTTTTAATTTAGGCCTTGGTCTAGTTTTATAATGTAAATTTAAATATAATTGATTCAAACATCTTTCAAAAAACTAACCTCTCCAAAATCTTTCAAAACATCATTTGAATCAGGTCTATAAGTACTAATGGTCTAATGAGTTCTGGTTTTATTTTACGTGTTATTATAACAAGTGTCTAAAAATATCAGAACAGCTTAATATCTTTGGTTCTTATTTAAATAGAGACATAAAACAAACAGAATTTTATAGAAATCAACCTTCTCCATCTATGAGTCAAAAATTAGGTATCCCAAAAATTCATAAAATGTGAGCTTTTAATCGAACTCTCCATTATTAATTGGCAATTTTCCGAATCAAACTCTTCCAAAACTGTGAATAGAGCCAACGTTTACTGATTGAAACTGCAAGGTCACCTGATCTCTTTCATTTAGATTGTTTTTTCGGAGGCTGCATAAAAAAGGTTGTAAAACTAGGCTAAATGACATCAATGAATTAATAACACAGCAAATATTATATGAAGCCGCAGAAATCCCCCAGATACTGCAGAATGTGATAAATGGCTATTAACTCAATGCCAAACTGCAGATAGGAAACAGCTCGAACATTTATTGTAAAATAAAGAACCATAAAATGTCTAGTTTTAACAGTTATATGACTGAGGGAGGGGAGAAATAAACTTTTTTTTTTTTTTTAAACATACTTCAATGTATTTTTTGCTCTACTTTAAGAAAGCACAAAAATATTTTTCTTGGTTCCATAAAATAAAGCTGGAAAAAAATCACATCTTATGATTTTTTTGGAATATCCTGTATACAGAGTGTTCAGAAAATGTTGTGCCAAACTTTAAGTGGTGGTTATATGGTCTTTATATGCCAAAATTAAAAAAAAAAAGTTTCTATAACATTACAAAATTTTAACAGCCGCAATTTAAAAAATTTACATAAGCAAGATTTAGTATACTGATAAAAAATAGCATACAAAACATGTCAACCAAATTTAGACATGAAATCTTAATCATTTCAAAAGCTATAATTATTTTTTAAAAAACAAAATAGCCAATAAATGGAAAACAAAGTGTTTCCGAACATATGTAACCACCACTTAAAGTTTGACATATTTTCTGAACACTCTTTATAGTACCTAATTTTTTACTCGCTCTTGATAGAGGAAGTCAATTCTGTTTATTTCAAGCCGCTATCTAAATAATTAAAACCAGAGATATTTAAGCCCTTCTGATATTTTTTTGAATACTCAGTATAACAGTATAAGAATCAATAACACATTTAGATGAAAATCTGACCACTAATTCAATATGAAAAAAACTGATATTAAATATCTCTAAAAAGACTAAACATATGCTAGATATAAAAAATTATAATATAATATAATTATATGTATAAAAATATAGGCTAGATATAACAAAACAAAACTTCATTTTATTCTACTATTCAGAAGCCATATTCATCATTGGTAATTAATGAAATACATGAAGTTACATATACATAAAATACATCAAAATAAAAATTAATAATATCTAAAATAGATAGGACTACACACCACAAATTAATATGCAATATATAATATCAAAGAATATTACACAGATTAAAAAACATAACCTAAAACAGATTTCAAAAACCATAAGTTAGGTACAAGAAAGTAAATAATAATAATAATAAAATTAGACAAAAACAAATATTTTGGTTTCCTTGTTGTTTAAAGACGAAAAACCTTTCAGTCATCATCTCCTTCTTAAAAAATAAATAAATAATGTCTCCTAGGCCTCAAATACTCTAATATGGTCAGGGTTGGAAGAGAATAAAAATTGGTCAATGGTCAAAAGAGATCTGATACAAAAAAATGAAAGACAGGGATATAACCCAAGACTACATGAAAACGTTGTAGATCTAGCTAGGATCTCTCGGGATTCCCATGCCGTAATCACTATAGTGAGCCCCTGAGGGTACATAAACACAAAAATGCAATCAGATAATAAGAGCATCCTACTACACCAAAGCAACAAAATCATGATACAAGAACTCCTCCACAGTTTTCTGTTGAAGGATCCAGACAATATAAGTTGTCTAAGATTGTGCTTAAAAGTGATATAATTTTGCATAGTTTTTATACTATGAGGATGGGTATTAACCAACTCTGCACTTATTTGTGAAGGAAGTTTACTGTACGAATTTAACCTGTGCTGTCTAGCACAATAGTTACACAAGTTTGTCTGATGCCATAACTGTGAATGTCCTTATTCTAGACATAACTATACTTACATTTAAAATCGACTAATACTTCAAATATATACATACAATGTAGTATAAGAACTAAAAGCAATTTTACAACTTTTAAGTTGGTTTTAGTCCTGCTATTATATGTCTAATAGCTTCAGAATGTAAAATAATATACAGTAAAGAGAAAATAATATATATGGTAACATATTTTTTTAAATAAATAATTTTTATTTATTTCCAAAAAGACACATGGAAATATAATACATACAAAAAAAAAAAAATGAATACAGTCATATTTTAGTTTTTAAAGAAGTTTTGTTTATTTTGACAATAGTCTAAGTTATAATTTAGGAAATTTTGGAATTCTGAAAATTTTAAATATTGAAGATATTAATAATGTAAAAATATCACCATACACTGAATATTTAAAATGATATTAGTTAGGCTATAACAAATTGGGATAAAATAATGGTGGAGCAAATCTACTTTACAGTGGAAGCAAGTCCGTAAGGAATTTGCATGTAATCAGATTGCAAAGCTTGCTTCATTGTTATTGTATTGTATTGATTGCCTCAATTAAGTATACAAATGCAAGGCTGCAGTTACACACTTAGAATGTAATAATTTTAATTAAATACAATCTATATAAATAGTAACTTTATATCTCTACATATATATATATATATATATATATATATATATATATATATATATAAATCAACGACTCTCTGTCTGCCTGAAAGCTTATTTTCATGTGGTTTACTTTCTTACGTAGGTACAATACCTGGTTACATTTTAGTCTATGTTTAATTAAAATTGGTTTAATAGTTCCCAAGGTATGACAATATTTGTCTGCAAGAGTAATATTAAAACTAAAATTTTGAGCAACAAGATTATAATTTTCAGTCATAAATATGGTATATGATTTGAATGCAAATTGAAACTGAAAACTTTTTTTTAAATCAGTCAAGTTTATCCACATTTTCTTAAAATTTTTAGTGACAAAATTGGTTTATGATTTGAATGTTAATTGGAACATTTTTGAAATCAGTGCAGTAGTTTCTGAATTATAACGATATTTTGCCGTTAAAAGTAAATACAAATTGTCCTACAGTATTTATGTCACATATTTTCAAAAAAAATTATAGATAATTTTTTTTTTTTTTCAGTGACAAAAATAGTAAAAATTTGAATGCTAACTCAAACTGAAAACATTTTTTAAATCAGTGTGGTAGTTCCCAAGTATTAACCACTTTTTCTCTTTACACTCAAGAAATCCAGATTTTAATTTAATTTACGCATTTCCTTAAAATTTTTAGCAAGAACGTATATTGTCAGTGACAAAGTTAATATATGATCTAAATTCTAATTGGAATTGACAACATTTTAAAATCGGTGCAGTAGTTTCCAATTAACAATTTTTTGCTAATCATCAAGAGGAAATTTATATTCTTGTATATATTTTAAACATTTCAGCGACAACTTACATTTATAAATTCCATATTGCCTTATGAATGCTTTACAATAAGTTTATTACTAAATTACTTACGTCTTAGCAATCTTGTGTTTAGTATCTATTAATATTTCATTACAGCTGTTTCGGTATAACATATACCATCATCAGATGAAACAACACGTTTACACAACACAATGATACACATTTCACAAAAATAAATAAACATAAAATATTTGGTACTGCAGTACAGGTCGAAAATAATATAAAATAAAGTTGAGATAATATAACCACATCTTGCTAATGTAGTGGTCAACTGTTCACTCTAGAGTACTGCAGTACCAAACATTTTATGTTTATTTATTTTTGTGAAATGTGTATCATTGTGTTGTGTAAACGTGTTGTTTCATCTGATGATGGTATATGTTATACCGAAACAGCTGTTATGAAATATTAATAGATACTAAACACAAGATTGCTAAGACGTAAGGAATTTAGTAATAAACTTACATTTTATCATTAACAAAACTAAATCATTATTTAAAATTATTCAAATCGTTTGAGATGTCGAAATTATAGGTGGTTTTAGTATGAAAACCTGCCCTACTTTAATTTTAGTGATGTGAATCGCATCAAACCAAGGCTGGCATTGATATGCAGTGCCTATGCTTCTCACAGAGATATGTGACATGTTATCATGTGTACTCTTGCAATAGTCTCTACCTGTTGGTGGCCGATGGTAAAACTAAAATATTGTTATAATGAGACCCACAGAAAAGAATTTTCTATTATGCCTTCTCCATTTTCTCTTCTCTGCTCTACCTAATGTAAAATGATAAAAAACAAACAAAAATTGAAATGACAAATTTTAAATGTTAAGTAGATTTAGTTTAGTAAAATGTCATGTATGTATTTAACCACTCTAGCTATATACGTACATCGATAAATGTTCAAATTAAAGTTTGATTCTAAAATACACTATTCTGAGCGTCACACACTAAATAATTCAAATTGTGTTTTCACAGGGTGGAGTCGAAGGCAAATTACGGATATACACACGAAGGCAGATTTCTGTGTGTCTGTGTCAATCATCTTCCATGGACTAGTAATTTTGCCAACTAAGATCAACACTATCAATAAAGTTTAAAAATTTACAATGTCATGTTATTATATGTATTTCTTAGTGTGGATTGATGTACAATAACCAATAAAAATATAACAAATTATTTTGGTGATGAAATAATTCTAACTTATGTAATATTAAATAGTCTACCCACTAATCACTGTAATTAGATACATGGTGTTAGTGATGGATTTAACAGTTTATTTATAAGTTAGAACACTGATAATTAATGGTATAGAATCAGTATTTTTTAATACCTACTGTAAAATTATGTTAATACTTAAATTCGTGCTGATATGACAAATATTAATATATAGGACAGAAACAACATGAAGGTAAGAATAGTGGACTTTAATTTCGAAAACAGAACACTGCACTATTGTAATAGTTAAAATAAAAAACTTTTATTAGAACTAAAAGCTTTGTAGCTTCCTGGATTGTTGCTGCTAGACACAAAAAAGTCCCCCCCCCTTCTCAATTGGACTTTAAACCGGTGTGCATGCAACATTTATCTACATTGAACAAAATTAAAATATCTAAAATTCACAAAAGTTTCTTTGATAATTTTAAATAATAAACTAAAACTACAATTCTTAAAATACTTCCTGCCAAAATGAATGTTTTCAGACTTAGCAAAAAAAATTCCACTCCATTGTTGGAAAGGGTGTGGAATTGACAAACCAAGCAAATGAATCAGTGTCACTAAGGAGGTAAGAAGTGATCAGCCTAATTAACAAGAATGAAATGCCCAAGTCGAAAATTCTGTCTAATTAGTCTTATATGTGGTTTTGAGATAGAGTGTGACAAGTCAATATCTCCGAAACTGTAGTTATCTATATTCAAAATTTAAACAACCCATTTTAGAAAGTGTTGAGACAATATTGGCCATAACAGAAGAGAAATTTATTGCATCAATAAATATACATAATACATTCATAAAAATTATAAATGAGACGAAAAAACTACTGCAAAAGCAGCCAAAAAAAGTTTAAAACTCATTATAGAGGCACCATTTTAAAAACGATTGCCTCCATAAAAAATAAATACAGTAGACTCGTTACTATTCACAGTAGCATCATTGTTGAAAAGCGTTAACATAAAATGTTAATATTATACATCTAACAATTTAGATTTAACTCAACTTAAAGCATTAGCGTTTAATCATTATTTTTGTAATATTTCTGAATACTTAAGGAATAGTATAAATAAGCCATGTGGAACTGCTAAATTTTAATCAAAATTTGTGTACCTTTTTTATGACTCCTACAACAACCCTCGAAATGAAATATTGTTGAAAAATTCTAAATCCTCTGGCATTGACAACTTAGGACAACGATTAGGAAAATTTGTCCTTACATTGTTGATGTTTTAGCACATTTGTTTATTCGTAGTATTGAGTTGGGCAAATTTCTTTCATGTCTAAAAACTGCTGTCATAATTCTAATTTTTAAGTGAGATGATCGTTATAAACTCAATAATTATAAACCAATTTCACTCATATCAATTTCTTCAACAAAAGAATATTACAGATACACTTTCAAAAGTCCCTTACCACACTTGGGAAAACACAAACTAACAAAAAACAAAAAAAATTTTGACAAAAGTAAAATGTTTATTCCTATTAGACCCTTATAGCTATTACAACAACAAAGTTGTCATCTTCAGAGGGAATCTTAACAAAGACTAAATTAAAACTCATAATAACTGTAATAGCTATAAGGGTCTAATAGGAATAAACATTTTACTTTTGACAAAAAAATTTTTGTTTTTTGTTAGTTTGTGTTTTCCAAAGTGTGGTAAGGGACTTTTGAAAGTATGTGTATATATTGTCACCACAGTGCTCTGGTCTTTGTTTTTTAAAAGAATATTAGTTAAAAAAAAAAACACAATTTTTAAGTAATAGTCAGTTTGGTTTCAGGAGTGATGGGTCTACTGATCTACTGAGGATGCATTAGTTACATTTCTGGAAGGATGATACTTTAAACGACAATAACAAATGTGGTACATTGTAAAGTTTTACAAATACCGTTGATCTTGAAATTCCTTTAGACAAATTGTGGAGAGCTGGTATCAGAGGTATTCTATACAGCTGATTTAGTAGTTACAGTAGTTACCTTTTTTCAAGAAAGCAATGTGTGTGTGTGTGTGTGTGTGTGTGTGTGTGTGTGTGTGTGTGTGTTGGTGATTCTTTGAGTAAGGAAAGCATATTGAAGTTTCGTGTTCACCAAGGATATCTACTGGGTCCGATTTTATTTATAATGGTTTTGCAGTTTAATATATATTCACACTCATCCAAGACTGTTTGTCTAACTCAATGCAGATGGACATGCAATTATTGCAGTGGTGGTTCAATAACATTGGAAATTTAGAATGTAATTACTTTACATTCTAATGTATGTTAGCATTATGCTAATGTGTGTTAGCATTATAAAATACAACAAAATTGCAAACTTACCTTATCAGATATCTAATTATTGGTGTTACCCTCATTAAAACAAATGATATCGTCTTAATATACAACGGATTTCAATTAAATTGGAAACTTTGTAATACACATTTCTTTAGAGCACGCAGTGGTCATTTTTTCAAAAATCATTGTGAGTTATAACAAGCAATAAATTAATTAATTAGTATTATTTGGAAATGTTTTATAGATTTTGGAAAAAATTAATAATCCTATATTTTTGATGTTTAAAATTCCATAAAGAATTATAAATTTAGGACAATTATTATGGAAGTAATGTAAATTCAAATTTAACATTATTCTTGTGGGATTAACATTCAAGATTGAACCTTAAGATGGTATGCTGGCTCTTAATTATTAAGTACAAGTATTTCTTACACATAATCTTTGCACTATAAAAAGCACAGTTGACAATGGAAATGAAAATTATGATGGCTTTATTTGCAATGAAAATTTAGGCTCAGGAGAAATCGTAAAAGTAACTAGAGGAGTACCTTCTTTAAGAAAAGATCTAAGAAAATGAAGATAAACACTTTCATTTAAAAAATAAAGCTGAATTTATTACTGTTCATGTAAAATACAGAAAAAAAAATTATGTACATCCCATTTACTTGTATATTGAACAAGGCAGTAGAAGAACAACAAAAATTCACTAGTAACCCCTCCTAAAAATAAGTTACGAACTTTATTGATTAGTTATGCTTGGATAACGAATTATTTATTATATGGAAATGAAGGGAATGGAGGAAAAAATAACAAATTTGTTAAATGAAAAATCCTTAACATAGAATTAGTCATTTTAAAATACCACATTAAACTTAATAATAGATTGAGAAATACATAAAAGAGTTGTTGGTATTTCTGATTTAATGGTACATAAAGCAGAATTAAGCGACAATTGTTTTAATGATTTACATAGCTGCACAATTGAGTAATGAAGAGAAAACTCATAGCCTAGAGTTATTATTAGTGGATAACGTCTTGGTAGAAAGTTTTAGTTTCAGGAAAGTAGTGAAAACTGTCAGATTACTTTGGTGAATTTAATTGCCTACACAATTGATAATAAAAGCATTAAATTAATATTGAAGAAACAATATCCCTATATAAATTAATAATATCTAGCAAAACAACGTACTCAAGTATCATATGTTTTAAAGATAAGGAACATGATATTGTTTCTATAACTTGGTACAAAAATAGATTTAAAAAATGAAAAGTCATTTTTCTACATAGTTTTGATTCTTGTAGAAGTGTATTTAAATAGACAGTGTATTCTAACTTTTCCATTAATGTAGGCTACATATTATTATTTTATTTATTTATTTTTTACATCATTAAAGGTCCAATCTACAATAACAAAACAGTTTACAGTAATAATGTACTACTGTATATAGAACCACAATTTAAAACACAACATTTTTTAAAGAATCAATAAGTTTAAACTATAGCTAGAAAAGAAAAATGCTTTTGCTTTAAGCCAAATTTGGGGTTAGGTTCTCTAATATCGCACCATCCACACTCGAGAGTGTTAGTATGAACACCTGTTACAGGGTCATCAAAAGTTGGCTATGGTTGATGGTAATGTAGGTGAAATTGTAAGACCTTAAGATGTTATATGCATACCACAGCTTGTTACAATTGCTGTATCTGGTTTACACACTTTATAATTATGGACATTAAGAGTCCCTCAGTTTCGGGTTTTTACCAACACCAGAAATGATTTTTCAGACCCTCCATAGATACTACTCAGTACTGAAATGTCCTTCTCTTGCCTGTCATGATTATATTTTATTTTTTCTAACTTCGCTGCATCGATTTCTCAAGACCCCTTTCCCATAACATTTTATAAACACCAATCAACAATAGTGATTCTAGTTATGCCTAAATAAGTTAGCAGGAATGGTTGGCAAAGCGGGTTAAGAAGTACAAAAGTAATTATGACGAGCCATGGTTTTATAATATGCAATCATGACTTTCCATAAAAGAGCTAACTTACTTTTTTACGGAAACTTAGTTACAAGATGAGTTTTTTGTTTTCTGAAAATAACTCGCTTGCACTGAAAAATCCAAGAATTTATTTGTACAAAATTAATATATAATATTAAAAATAAAACTGCAAAGTGTTTCTTTATTAATAAGTATACAACACACTAAAAAGTTCTCAATGTTCACAAGCATTAAAAAAAAACCTATTTTTAGAAGTCATTAAAGAAGATAAAACTAAAAGCACAATCTTCACATAAAAGACAAGTTAGGTAGGGTTAAATTCCTTTATATTAAACGAACATCCTTCACTAATGTTCTTTCACAGAAAAGCAAAATGTTTAAAAAAATCATATTACACATGCTCAGTTAGTCTGATTGATAATTGAGACTAATCAATATTGACTTTATTCTGTAATATTTACGAGCTCGTAACTTGTAATTAGTTCAGTAAAAGCAATTTCCTAGTTATTACCATGTTCGCTGGTACGGGCCCACATGTGGGCTTAACTAGACTAGAAGCGGTCGACACACGTGCACGCTCAGCGCTATAATATATTTGGCGGTAAACAGCAGTTTAGCTGTTAGTGATTAAGGTTATGCGATGTTGTGGTGCATGCAGTAGTATATTCAGTTACATAAAACGTGTTTTCGTTTTGAAGTGAAGTAATTATTAGTGTGTCACTTCAATATGAGTGATAAAGGTGAACCTGGTCCATCTCACAAGAGAAAATGTACTGAAGTACTATATTTTGAACCTGATCAATTTACAATTAATGAGCTGGACAAAATTTATGTTGATTTTGACGAAGATATCTACTCAGATGGTAACAATGACTACATTCCTGACCAAGATGAGTGTAATGATGATGACTGAGACGAAGGTAGTTATAACATAAATGTAAGTAGCCCTAACTTACTTGATATTTTCAAAACAATCCCAATAATTATTGACGAAGTACTTTCAGAGGAAAATTGGCCTATTATAAATAATTATGCTATAAGTTATGAGCAAAATAACATTCCTAATGAAGAAAATGATACTATTATAGTTGAAATTAACTCTGAGCCTAGGCCTACCAGGCCAGTCAAAAAATATTGTAGCCCAACAAAACCACACCCCCCTAAAGTTAAGTGGTATACCCAAAGCAATTTGATTAACATCCCATTTACAAAAACATATGAACTACTTGTACTGCTGTCAGGTAACAATTAACCATATGATTTTTAAAATTTACTGGTAGATGATGACTTTCTAAATAATATTGCAGCAATGACCAACCGTTATGCATTAGATTTTTTTTTAACAACCCTAACCTACAACAAAATTCTTGTATACACAAATGGAAAGATCTAACCTTACTAGAGTTAGAGTTATTTCTAGGCCTTCTCCTTCTACTATAAAAATGCACAGACTTCAAGATTATTGGAAAACGAACCCCCTATTCAAAATTGTTTTCCCAGAATACATGAGTAGACAGATTTTTACTATGTCTTCACTTTACCAATGTACCTGCAGATCCAAATGACCGGCTTTTCAAAATACGGTTTGTTATTGATTATGTAAGTGTAACATAAAATAGTACTTTAGTACGGTAAAATAATAAAGTAAAAGTTTTTTTATTATATTCAAAATTCAAGTACATGTGCGTCCATTTAAAAAAGAAAAAGTGATTATGACCTGGAGAGGTTCAATAATTAGAAACAAGTAATTCCTACACATTTTAGGCTGTAAATACCAAAAATACAAATTCAACTCCTGGGGAATAAAATGCTGAATAGCAGTGATCGTGTTAAAGACTACATATAACCTATATATGTTGTTTTCTTTCGAGGGTAAGGTTTGAAGTTACTGAATCTTTTTTTTTTAAACCATTTTTTTAAATAGATGTAATTTACTTTGAACTTTATATTGCTTAAAATTGTTAAAAAAATAACAAATGCACTAGTCCATCATTTTACCAACTGGATTCTACTTATACAGTATAGGTTCTTGGCTATCATTGGTGCATTTAACATTTACAACATTGAGAAAGCTAGTATTAGGGTACTATATAGCCTAGCCTCTCTGTTTAAATAATACTATTAAAACAAAACAAAATTTGCTTGGTGTTTTAAGGCGAAAAACCATTGCAGTCATTATCACCTTCACAACATTGAGCATTAAAACGTTCCAAATTAAAAACTACAAATGAAACTAAAAACAATAACATAAAAACACACTAAAACTATTACGCAAACATAAATAAACAAACACATAACATGTTACAAGGCTGTAAAAAGACACCCCAAGTTAACAATTATATACTATGGTAAATAAAATTAACAACAATTAAAAACAAACAGTGCAGGAATGTAAAAGGGGCCTTGCAACGAATTAACAAGAACAAAAATAAATAAACAACTAAATATAATATCACAGAACTGTAAAATGACTCTGTAATAATTGACTAGAAAATACTTAAATTTCGTCAAACATTTTCAGACACCCAAAAAAGGACAATACCAAATCAAGGATCTAAGCATTATCCCCTAACATCGCCTAAAGAGAATATGATAGGTCAAATGTCTTACGCACAACTCTTAAAGTAACACAGTCAATAAAAAATATGCTTCATCGAGAGTACACCTTGACAAAATGGGCATTGCGGTGGATTCCCCTGTTCCCTCAGAAATACCTGAGTAATCATGGAATGACCAATACGAACACGGGTAACCACCATTTCCTCTTAATGACTGGCACGTTTGGATGAATTCCACGGACGGACATTATCTTTTACTTCCCTCAGCTTATTAGACTCTGTATTTGTCCACTCTTCTTCCCATTGCCTATGCAAAATTATTTTAACAGATAATACAAAGTCAGATGATATAACCCGCTGTGTGACTGGCATCTGACTTGTAGCTTCCTTTGCTGTTTCGCCAGCTTTTGTGTTTTCTATAATTCCACAATGTCCAGGTACACAGCAAAATGATACTCCAATGTCCAGTAACTGAAGTCTGTGTATGGAACACAGAATATCTTCAACCAAAGAATTCTCAGAATACATATCCTGGATAGCTTGTAAAGCAGTTTTGGAATCTGAACACAAAAGATAGTGATGAGGAGCACATAGAACAGTATTAATGCCTTTTAAAATAGCAAAGAGTTAGCAGAAAATACACTATAAGCTGAGGATAATCCATATATATATATATATATATATATATATATATATTATATATATATATATATATATATGCATACAATCGGATGAGTAATATGGACAACCGACTTTATTGCACAGTTTAGAGCCATCTGTGAAAATAATTTCACTAGATGGGTATTCATCAAGTACCTAATGAAACTCCTGACGATACACTACAACAAGTGTTGTGGTAAATGAACCTAGACAATGAAAAATCAAACGGCACTTGAAGAGCCATTGAGGAATAAAACATGGAGCATTCTTAATCATGGGAGAAAGTACAAGTCCCAAATTGTCAAGGATTCTAAACGTTCTAATGACAAAAAGGGCAGTACTATTAAAAAAAAAAGTTGTATGTTGAATGATACAGTTTGGAGCGCAGACTACAGATAATTTATAGTTGCTGTCTTCATCGAGAAAGAGATGGTTCACCAGTCTCACAGCAAGTAAGCTAGAAACTGGACTCGAACGAAATGCTCCAGAAACAATACGAAGAGCAGATGTGTACTGAATCAAACAAATGGCTGATGTTCTTGCAGATTAGTAGACTATGGAACCGTAATCAATCCGGAATCAAATAAGAGCACAACGGTAAAAACACAACATACAAGTCCTCTCAGCTCCCCACTGAGAGCTGCAGAGAACATCTAACATGCCAAGTGTTTTATTACAACGTGTTTTTAGATCAGATAGATGTGGAATTCAAGAAAGTCTATGATCAAATGTTAGGCCTAATAATTTAGCAGTGGCAGTAGTTTGAAGTTGTGTTCCGTTAAGAAATAATAAAGGCTGATGTTTTAGTCTTCGATGACTAAAAGCAATACATTGCTTTTCGGAAGCAGAGAACTTCAATCTTGTAAATTTTGACCAAGATTGCAGTATATTTATAACTAGTTGAAGAGCTCTTTCGGCTATTGCCATATCTCGAATAGCCACATACATAGCAAAATCATCACAAATAAAGAACAGGGGACAATGCACTGCACATTAGCAGTAATGCTGTTGATTGCCACAGCAAAGAGGGTCATGCTCAGCACACTACCCTGAGGGACACCATTCTCTAAATGATGATGATCTGACAACATAATTCCAACACGCACTCTGAAATATCTGTTGTTAAGGAAGTCTTTTATAAAAGCAAAAATAATGCTATTTATACCCCATGATTTTAAAGTACTCAGAATAACTCTTTGCCAACCCTTATCATAGGCCTTAATCAGGTCAAAAAACACTGCAACGCCCCGACACAAGAAAAGGGGATTTTGTATGGCAGACCCTAATGAAACCAACTGATCAGTAGACGATTGACCCTACCTAAAGCCCCATTGGTCATTATAAAGCAGTCGGTTACTTTCGAGGTACCAAACAAGGCGCCGATTGAGCATTCTCTCTACTAGCATGCAGGGCAAAGAAGTAAGAGAAATGGGACGGTAACTTCCTGGTTCAGTTTTCTCTTTAGTTCACAGAATGTTGTGACGTTTTAGGTTTTTGGTTTCTGACGGAATACCGAACTTATGCCCTTCTGGTAGCATATTTTTCTGTTTTTTTCTGATCATCCTTTTGATTTTCCTTTACCAACAAATGTAGATGCTTCAGATAAGTAGTAATGACCGATGAACTTCACAGGCTAAACCACCTCTTTCTGCATCAGAGACCTAGGACCCAAGACCTAGGAATTCATACACAATTTTTCCTGAGTAATGATGGACTAAACACTTTTTTCTTCTGCGCTGAGTATTAGCACCTACACATTCCTTAAAAACACAGACAGCTGTACCAAAGAGCAGTTCATCAACCTTTTGATACCACCTATCGATTTCCGAACAGCAGTACTGTAGGAAGTCATTTATACAAACACATCAATTCCTATTTAGACTTTGTTATATTTTTTAAAAAAACTTGCGCTTTTGGAATAATCTAACCTAACCAGTTTTTTTACCCGTTTCAACAAAAGCTGCACAATTGTTTGACATTATTTTTACTTCTCTATTAAATCCATCCATATTGAATAAACAATGCCTTTAGAATATTCAAGACAAATCTTTCCTTTTTTTCTAAAGTCAGCTGTTTTCCATTGCAAATACAAGGAATGGTTTTTTGTGCAGAAACCACGCTCAGTTACTAATTACAGTACCGACAAAGTAGGTGCTGCTGACCAAGAGAATGATAAAAGTGTAAAAAATGTGTAGCCAACATATAAATTATACACTTTATATAAATAATCTCCCATCAAGTCCATTTGAACTGACTAAATATCTTGTAAAATTATACAATACTGTTGTCGGTCCAATTGGGTCAGCATTTTTGTTGTTCATAACACATTTTGTTGAAAAATAACACTACCTACACGATCGGTCGAAAAATACCCTCCTCAATTTTATTTGGTTATTTGTTATAAATTATATTAGGGCTTTATTACTAATACACCAAAACAGATAAAACTTTAAAACGTTACACAGTTAAAGATGGCAATACGACTAAAATACATATATAATACATGGCAGTTAACATGTTAACCCTTTAACCTCTCATTTCAATCTATCTATCTATTCTCTTGGCTTAAATAATAATGTGACAATAATAAATAACATGAACTTGTCCCTCATTTTAACCATCTAGATTTTATGTATATATGCCTAACCTAAAATTAGTGCCCTTAATAATCTGCCGCAGTCGAACGATTAGTAATAGGATATGTAACCAATCCTTTTGGCTTAAATAATACTATTTCTTTAAAAAATAGTAAATGAGCTTGTCCTTCATTTTCCCTAGAAGCGGCAATGCATTAGCCGGGACATTTTAAATACTTTTTTAAAAAATTAAGAAAAAATAGTAATCTTATCTGAAACTTAACTTGTAAAACACCTTTTTTTTTCAGAAAGATGTACAGAATATATAGGCTATGTTATAAAAAAATGTGTTTTGTAAAATTTGTGGAGTCAGAATGTCAGGAATCAAAAAGTTGCTGATACGAGAGCTAAAATTTCTATATAAACAAAGCTATATATTTTATACAAATAAATTTTTTTTTTGTATTAAATGTAAAAAAAGTTTTATCATTTAGTTGTCAATAATATTCTGTAAAAAAAATAAAATAAATAAATAAAAATCAATTTAGTAAAATGATATTAGACAAAATAAATTTAAAAAAAAAAACTATTAAATACCTAAAGAAAAAGGCTTATTTAAAAAAAATCCCCCAAAATATAAATAGTAATCAAACCAAAGTTTAAAAATGTTTTAGTAAAATTTGTGGAGTTAGTATGCTAGGAATAAAAAAAAATCACTGTTATCCGAGGTAAAATTTCTACACAAACACTATATTAGGCTATAGGCCTATCATACAAATACATTTTTGTAATTTTTCTCAAGATATAAAAAAGTTTTACTATATAGTTGTCAATAATATTGTGTGTGTAAAAAAAAAAAATTCAATTTATCAAATTGTTATTGGTAAAAATATATAACGATATTTGCTTTAGAAAAAAATGTTTCAACTATACAAAAACTTAAAATAATCATCTATGTAGGATGATGAGAATAAGAAACTAGGAGGGAATAAGAGACTAGTCCAGTTGCTTGTTAGTTTTTAAGAACACATGGCTTAAGTAAAACTATGTTTCAACTAAAGTCGTCTCTCTCATACCTCTTTCTCACCGTATTCTCTTCCATCAATCATTCTCTCTTGTTTAGTTTTATAATATAAGAACAGACGGCTTAGGCAAAAATGTTTTCAAGTAAACTCGTCTCTCTATACCTCTTTCTTGTCCCTATTTCTCTTCTATCAATCATTCTCTCTTGTTTGTTTTATAATTACAAGAACAGTCATTTTAAAAAAAGAAAATATTTCAACTATACTAAAACTTAAAATAATCATGTACCTAGGAGGATGAGAATACGAAACTAGGAGGGAATAAGAGACTAGTCCAGTTGCTTGTTATTTTTTAAGAATAGACGGCGTAGGCATAAATGTTTAAATTAAACTTGTCTCTCTATAACTCTTCCTCGTTCCTACTTCTCTTCCATCGAGCTATCTGTCTACTATGTTAAGATTGAACCAATCATCACTACAGAGAGTTTCACATAGTATAGACTCACGTATAGACGTTAGGCTAATTGTTAGGTGTAACCTAAGACTAGGCTCGGCTTAAATAATTATTCAAAAAAATCAATCTAGACAGTCGAGAAAGACAAAGGTGCTATACAATAGCACCTCTGGGATAACGGACTTAACCTACTCCTATCACAATTGATGATATTTACTCGTACTGCCTGTTCTGGATTTTTATAATCCAAAATGTCAACCACTACCTCTCTAAGGTTCTGGCTCAGGTCCAATGAGCCATAAGCCCCACCCAGTTAACGGGAGATTTCAAATCGGGGGTTGACTGAATATGACCACACAAAGACCGACAAGGTTGTGGCTCAGGTCCAGTGAGCCAGAAGCCCCGGATGAGAATAACGGACGAGACAGAGAATAAGGGACGTGAAAGAAAATAAGGAACGTGGAAGAGAATAAGGTAGGAGAAAGATGGGAGAATTCAAATAAGGGTGGACTGAATATGATCACACAAAGTCCAACAAGGTTATGGCTCAGGTCCGGTGAGCCAAAAGCCCCAGAAGAGAAATAGAGACGAGAAAGAGGAAGAAAATAAGATGAGAAAGAGGAAGAGAATATGGTACGAGAAAGACGGAAGATTTCAAATTGGGGGTTGACCGAATATGACTGCACAAAGTCCGCCAAGGTTCTGGCTCAAGTCCGGTGAGCCAGAAGCCCCAGAAGAGAAATAGGAATGAGAAAGAGGAAGAAAATAAAGGGCATGGAAGAAAATAAGACAAGAAAGGGGAAGAAAATAAGGAACATGGAAGAAAATATGGTATGAGAAAGGCTCCAATGGTAAAACCTGTGGTATAAGTGAGCCAGAAGCCCCATCTCCTATACTACTATTGTCATTACAGTGTAACCTATAAAAGCGGTTACTTTGTAGGTTTAAATTGTGAATTCGGTGAAAAAGATAGCTCCGCATTGAAAACTTATTTTATTATTAATAAATAAGGTATCTATAACATGATTTTTTTTTAATCGTCAAAAAGACTGGTAGCAATCAATGTAAATAATTACCTAAAATTCACCAAAAATACTAATATTATGCAAAAAAAAACTTATGTACCAAAGCTTAAAGAAATGTACATAAAATTGAACTATGAATTTATAAATTTTCTACAATGATATATTTATCAATAAGTATTCAAGAATGTAAAATGTTATATTCACACCACAAAAGTTTTAACCTAAAAATTACCAACAAACTTGCATACAAATTTATTTAAGTTACATTATTCAAACACTTACAATAGTTGTGTAGAATATAGTTGTAAAGATAAATCTGTATCAACAAAACACAATAAATTACAACAAAAAAAAAACATTCAAAACAACAATTTACAGCACACTAAACTGTACTAGACACAGCTAGGCGTCAGATCGCTAATGTTACAATGTAACTGCAGTAGCGAGATCCCAAGACACGTTTATTATGAAACCTTTCCTTGTACAGTTCAGTCCTTAACTAATTGTTAATTAGTTGGACAGGGGAATTGAATAAAACATTCAACAGATATGAAATTCTTCTTTCCAATGATGAACAGATCGTTAAAAAAAATTGAAATATATTACAAATTGATATTTGACATTTCATAAAAGAATCAAATGAAAACTTGATTAGTTAATCTTGTTTTCAACTTCGTGAAATGTATATATCTCAAAAACTATGACAGAAACGATAATTTGGAATACGTAGTCATAATTACGTATTCCAACGATAATTTGGAATTTATAATTTTAGAGGAAGAAAAATATTATAAAATATTGTCAATTTGTGATATTTGGACAAGGTAAACCATTTATAAAAATTATATGATCAGTGAAATCATATTTTGTTATATTGCTACAAACCATGGAGTGCTTCTCCCTAACGAGAAAACACTCAAACTACAAAGAATTCTTTAATTTTTACCTATTGCTGTATAGAATTTTGATTATATGATTTTGGAAAATTGAAACATTAGGTTTACAGTTAATTATGCAATCTACCTTGCCCTGAAATTTAGTTAAGAAAATCATTGAAATCATTTACTACCTACCTTATTTTTAAAAAATTAGATCATATTAGGTGTCCCAAGATACTTTTAAAGTACCAAAATACATTAGTTTAGTAGAAAATAAGTTACAAAAGTACGAAATCCAGGTTTGGTTAGTTTAATACAAATACAAATTCAACTCTAGTGACAGATCCCTAAATTAATTAGTGATGACTATGTTATTCAAGTTGGTGAATGTATAATCTCTCGATGTATATATCAGTATTGTCAGTCATGGCGTATCCTAAGTGTGAGTTGTTATTTATTATTTGTCATTGTCAAAAGTATTTGTTTTATTACGTCTGGCTACGTGACAATATTACATTATATATATATATATATATATATATATATATATATATATATATATTAAACCTATTTGCCATGATTCTTCAATCACACTCACACATCAGAATATACCCCAGATCTAATGAAACAACAGATTATACATTCACTAACTTGACAACGTATTCATAAATATTAACGTAGGCATTCTTAACCTGAGCTGGATTTCGTACTTTTATATTTCTTATTTTCTACTAAACTAATTTAGTTTAGTACTTCAAAAATGTCTTGCCACACCTAATTTGATCTAATTGTTTCAAAATATCGTAGGTAGTCAATGATTTTGATGCTTTTCTTTGCTAAATTTCAGGGCAAGGTAGATTACATAAGTACCCGTTTATAATTATTATAGCTGATAAATTATTTAGAAACTATTTATTTTAGGATAAATGTGTATTGTACATACCATAGCGATTTAGTATTGAAATTTATTGAAATTGTGTTGTACATACCATGTTTTAAAACAACTGGATCATCCTTTAGCTATGAAGACCCTTTTCAAGTATCAAAATCCAATATTTCCATCAAAAATAAGCAATTTCCAAGTTTGGATTCGATGTTCGAATACACAATGAGCCTATATAGACAACTATGCAGGTTTCATAACTTATGCATAGCTAATAGAATAGCGTGTCTTTAAATGTATACGCAATTACTGTCTTCTAACCAGTAAATATTACTATGTTGTATATCAGAATCATGTGAACTAGGTTTCGGCAGGTCAATATGTACATCGTATATTGACTGTAGTTCCTTTACTAGGTCTGGTATATAATTACCTAACCAGACCTATTTGTGCGAATGAACATAAACATTGAGCGATGTGACACTCAATATATTCACCATCGTTGCCATAGGAATTAATGTAGACAGATGCCGTAACCTCTAAAGTCTAGGATTTTGTACTTTTAAATTGCTTAGTTTAGACAGAGATATTAGATTTTGATAATTGAAAAGGGTCTTCCCAGCTAAAGGATGATCCAATTGTTTAATAATGAGGTACGTAAAACACGATTTCATTAAATTTCAGTATTCAATCACAACAAGATCTCGACATGTACCCTTTAGAAGTGTCATACACAGTGAACACACACACACACATACGCGCAGTGTAAACAGTGTCAGTATGTTTAGTGATTTGTTAGACAGAAATATAGTCTTATGAAAATTAGACGAAGGAGGACATAAATCTGAGTTTCACTATTACGCAGTTGTTGGGTTACTCGTTAGCAGCAAAGTACACAAACATAACATTTTATGGACTTTTGGTTATATGAATGCGAATGTTTTAAACATAAGCTTTACGACAGTATATAAATTATTGCAGTATGATGATTCTTAATGTGTGAAATGTTGAATTAAAAAGAGTGATTTTTTGTTGTTTATCGCTACAGGAACAGTGTTCATCGATGGATTAAGGGTTAATGTAGTCTACATAGAACATGATTATTATTTCAAAGGTATTTAAATACAATTTTTTAATAAGTCTCATACAAATATAAAAATAAATAGTTTGAGATAACTCTACACATAGGCCTATATCAGAATTAAGTAGACAATAAAACAAAGAATTGCAATTGCACGTTAGGTTTATATCAATAATTTGAATTGGACACCAATCTTGATATAATTTGCTCTGTTATTGTTTTGTCCCTATTAGGCCTATAACCTACCAATTTTAGTAAATATTCATTGTATATTATTATTTTAAAAACGTAGGCCTAAAATCCATTATTTTAATAGAAAATAAGAAATACGAAAGTAAGAAATACAGCTCAGGTTATGAATTCTTATGTTAATATTGATAACTACATTCATCAAGTCAGTGAATGTTGTGATCACATTATGGAGTGTACAGGGCGGTTGAATTTAATGATGAAAAATCAAGAAATTGGTTACTACCTACCTTAATTTGAAAGAATTACATAATCTTTGATGCCGGAAGACACTTTTGAAGTACCAAAATTCAATATTTCTGTCAAAGAAATATACAATTTTACATTCGATGTTCACAATACACAATGAGACTATATGTCTAGGTTTTGTAAGTAAAGCATAGGTAACTGAATAGCGTGTGGTTAAATATATGCGCACTTCTTCTAACAACAGGTAAATATTGCTATGCTGTTAATTTCAGAATCATGTGAACTAGGTCTCGGCAAATCTATCTAACCACGCCTAGTAAATAAACTAAAGGTCTGATAAGACCTTACCAGAGCTATTTCCGAGGATGAACATAAGATAAATATCGACCTAAGAGACACTCAATATATTCACCATATATATAGGCTATATAGTTGGTCTTTATTAGGTCTGGGAAGGTAACTAGACCTAAATATATACCCTAATCATCTTCCCAGACCTTTGTTCTTTATTAGGAGGTCTAGCTAGATAACTATATATATATTTTATTACCTACCCAAATCGTCCTTTCATTGCTTTTAAATCTAACAACATTCTAATATTAGGATGGCAGTTGCGATAATATGAGCATCACATAAACATACATACACGTAGGTACGTTTCTTACTTAATACATATGTTTCCACTGACATTATTCTGATTTTCTTGAGAAAAAAATTTATATAAATGATTTTTATAGACTTGAAACGTGTATATCGTTGCCAATAAACATGTGATTAATGGCAAACAAGGTAAATAGTCTAACATACTCATTTATATTAATATCAGCATTTGTAACCTCACATGAATTTTGTACTTTATTTCTTATTTTTGACAGAAATATTGAATTTTGGTACTTCAAAAGTGTCTTCTGACATAAAATATTATCTAATTCTTTCAAAGCTAAATATCGGTCGTACACCATTCTTCAATTTTTCTATAAAAAATTATGAAAACAAAGTATTTATCTTCTATTCAAAGAATCAGATCATATTATGTGGCACAATAAACATTTCGTCTCAAAATGTATTTCTTCACTTTTAAATAACACATACAAAACAAGGAAATGAAGCTGTTAAGTTAAAGTCTAATAACAAAAGCTGATGTTAATATGTATGACTATGTTAGTGTAGGCTATGTGTTAATGACTACCTTATTTTAAAACAATAATTAGATCATTTTAAATTTCGTAAGACACTTGTAAAATTAGAATAGCCTATGCATTAATTTATTAGAAAAAATATGAAAGTATTGAAATTTACTTAACAATTAATAGCATCCAAGTTGCGTAAGTTACAAAATGGGACGTAAATTACATAGGCGAAGTCATCGCAGCATCTATGATTGCTTGTTCTCAAGTCAGGTAGATATATATTTACATATAGCCACCTGACCTATGCATGAATTTGAAAAAAAGAAGAAATTGTGTGTTCTTTCCCAAGCAGTCACCCATCCAAGTACTAATCACACTCGATGTTGCTTGACTTCGGTGATGTTTAAATGCATTGAATTCTGTAGTTTTGAAATTATGATTTTTCAGGGGAAAAATTAGCTCAGCATTGGAAACTTATTTTATTATTAAGAAATAAGGTATGTAGAACATGTTAACAATAAAAAAGCAGTAACTTTCTTTGTAAAAAATTATCTACTATTATATATAGTCACCTAGTCAGACCTAATAAAACAAATATTTTTTCATGACAAAGTTTTAATAATAAACATGGAAAAATTAGCACTAACTTGACTAACTGTAGACCTACAAATTAATATAGGCTTTAATAATAATCAGAGATGGATTTAACCTAACAATGGCTGGATTACCTTGTTTTCTATTTGTATTTGACAGTGAAGAAATACATTTTGAGACTTAAAACGCGTCTTCCGACAAATAATATGATCTGATTGTTTGACTACTAGGTAAGTAGTTAATGATTTCATAACTTATAACAACAAAATCCGATTATAATGGATAATGAATATTTACCCCAATTTCATAAGATTATAACAGTCAAAGATTTTCTATTCAAACTTTTCTACATTCAGATATTATAATTCACAGAATAATTGTCAATTCAAATTAATCTAGGCATATCTTCACAACATGATAATGAATATCAACAAAGTAGTACTCACTGTTATTTGTATGCACACCCTACGGATTTGTCTTACCTGAAATTAATTTTTGGCTTTAATTTAATTGTCGTTTTCCAAAGGTTTCATCACATACAAACAAGCCTTTTATGAAGTGCTTGGGCATATCCTAAGACAACAATTAACGATTTTGTTGTAATATAAACAGAATTATTTATTCTTTACAACTACTCGCACTAAACTGTCGGAGACGACTAAAAATACATCACACCAAAATTTAATTCCGAAGAATTCTACCATCTTGGATTTTGCAGTGTTGCCAGATTTTTTTACATTATATCTCTACCAGTGACTAACGTCACAAAAGTTTCGAGAGCGATACTATCGAACCTCAACTAAACCAACGATCAAAATTTAGTAATGCTAATTTAGTAATGTAATTCAGGTGACTAGATGTCCTGATTTTGTTGGGACAGTCCTGTTTTTGGGAGCCTGTTCGAAATTTTTTTCAAGGGTTAGTCGGATGATATGTCTCGGTTTTTATTAGACATAAAATTATTCTTTAATTTCTGGATCGAACTGGTACCGTACTTGAAAACATATAATAAAAAAATTGTTGAGAATAATACAAGCTATGTACTTATAATTTAAATAGATAAAAGAGTATTACTGGACGAGCTGGGAAATACGTGAGTTGCACCATTATAATAATGATTATAATATTAGAGGCAAAGTTCAGTTTCTCAGATAAAATCATTGCGGGGTTAGTCTAGAATTGTTTATAAATTTCAAATTCCTGTTGTACATTCAATTTTCGTCCTTTAACGTTACGATGCAAAATTTCATACTTTCATCGATGGTTCCATGTGTGTGGTCCATGTCAATTATATGGACTGCAAATTTCGACGAGTTTTTTCTAATATCCTCGAATATCACTTATGACTCCATCCTAGAGCCACAGACAAGTAAGAACATAACCGACTAGCCAAGATAACTGAAAAGGGCATAACTACAAGGACAACAGTCTGCACAATTTATCGTTGAGTGAAGCATGTTTAAGTGGAACTCTAACTTATAATACTTCATGTTTATTGTTTAATGTTTTCAGTTTTAATATTTTTAACATTTTAATATTTTTTGACGTTTTAATGTGTATGTTAGTCTTAATAATTTTAATAGTTAAAGTTTGATTAAATTGACAAGCACTTGATGATGGGATTTATCCTGAAGAAGCTGAGGTGCAAATAATAAAAAAGATCCACTAACCTATTGACTACAAAAAGTAAGTTTTTTCAATTTTTAAAATAAGTGGGTCTTTTTAGACATAAAAAAATGCATAATCAAAATAAATGTATTGCTATAGCAAATAGATATATGAGGTCTATGGTCGACAGACTATTAAAGAAACAATTGTCTCTATCGACTACGGCAGTGTCTTCCCAGAAATGTTAACCAACATACTTAACAAAGTTAACATAACAATAGCGTTTTAGACAAAAAACAATATTGGCAACTTACTCCGCCCAAAATTAATGACATCTGTTGAAACATTGACAGGTATATACAAAATATCTTATAGTGACTGCAATAGCTATTATATAGGCCAAACCGGCAGAAAATTTAAATCAAGATTCAGAGAGCACCTCCCCACTAATACCATTAATACAAAATCAATTAATGTACGCCACCTAATGAACAACAACCATGTCTTCACCAATTTCAATACTAACTTCCAACCATTGAATATATGAAGGAAGGGCAGATACATGGATGGCATTGAGGAGTTTGAAATTTATAAACCTTTCAAAGATAATAAGAGTGATTTATTGAATGATAAACTTAACTTCCGATTTAATTCTTTATACGATACTGCGATGACGTTGATAGATAACGTAGTAGATAAACCAAGATAAACAACTTTTACTTCAGTCCTTCTTGAACCGTTGGTGTACACCTGTCGTGAATTTGAGTGTTATTTGTTTATTGTATGTGATGTGTACATTTTGTAGTGTTTTAATGACCTCTCAGAGGCGAGTCTGAAGATGTAACATACGTTCTGAAACGCACAACATATGTTACAAAATAAGACACAAGAAGGAGTAAGTATTAAATAACTTAGATTAAAATTTGTGACTTGAATACGATTATTCAAAAATGAGTTTTAATAACTTTATAAAATTTAGTTCACAAGAAGTGTCAAAGTAGGAGAAGTAGGGTTAAGGTTAGGTTAAAATTAATAAAAAAATATTAAATACCAACAATACAGGTTAAATTTCAGTAATTAATAATGATAGGTTAAGGAGGGATTTACAATAGTATTAGTTTTTAAACTAAAAGCTGTATTCAATTTTTGTCAACATATTCTGGAAATGAAGATAATGATGATCACTCATTGCTAGGTCACTAATTAGTTTTAACCCTAGAACACTAGCGTATGTAACCTTACGCCGACATTTTGATTTCTCCTTACTCCCTCCTAAAACTCTAACCATTAGAGAGGCCAGCAGTGATTCCAGCCTTCAGTCGCCTTTTTTGACTATTCATTCCATAACACGTAAACTTTACGTAGTACTAGTAGTGCCTGTAAATAATTGTACATCATTGTGTTGTGTCTCTAGTAGTACAGTACTGAGTACACATGTAGGATATGCATGGTTCTAGTACTAAGGGATTGTAAATAGAACTAATATATATTAATGTAAATAGTAATTTTAAGTTAAAAACTGAAAATGTGTGATAGATCGAGTTTGGAGGATGATGATATTATAGATGCATTAGAAGATGACATTAGTGATGTTGATGTGTTGGTGTTTGAGGACGTAAGTAGTGAGGAATACGATAGTGATGACTACCCAGAATTTATTCCAGGAAAAGAACAAGAACATAATGACGAAACTGATGAAATCATTGCTACACTAAGTGACATTGAAATAACAGCCAGAGAAAAAAGGAAAGTAAGCAAAAGTGATGTGGAAAGTACTTCTAAAAATGGTGACTGGTAGGAAAACCATAATAAAATTAGAAAAGGACAAGAATGCTGATGAAAATGCAAAGAGTATACTGATTGTTCCTGATGTAGATTCAATGGAGGTTAAAGATGGATTTGTGTGGCACACTAAATCTGAGCTATGTACTGGGAAAACTCTAGCAAAAAATGTGGCTCATATAAGATCGGGACCAAGTGTTACTGCACAAGACGTATTACTCCAACTGAATGATTTCAGCTGTTTATATCTCAAGATATATGCCAAAAGATTATTACACATACGAACGAAGAAATCTTGTAAAAACGGACTCTTTACAAAAATATTAATGATAGATCACTCAAAAACTTGGAAAGATTGTGAACTTTATGCACTTTTTAGGCTACTAATATTGTCAGGTATATTAAAAGAAAACCTTCTGCCAATAAAAACCATGTTTGACTCCAAATTATCAGTTGATAAGTATCGTGCCACCATGTCATAAAGACGATATACCTTTCTCCTAGACTGTCTAAA
Source organism: Aphrophora alni (assembly GCA_963513935.1). NCBI lineage: Eukaryota > Metazoa > Arthropoda > Insecta > Hemiptera > Aphrophoridae > Aphrophora > Aphrophora alni. The sequence continues at coordinate 43,854,650 of OY740765.1, forward strand.
TTTGATGACAAAACATCTAGATATCAGAAAAAACAGTGTCAGGGATATAATATGTAAAACATGTGGAAAAAGGTGAGCAGAAAACGCAAGGAAAATTAGAGGTCAGTCTGGGAAGGAACACGCTCAAAATAATTTCAACTAGTAATAAGTGCTTGCAGATTAATTTCAAATAAAATGTAAAATAAATAAAAGGAAAATTTCATATCCCTAATTAAAAATTCTATTGTATTGCGAGTCGTAACAAATGTGAACGAGTGATCAATCAAAATAAGTGAAGTGTTTAGTGCGATTTGTTAAGTAAAGAAAATTAACATAAATGGTTAATTTAAATGTCTAGTATGAGAAAATGGAGTGTCAGAAAATGTAAGTAGTTTCTAATGTAAACACTTGTAAGACAGATCTCGGTTATAAAACATATCATATAGCAGATATCGTAAATAGATTTAACAAATTTTATTACTGTATTTAAATTGAACTAATATAGAATGTTAGAATAAATAATTTTGTTTAAGTTAAGTAGGAAGTATCATGAATGGATGATTTTAGTTTATTATGTTGTACATGTAAAATTCAAGTAGTACATGGAAGTTGAATTGATACATTGGTCTTAGACTCTCAATGATATAATTAATAGATTGTTCAAGTAACCTGGTGTATTATTTCTAACCTGATTTATTTTGGAGTCATCCCTCATGCCAAGCAAAGATTGGCCCTAAAGGGTCTGGTGGAGCCCCCAAATTAAGAGCAGTAAATTCATTTCAAGGGTATTAAATCCCGTAAAATAAAAAAAAAAAATCTATCGAGTTATTATGATTGAATTAGACTGAGCAAAGACTTGTTGGGTTAAGAGAAATTCCGGATCATGAAAAGTGCGTACTCCTAAATAGAGCACTGGTCAGATCCCAAAAAATAGCTTATGAAGCCTCAAAACGGGCAGACCCACGGAGGCTGCATTATTTCATTCTGTATACTTTTGTTTTTGTTTTTCTTAAGTTTTTTTTTTTAAGATTTAGAAGTAATATTGTTTTGGTTTTTTTTCTCTCATTTTTGTGTATTTTAACTTTAAGTAATGTATTATTATGTCATATGTCAATTTATTTGTTTTGTTTACATGATACCGGCTTACATCAGTAGAGACAATGAAAAAAACAAAAGGGCACTGCCTGATGAGATGAAAAACAAAAATACAAAGATTGGCAAGTAGGCATTAGCATGTTTTTGTTCCATGATGACATAACTGCTGTATCCTACAAAGCAAAAAGTAAGAAACTGATAACTTTATTATAAATAATGCATCGAGGCTCAGTAATAAATGAAGCTACAAGTAAACTAGACATAATGATGACCTATAACTCGACAAAAGGAAGAGTTTGGTTAAATGAGTCCATCTGTTAACTGTGGACGGAAGACTAAAAGGTGGCCACTTTTTTTTATATAATATGCTCAACACAGCTGTCATCAAAGCACAAATTATATATGTGCATAACTATTAGAGAACAAACTATGGGAAAGCTTTATCAAGGCATAACTTCGTGTGAGGAGTGGCAGAAAGGGAGGTTTGGACAACCAAACTTATCTCGTGATCTGATCTGAAGTACAGTATTCACAAAGTCCTGGGAGTGAGAAAAAAAAAAACCAAGTTGCAGTGGATCCTGAACAAAGTGCCATGGCCATTTGTGAGCTGTTTTTAATGAAGTTTTTTTATTATATATGCCAAGCATTCGATGATAAATGATTTTAATTTTATTGAAAAGTTTTTTTGAAGCTTAGTTTTATTAAGGAGTTTGTAATAACCAAGAAATAAGGATTCTAAGAGTACCATGATGAGATTTGAGTTAATGAAGACAAGTTAAGGAGAATAGTTTTTTTTTGTCAATGCAAGTAAGAAAATTTTAACATAATAAAAGAAGTAAGTAGAATGTAGAACAAAAACTTGAACACAAGGTCTCACAAAAACTACGTTTATTCAATCAAACGCGTTTCAACGACAAGCTTGCCATCCTCAGTGATACATAAGCTACAATAACAAAACTATAACTAGAACCACGTTTGATTAAATAAACATATTTTTGTGAGATCTTGTGTTAGAGTTTTTGTTCTACAAAGTCAAGCTCAATATTTATTTATAAGTAAGTAGAAGTAGAAGTTGAAGTCGTTTGTTTGTCTTTTTTAAGTAATAGTATAGAGAAGAATAATAGGTTTTTTTTTAAAGTTAAATTAATAAATTATAAATTTTGTAAATGATCAAATTATGATCAAGAAAGTAATCTTTAAAAATGATTAAATATTGATTAATAGAAGGATTAATAATACTTGACTTAACAATAAGTGATTAAAAAATGTATGTTGATACATATAGGAGAACTAATTTGAAAATTGATATTGTGAGAAAGAAATCTTCAATTTAACTAATCGTGAAACATAATAAAAATAAGTAAATAAATAATCTATGTTAAGGATCAAATGGGGGTAGTAATGAGTACAACATATATGTAATAATTCTTTGATGATGAAAAACAAAAGATGAGATACTGTAGATTAATGTTTTGAGTAAGGTTAGTTTGAAACCACAGATAGTGTTTTCTCAAAAGGAGGTAGGTTTATTTTGCAATTGAAAATTGAGGTACGGTAGTTATAATTGTAAAAGATTTGGTGAAGTTTGGTGAAATAAATAGATTGACCTAGCAACAAACTGTAAAATTGAATAGATTAAGTGGGAGAACAGATTTTTATATACAAAAGAATTTTGAAAATAAAGTAAAAAATGATAGGAGAAAATAAATAAATAAGTATATTGGAAAAAAAGTGGGGGGTAATAGAAATAAATAAATAAGTTTAATAAAATAAAAGTGGGGGTAGGTTTATGCAAACCTATAATAGTTTACATAAAAGAATAATTTTATAATAAAAAATAATAATAAAATATATTTTGCTAAAAATTCAAAATTTTTAAATACCTAAAAAATAGCATGTAAGAGGGAGTAAAATGAATATTAATTTAGGTTGGTAAATATTTAAAAAATGTTATATAAAATAGTATAGTTTGAAGGTAGTATTAGTGTTATAAAATAAATACAGATTAGATTTATACATGGGGAGAAGATAAAGAAATCAGAAGGTATTAGTTGCTGAGGAATATTCAATTTGCCTGCTAAAATAAAATGTCTTGGTTTGAAAGTTAATAAAACATGAGATAGGAATCCAGTCTGGAAAAACAAAGTGGGTGTTGTGCAATAGTTAGATAAGAAGCCAGGACTGCAGAGTTGCACAAAACTAACTGCCATGAGTCAAGAAGTACTATAAACAAACTCAAGATTTTAACACTACATGCTATTTTGTGCTCTTTCTAAGCAAGATTTATGTGACTAATGGGAATACTGATATGCTATGTTACTGGAAGATGGACCTTCATATTATGAATGATTTATTTAACAAAGAATAAGTTATGCTCTTTATCTTAAGGCTCTGCTCCACCTCCAACATATTGGATTCACCTACCATAAGAATAATGCTGCACTTGTACTGATGTCAATTTTCATCTCAGAATTATTGTTAAAAGATCACGTGAATGCGGATGTTCCCCTTTCTTAAAAATTGGGATTTAATCATTAGTGGTTGAACAAATGGAGGAGAAATTTGTAAATCGATTTTTTATTTCGCTATTTTTTTGTGAGTCAATGAATAATATTTTTGAAAAATTAAAAAAAGAAAAATACTCAGTGTTTTATTATCTATAACAATAAACAATTCCGAAGTGTCTAACTTAAAAATTAGGGCAGATACAAGAGATTAAATAAAAAAATATACCCATGCATACCAAGGCTGCCCTCGCGTGGTTTGAAAGAGAACTACTCAGATGCGGAGGAATATAGCTTTTAGCACTGATGAGCGTGTTTAAAAAAAAAAGTTTCATAATATTACTAAAACTAACAACACGTTAGTTCTTAAAATATTTTGTAGTATTTCACTTAATGCCAAATCAACCATTAATATAAACTCTCTTTGCTAAACATTTGTAATTCATTTATTTCTTTACATTATTACTTACATTAATCAAAATTACTAGCCAATTCGACATTGCAATTATTAAATCATTTCATTGTGTGACGAATAATATTCATTACATATACATTTGTTTCGCTATTGCGATTTCCTTTACGGTAATGAATACAGAGCACGTTTGGACTTTTATATTCATTGCTTGTGAAACTCCAACATCAGAGACTATGAATTTTCAACTGATCCTACCTACTGTATGTGTAATGTGTTACCATTTTCTGTGGGTTTGCACAGTTTTGTGAATAGTTGGATAAGTTATTTTTCAAAAGAGTTAGTTGCATTTTTTTAAAGATTCTAAGTAAAAGAAAATATTGATGTAAATTATGATATATTTTTTAATGAGAATAAATAGTTTATTCTTTGATGCATTTGTAGTTCTTTCTATATGCAAATGTATGTCTTATATTATAAATATCTCTAATTTGCCATTTTTTATTTCTAATAACTAAAATGTAAATTTATTCGTAATACAGTGTTGATCTTTTTTAAAATCTATAACATTAAATGTTGGTAAGTTTATTATCTGCCGAGGTCCTTTTCAGATTATTCCCCACCCGCTATGTCACAAAACTACAGAGCTTCTTCGTGAAAAGCTTGAATGCCATATCTTCCTGTGTTGTAGTTAGGTTGGGATGGGTGGGAGAAGGTTTAGTCTAGTCAAGTCTAGCGAGAAAGTTGTATTGCCATATTGCAGAAATTGCATTGTGGTGAGAGGGATAGTACCAACACGATTCTGTACTAGCAGTCATTTAGTGTTTATTATGTGTAGATACTAAGTATTGTATGTTTCAATAATTATAATTACATTTTCTTTATTGTTGCTTGTTTCGAAAACAATGGGGAGTAAGACTAAAATGAAAAAAAAAAAACATACAAACATAAACCGAAGAAAAGTCATGGGCTTCGAATCTTCAAGAGTGGAGGGTTTTAAAATCTTTTGCTTTTAAGAAGGGAATTGTTGGTAGTTTGTAGTAGCAAATGAGTGATGCCTTTTAATTTTTAAAAAGAAACCTAACTACTACTATCAAGTTCAATGGTAACTCCATATTGCAGAGAGAAACTAGTGTCAATTTGCATTGTGGACTCTAAGCACGGAATGAAGATAGAGAACATTTAAAAAAAATGAATAGTATTGGAAAACTGAAATGGTCAAAAAAAAGTTATCAAAATTCTACACAACCTGTTTATTTCCTGAAATTATTGACACCAGACACAGGAGAAGCATGTCCATCAGAGAACCACATTATATTGTAGAAGAAGAGAAGAGAATTAAAAATAAGAGACAAGTAAAATATTTTTTATATAATTTAAGAAGCCCACTTGGGCGTAGCATAAATGATTTAATTTGGCTTTTAAGAAACTGGTACCAATATTATTCCAATTTCAAATATGTTAGTAAATTATTTCCAGAGTCATAAATTACGTATTCAAAATCAGTCATAAAAAAATTTAGACCCAAAAATATTTATATTTTAGAAGCTTTTTTTTGGTTTTTAGGGGCAGGTATTATTGGAGACGGATATACGTAAAATATGTTTATCAATTTAAGACCAACATTGTAAAATTCATATTGCAAATCTGTTTTATCAAAATTTGTTGAAAAAACAAAATTTTATTATCCAATTTTTTTGGTGATTTTAATATTCCAAGATTTTGATAACAGAAAAAATTGCAATAAAATATTATTGGTAAATTTTAAATCAGCATAACAAAAAACATATAGAAAATTTTATGATTAAAATGAGTTGTAAAACAAAAAAGTAGAAATTGTTGGCCGTCTTATGTTTGAGGGTCGTATAAATTAGAGATGTAACGGATAGTCATTTTGGCCGGATACCGGATATTCGGTGAGGTTCTAGGCCGGAGCGCCCGGATATTCGACTCAGGTAGTGTGTGTAGTTCTAGCGATGATTCACGGAAAGACAAGTACGAACCTGTCTCTTGGACCGTAGGAGTGGGGGAGTGGGCGGCTTGTATCGTTCATGCGTCAAACACTAGTATTCAACGGTCTGTCAGTGAGTTTTTCGGTATTTGTTTTTTGTGGTTGAAGTTTTTTGTAGTTTAATGGCGACCGCTACGAAAAGATCACCTATTTGGAAGTATAGATCACCTATTTATGTAATTTCATTTACATAATTAAGTATCCGGTACCCGGCCGGATAGTTGCAACTATCCGGCCGGATACCGGATACTAAAAAAAAAGGGCCGGATACCGGATATCCGTTACAACTCTAGTATAAATCCTAAATAAAAGAGGTTAGTAAATTAGAAATTATGATATTAGAAATGTTTGATTAAAAATCAGTTGAGTAAAAATATAGTAATGTTTCTACGCTATCTTATTTTTGGAGGTCTGGTATACATTATACCTAGAATCCGATAAAAAAAAAAAAAAATTTTGTTTAGCAAAATACATGTGAAAGTCCCACTTAAAATTGATATTAAATTGCTAATAGGCAAATAAAACTTACGCATAGTAGAGTGATTTCGATTCATCTAGCTAAATGGGTAACAAAATGCTACACTCCCTCCCACGATAAGCCGAGAACAGCTTATTTAATAAAATTTACAAAACGAACAAACAAATTATCAAGAAACGCTGGTCATATCTCAAAATGACTGTTCATAGTTTTGAAAAATATGAAAATGAACCCTAATGTCATTATTAGGAACTACTTTTTCACATGTACATAGTATATAGAGTGTTATGCGATGGGTGAAACATCAAAGTCTAGTTTTTTTTTCAAATCCCTTTTGAGGTCTCCTGAGTCCAAAAAGGTGGCTTTTAGAATATTGTCTATCTGTCGTAAGCTCTACAGATCAAACGTGTGGACCGAATTTAATAAAATTTGTTATGTGGCCATATTTTGGTATTATCTCAGAATTATTATTATTTTATTCATAACTTAAACTTAGAGGGTAGCTGCAATAAGAAAACACAAAATTACGATTTTCTCATAACCGGATCAAAGATTTTCTTCTAAAAATTTTACAAATGTCTAGCCTCTATGAGATCAAACAAAAGAAATCAGTTGCCATCTCTCTAAAAAAAAGTTACATGAGTTATCAAAAAATCAATGAGTCATGGATTCACAGGTTTTATTGGCATGTGAAGAATAATAACCCTAATCCGTATGGTAAATAGAAAGTAAAAAAAAGTAGTACATTTCAGGAATAATTGACAAAAAACAAAATTAACCTTGGTCACCATCATTAAAACCTCGATGTTTACCAAATACGGTTTACGGATGTGTTTATGGTACAAGCGATGCAAGGTTTGACCCTTATTGAAATATATAACTTTTTTTTCATAGCCATCGCTCATAGTTCTCATTCATTATTTTCATTGATAAGTACCTACCTAACTGTAATTTTTGGTGAGGATTTGTTTTTCTTGGTTTTTATAGCATATTTATTATTATTATTTAATGTCAATAACAATATTTGACCTTATTATTCTTTCACACTTGTTCATAAATTTAATAATTAGCAGTACCGTAAAATGTATGTATCACTATTTAAATATTTCTCTCTCAAAGCTCAATGTATGCATACCTAACCTTTGTCATGCGACACAAAAAATACATCATAATTAATTCCAAGTACGACATGAATTGGTCACATCGGTCAACACCCTTCATGTGGGCATTGTATTGCACCACAGGCAAAGTTTTTTCTCTCGCCTGTTGGTTATAGATACCATAGTATTTTCAAATTGTGTTGAAATATAAGAGACTACTCTTTTGTTCTTCTATTTTCCCATGAGAATATCTTCCGTGTACTGGGGGACGGTCTGACCTTTTTTTAAGATTATGCTGTTCACTAGTTCTGAATTGTGTTTTTATTTGCATGGAGAGTACCAGTGCAGTAGGTATAATTAGCAAGCAATTTAGACACCAGAGTGAAACTGTTGTAAATATTATCCATATACAAGGAGTGACCTTTAGGTACATTGACCAAGTAAAGTTTGATTCCATATTTATGGCGTTTGCCCTTGATATACTACCTGAATAACAGGCGGCCTCTCCAGAGTACCACTGCTTCGTCGATTGACAGTTCTCTTGAAGAATAATAAATAGTTGCAATTTTATTATTAAAATAGTCAACAATTTCCTTCACTTTTTCAGATCAATCAGGATGTGAATTTTTAGCCGGGACACATTTTGAAAAATGTAAACATCTTAAAATCAATAAAATAATATCTCGACTCATGTATTCTCTGAATACTGGAAGGTTGGAGAGTCTATTGGTTTTCCAATAGTCCTGAAGTCTGTCGAGTCGGATTGTACCTGTGTGGAGAAAAAGCCCTAGAAAAACCTTCAATTCTGGTACATCAATACCCTTCCAGCTAGTCATGTATGACTGCTCTGAAGTAATAGGCCCGCAAAACAAATCAAGAGCATACACATTTGTTTCTCTATGATTTCTAAAATCACATCATCCAGCAACAGATTGAACCAATCAATTAGATTACCCTAAACAGGGATTAGCACTAACAATTTGTTCTCTTTTTTAAAATCATAATTTTTGGGCCAATTGTAGAATTTGACCACGATGGATTCATTTCAATGTCATCGTTACTTTCTGAACTTTCTGTCTCCGTATCAGCAGCACTAGAATCATCTTCTTCATCTTCAATAATATTTTGAATATTATTTCGGCGATTAGCTATCTCAATAAAAAATAATAACTACACACAAGATAAAACAATAAAAAATATATTAAGTACACAATCCTAACCTAATAATCCACAGTACAACAATGAATGAAATACAGACAACAAAAGCTTATATTTTGATGTTTTAGTGCGGTGATTAGCCTACTCAATCAAATACAATAGTATACTATAACGAAATCAATAAGCTTTCCAGTAATGGTCTAATATTTTAAAAAGAATATAGAAATAGATACATTTGTTGGACACATGTTAAACGTTTAGTGATCGCTGACAAAGGTAAAGCGTTAAAAAAAAGAGAAAAACACTTAAATTAGACCCGGAATCACTGTAGGCAATTAAGTCATAAATAACTATAATATTAGAAACTTAAGGACAATCACACACAAAACTCATAAAAAGTAACGGAATAACCGTTTTCTAAACGGTCACAATTTTGAAACATTAAAATTTGATTGGCTGACAAAAAGTAGATGCTTACGTTCATTGGTTAAAGTAAATTAAGAGAGAGGGAGTAAGTATTTTTAGCATCGAAAAAGTAAAAATTATATAGGAAAGTCTTAGGGAGAAACTCACAGCATAGGGTTGGCGAAGTAACGCCAAAAGTATTCTTAATGTAGAAATTGGTATTTCCTATAATAAGTTATAATTCCAGTTATAGTAATAGTAAAGTAATAATTGTTAAAGTATTTAACACATTAGTAATCTTTGTTGCCGTACTAAAGAGGTACATCTACAAAGTGTTGAGTGCATCTTCATGGTAATTTTAAGTGAATCATTTTATTAATAAATCACGTAACACAGTGTAGTGTTTGGTGAACATCGTTAACAAGTAATAAAGTGAAAGTTCTTCACTCAACTATCAGCACTGGATTACTTACATAGGAATACAACAAAAGTGGATTTGGTATTGTACAAATTATAGACTTTAATTGGAAACTAAATCTCTGTATTGTTAAAAATTTCACTCACTGTATTAATTGTTCAATTAAGAGCTCCCCCTGAACAAATAGTGTAAAATAAAATAACAAAAGTAATTGGAAAATAAGTTCAAATAAAATTAAATATTTCAGAGCTAATGTTAAAAAATATATTTGGACTTCATCATTTAATAACTTTCCTTATATGTTGACAATCCAAGGTATGACTAATTAATTAATTCATAATTTTGATTTATATAATATTTCCAAAATAATAATATAATAATTATCGTTAGAATACACAAGATAAAACAATAAAACATATACTATCTACACAATCAAAATATAATAACCACAGTAAAATACTGCTCACTATAACACAGAGTGCAATAACTTGCAACAAAAGCTGCCATAGTTGACAAAATGGCGCGAACTGGAAACGAAACATGAAACTAGGTCACTTGAATACTTTACCCAATGCTCACGACAAACAAACTACCTGCTTCAAAAACTAAGCTTAGACTAAATATGGAACTAGAGAATGGCAATATGACCCGGTTTCGCCAGACAGCTCGTAACCGCCACCGCATTCAATGTGTTAAGATTTCATAATTCTAATATAACTAAGTAATTTAGTATATCTAATGAAATTAAGAAAAAATTATATTTTGTAAAATAATTGGAAATATTTTTGTTAGAAATCAGAGTGTGCGGTATTAACCAATAAGAAAACCGAAGGAAAATGTGTAGTGAGGAGATGCATAATCCTAGATATCAAAAAAATATGGACTACTAATGAATGGGTCTTCAAGAAGAGTAGTTCTGAATTAAAAACGTTCGAACTCCATCATAAGCTGATCACTTGATCTTCCAGAGCTACAATCAATACCCATTGTTTAATTCAGTACTGAAAAATAGTATTTTAACATTGAACTTTAAAGTAAAATCAGTGCAAATTAAGCCATGCTATGAGTGTAAAATTGAGTTATATAATTTTAACATAAACCATTAAGTAAATTGAACTTTTTACTTTAAGAGCTGAGACTAATAGCTTTATTAATAAAATAAAGAAAAATAATGTAAAATGAAATAAAAAGGACTTTTATAAAGAAAACAGTCATAATAACTTAAATAAAAAAACTATTGTTCGAAAGAGTTTGAGTAAAAATGAACTTTCAGATGGAACGTCATAAGTAGTGCGAGACATTTTCTATTAGTGAATTGAATAAGAAAAAGAACTCTTATGAACTTTTATTTGAAATTCGAACTTTATGTATACTTTTAATATAAAATATGTTTGTCATTTACAGGAATCTTGTTCTATAAATTTGTTTTATTATAAAATGTATGTATTTCAGGGGGAGATAAGCACCTCTTAACTAAATTATGTATGTTTAATATATATATATATATATATATAAAATTTTGTAAATAAATGAATGTATTTCATAAGTTTTTCATGATTATTTATAATATGTGAGTACATTCTCCCGAAATTCACAACCCAAGAAAAGAGTAAAATAAATAAATGTTTGTGCTTTTCTCACAAGCTGGCGCCTGACAATTTAAAGTAAACTCTTCCCAGAATAAAATAAAATAATAAATAAATTTAGGCCTTCCGATTTAATTGAAAGGTGATGAAATAAATTATTACACATTTTCATTTAAAGTCCAAAGGATAAAGTCTGATATACAAAAATTGAACTTGCTAACAAATTTACCATGGGGTCAAAAAGATGGAAATAAACAAACTCATTTTAGAAAATAAACAGTAAAAATAAACTCGTTACTCGTTCATGCGTTTACGGAAATAAAACACACAAAGGCAAGTGCACTCACTACTCTTGTTGTAGGAAATGGGCATTACTTGTATCCCACCAGTGCCTCAATAAAAGATGAGAGAAGTGGCTAGTTGCCATAGTAACCACTCAAATAGAACTGCCTAGCTATATGGTTTATCCGGTGGCAGTACTTGGCTCAACAGTAAAAATTCAGTTACTAGGCGGTATTTAATTGTGATTGCTAAATGCCGTTTAACATATTATGAAAGACTTAATTAAATCTAATCCCTTATTAAGAATTATTATTAATATTATAATTTGATAAATAGTTTTAAAAAGTGGGTGTTCTAGACTGTATCTGCTGCACCTGAAAGGCTGCCACTACTAATCTATACAGACAGTCAGGCAGCTTTGAAAGCCCTGTATTCTAATGAATTCAGGTTAAAATTAGTATGCTAAAAGAATTAAGTCATATAATAAATTATCTTATGAATTACAAAATACTAATAAAAAAAAATCAATCTCCTGTTTTTGCAAGTAGCAAACTTGTTGATGATGTCTTCATAGAATGGGATCGTCTCCAAAATTCACTAAGCAGTTTCTTCTCCACAGATATTTTCGCAAGGACTCACTCCCCACCTATATTGGTTGATTGGACCTCACCAACTATATGAACTGTGAGCATCATATTTATATCTTGCTTCATCATTCAAATAAAGTATATTCATGATTCCTTAAATGTTACAAAAGTTGTCAAGTAAATATGATGAACACTGTGAAGCATATTAACATGTGCATAATAACAAATGGACAGTAATAAAATTTTGTTCATTTAATGCATACATACTCTGACTTCAAAACGTTTTAGTTGTGATAAACATTTTGGTTATCAAATTATATTTGAAAATCTAGTAGAGATAAGAGATCTCTAAGTTGTTAGCCTCCTTGGTTGGAGGTTATAAGAGTTGTAAATCAAAATATTGTGTTTATATTGTTCCCATTGTTTTGCTATTGTGTATTATTTTTGAATTTTCTAAAGATAGATTGTTGTTTAAATTTCTAACAAACCCCTACTGATAAACTATGACAAAGCACTGTACAACTTTATGTTTATGTATGACTCATATAATAATCATGTCAGTTGTTTATACATGTACAAGTTTTTGATTATCTGAACTCTTGTGTGGTTTATTTTGAGGAATGTATACTTAACTTACTTCATGTCACCCCTATCTGAAGCACAAGTCCTTGATGAAATGGCATCAGTGGACACCTTTTTCCTGCCACATTCACTTCCTTCATAATAACCTTTTTTTACTGTCATCTTCAGGGGTCTCTTTTTTGTCCCCGGATGTTCTATCCAATACTTTCTGTTCAATCGCACCTGATCCCTTTCTTAGACTATGTTCAATCCATTTCCATTTCTTCCTTTTGATTTGAATTTCAGTGGTTTTCACGTTTGATTTGTGCCTTGATATTATAATGTATACCACATTTCGCCAGTAGAGATATTTAAGATCTTTATTAGATATTCGTAGCGTATTTGTGATTGATAATATCACTTTTTATATCTCACAGCCATATAAAACAGTGATTTGACATTACTAATGAAGATCTTTAATTTTCATTTAAATATTTCTCCAACTCTTCATAAAGGATAAAGCTCCACAAAATCAGCATTCATTTTCCTTAAATGAGCGAAGATATCTCCTGCAACTCCAGTTTCAGTCATTATCAAAACTGTCAAAAAGTCTTTAAAAAATGTATAAAGTTGTATTTTTGGCAAGTTTTTGAGCTCATTTTGAACAATGTTTTAAATATTGAGCTCAACAAGATATTTCCTCAAAAATGCACACTTTGGCTACAAATAAAAAAAATTTTACAGTAGTATTTTGGGATAAAATATACTATTAAAATGATTCAGCAGGCTTTCAGCGATGATGCATGGACATCACATGAGTTAAAGAGTGGTATAACCGTTCAAAGATGATCGCACACTGGTAGAGAGCTACTCATATTCTAGTAGGCCATCAAATAAAAATGATGAGGTGTTTGACCAAGTATGGGACATCCATCATATATGAGCATTTTGTCACTGTCCAAGAACTTGCGGACAATAATATGAGGATAATTACTTCTTCAATACAATTAATTGTAAGTTAAAGATTGTCCTTGCAGATCAGTGTACACAAAAATTGTACTGAAGCTGATATTGATGGAACCTTGGGGTGGAGAATTACGATTATATACCACAAAGCCAAACATTACTAAAGAATACTTACTACCTATAGGTACTGCCTTTGTGATGCCGAGTGGCATTACAGACAATACCTGTGGGTAGTAGAAACCTGTCAGCTGATTCATGACAATACACTTTCTCATTTCTTGCATCTGATTCAAATTTTCTTGGTTGTTAAATGAGTGGAACAAGGCTCCCCTCCCCTAAAAAAAAAAAAAATCTTGAGACAATATTTTTACTTTGAAATTGTGAACTTTTATAACAGGATAATATATGTTACAAATTGGAATGGAGTTCAGATTACGTTACTCCTGTGTACATGCAGTGTTATTATTTCTCGACCCAGAGTAAGATTCAATAACCATTAACAGTTAATTGTTTATTAAATAATACTTATATTTTGAGTGAGTAGAAAGTTTTAATTTACTAAATATACAAATTTACAAATTATTACAATACTTAGTATAATAGAATGCTTATATTTATTGCACTGTATAATCTAAAGGGGTGCAAACATAATCGAAATATGTTTTGTTTAAAACTATACAACACATATTACATTTACCCTAGGAGTGTACCAGCAATGTCCCAGAGTCTGGGTTTTTTAATTTATTTGTAAATATAAAAAAATCGTTGAAAGAAAAAGGGAATAAAAAGTCAGAAAAGAGCTATAGGGAAACCACATGATCTATTGTTATTTCATTAATTTTATTTACCTTCGATTGAAATTGGTGTTGTTACATACAGAAATTATTTATGCATGAATAAATATCGGTTTCGACAAATTTTATGCCGTATTTAACCTGTTGAGGAGTACTGACGGCTATAACCGTCTAGCCTATTAGGACCTATAGCAGTAGACCAAAGTATCACTGATGGACCACAGGGAGTAAAGATCTTTTTTTCATTTTTTCTTTCAAAATGTATTGAAACACTAAACAATACTAAAATAATACATTTTTACTATTTATAAGTAAACAAATTAAACAGTAGGCCTATACTGCAGTTTGTTAGAACTTTTCTAATGTATGAAAATGCTTGAAGCACGGATATACACAAAGAGCTATTTTGCACTTAGAATCCTCGTATGCAGTTTCTTTTCTTTTATGCTCACTTCGAGTGGTGTTCGAGCACACAAAGCTGCGTTTGAGCTTTTTTTGGCCATTTTCCCGTGCAGGTAGTGGGTGGGGGAAATGACGTCCTGAAAAGCGTAGCGGCTGCTGAGCTCCGCCCACTGGACGGGGGGGGGCGGGACAGCGGCGGCCTCTTCTCCCAATGCAACATGAGTTTCAAATGCGCCAAAATTTCACTACATATTAGGCCGTTAGGAAGCATCGCTGTACAGTAAAGGTTACTATGAACGTTCCACATTCACATTAGCATATAGAAACGCCGCTAGAAAGTGTAAGCACTCATAATATTGTTAATGTAAACTAGCCTGTTCGGAACGGTTAAAACCGTCAATACTCTATTGGGCTCAAACGGCTATAACCGTCAGTACTCTTTTGGGATCATTTCAAGCTACTCTTCAACAGGTTAAACTAAAAATAATTAAAATCAAGAAATCAGTTGGTTAGTTTAGTTACATTAAATGTTGAGTCCAGTTTTGTTGTTATCTTGGACTAATGACTAAAGCATCGGACTTGCACAATGAAGGTAACGGGTTCAAAGCCTAGCCTCACCTGTTTATTTTAGTTTTCCATTTTTATTTTTATTAACTTTTCATTATTTTAAAACTAATTCTAATTAGAAATATATTTTTATCATAATTATTAATAATGATATTCTATTTTTTTTTTAAATAATAGGCTACAATTAAACTTTAAAGAAACAATTTTTTTTTTCAAACTGTAAACATTTATTATTAGCAATACAATCTTATACAGATGTTCAAATAATTCACCATTTCATTGCTACAACTTGTTGCAGAACTCTTTGCAGACATTAGATAGATGATGAGTATTTATAATATGACATTCATTCCTTAATGGTTCCTTCAATTCTTCAACTGTTCTATATCTTTTTTTATACTGGTTATTTTTTAAAGTACCCTATAGAAAATATCATGAGGGCCAAATCAAGAGATCTAGCAGGCCAAAATACTGTACCTCGATTACCAATACATTCGCTGAATGTATTAATATTTCATCTACAGCTCTAGTACCATGTGCTGGACAACCATCTTGCTGGAAAATAATTTCCTGTATATTTTACAGAATCGTTTTTAATGTTGGCATCACTTCTTCTAATGATTGTAAGTACAATTCACCCGTGAGATTGCCTATAAATATGGGCCCAATGATGATGTCCAAATATACCAATCCAAACATTTTGTAGACATTCAGTTTGTATTATTACAATTTCATTCGGGTTGTCTCTACCAGATTCAATCATTTTGCATATTTAGTTCATTATGTAATGTAAATGTCGATTCATCAGTAAAACAAGTTCCTGTAAAAAAATCCCTGCTCAAGTTGACTCTTTCCACCATCCTTTCACAGAAATTAAGTTGATGGTCAGGATCACTTAAAAGCAGTACTTGATGCTTATGAAATTTATAAAATTTGAACTTTTGCTCATGCAAAAATTTTGAGTGGTAGATTTTGACACACCTGTTTTATTTTCAATAATTTTTAAAGATATGTTAGGGTTTACAACAACAGAAGCTAATATAGTTTCAGTTTCTTCTTCGAATCTCAAACGATGTACAATAACATGATCGTCCGTAGTAATCCTAACTGAACCTGAAGACTGGAATCTTTCATTTAATCTTTAAAAAGTGGACTCATATGGAATTTTTCTATCTTCAACTATTCCCACAAATGTACTTTGAATTGAATTGAAACTGAGTCCACTATAGTGTAGCCTCACAATCCTTATTCTTTTATCAAGACGTAAATTTACCATTTTATAAAAAAACAGTACCTGTAATTATATTGAATCAAAAATAATAGGTCTAATCTGAACAAAATTTATGAACAATATAGATAATTAATGATTAATAAACAAACAAAGCAACCAAAACAAGACAAACAACAAAACAAACGAAACATTCTAATAATAAAGGGAAAACAACACAGTAGGACTAAAGAATAAAGTTCACAGTTAGTCATCAACAATTACTTTTATTCAACAAAACATATTTATCTCAGCCATAGCCTTTTGTAGGCCTAGTGTTGTTTTTATAGATGTAAAAATAACTCCATCGTGTTCTTATAATGAAAACAAAAATAATACTTAAATAAATTTTGTATAAATTCAATTGATTAAGATATACAGTATATACACTATTGTTCATAATAGTACTTAGATATTAGATTTATTTATAACGATTTTCCAGTGTAGACTACTTGTAAAATTTTAAAAACTCTGTAGACAACTGCAACGTACCACATTAGCTACAAAGCTCCAGCTGATGAAAGAAATAAAAATCAGCTGAAAACAATGGATCCAGACTACTGAAATATATATGAATATAAAGAGACAATTCTCAGCTTTTTATTAGTGCATCTACTAACTGTTTATAATCTATTGTTAGTTTAGTTATCACTAATGAATTTTCTTAAATTTATATCATACGATAATGTGAGACTTCAATATCTGGGTTGAACAGTTGTAGTTTTGTGGGTTCAGGTTCAGAATGCAGAGTGAGAGAAGTTGAAAAAATGCAATACAGCTTACTGTCCTTGAAGTTACCAGAAACAGGTCATTAGATGGCACCAGTAGAGCCTCTAATTTCTGCACTTCAAACCACACCATGGAGATGAATTTTCTAAGCAGTATGTAAAATCAGTGGAAGTATTTATTTTAATGAGTAAATGTCATTCTTTGCAATTTGTGATGATAACCACAGTGAAGCACATCTGTTGTCACTAAAATGTTATTTGTGAAGGAAGAAATATTTTATCTGCCCATGTGATAATAAGTTCGACTATTCTAGTTTGATAAACAGTATCCAAGAGAGAGAACATAGATGATTGATCTTCTGTGTTCCTCATTAATGTTGGACCAAAAACAATACCTAAATTACTTGGAGACATATTGTTAACAGCTTCCTGGCTTGAAACTCTCTTCAAATGCTGTATTAACATGGTGACAGTGAGATAGTAGTTTCTGGGAAGTTTCTCGATGATTTTCTTCAATTCTATTCTAGCAGCGCTCTCTGATTGTATTTTTGTGTTACAAGCCCAGTTCTTGGAAAATCTGAATCAAAATAATTTTAGCTATATAAATGTTTTTTTCTTGGTGTTTGAAGGCGAAAAACCTCTCGGTCATAATCGCCTTATAAAAAAAAAAAAAAGGAAGAAAAGACATAAAATAAAAACTCCTAGCCCTGAAATACTCTAATAGAATTCGGGTCGAAAGATGAAAGAGAGGGGTCAAACCTAAGACTGCATAAAAAAAGTGTAGATTCAGCTAGTTTCCCTCAGGAATGCCAAGCAAGCCAGTACTCACTAAAGTGAGCCCCAGAGTTATATATATTTTATATATATATATATATATATATATATATATATATATATATATAATAAGTTATATGAACAATATCTAGCATAAGTAAACACAATAGAGGTAGTTTTCCTAGAATAAGATCGAGTAAGCATTTTGTATTTCCTAGCCTTGTAAGCCACTAGTTAGCCAGTGTTCTTTATAGATTCGCTCAGGACAGTTCGCTCTGTGAATAAGAATATTGTATTTTCCATATTATTGTAATTCAATTTAAATAAAATTATTATAATGAAATAAAGTTGTTGTTTTTTTTTTAAAAAAAAGAAGATTTTTAAGGAGCAACTACGTAACTTTTATATATCTATCTATATATATAAATTAATATATTTTATATTAAACAAAATGTTAATTAGCCTGTGGAGTGTTACGATCAATGCATATTTTCCATTACTTCTTCTTCACTTTCAATAGGCGTACCACCATAAGAAATCAATTTTTATTTTCTCACATATAAATAGTATAGAGAAAGTTATGTGATGGATAAAAAAATCGATGTTGAGAGTTTTACTGATATATCAGTTTCGAGATCCCCTGAGTCTAAAAAAAGTGCTTTTTTAATGATGCCCGTCTATCGTATTTGTTGTACGTTACAGCCCAAATGTGTGGATCGATCTCAATCATATTTGGTACTGGGACATACTGTTTGAAGATGGTGGGGGTAACTGATATAAGGAAAAACATAAAATTAGGATTTTCTAATGTTATAAAAATTGCTATAATGATTTTTTTTTTTTTGCTTACCCATACCCTCTAAGGACCCAAACAAAACATATTGGTAGCTAGCTATCTATCCAAAAAAGCCGGTTCATGAGTTATCAATTAAATATGTAAATGTCTCAAAATCAATTTTAGCAACTTTGTTCAAATTTTATTGAAATGTGAAGATTAATGTAAAAAAATATTACACATCAGGAATAACTGGCAAAAGTAAAAATTGAACCTTGACTGCTGTCATATTAATCAAATGCAATTTACGCTAATGACTTGTTTATCGCACAAGCAAATTAAGTTTAGGTCCGAATAAATATTTTTTTCAAAGACAGCATCCATGGATCATTTTCATTTTTTGATTGACAACTACCGAACTGACATTTTTGATGATTAGTTTTGGTTAGTTTTTATTTGGTTTGGGAATGAGCAAGTGCGAAAGTTTGAGCAATGTTCTTGAGAACACATTTGAGAAAAATTTGATCAAAATTGTTATAGTAGATTTTGAGAAAATCATAATTTTATGGTTTTCTTTATATCAGCTACTATAATATTGAGTTATTAAAAAAATGAAAAAGGCTGTAGAGAATTATACAGACTACTGACATCATTTTAAAAACCATATTTTTGGACTCAAATGATCTCAAAACTGATATAACCACAAAATATAGATTTTTTTTTATCTATTACATAACTTTCTCTATATATACTACGAATATCTGAGAAAGGGAAATTTGTAATAAATTTATAATAGAATTCAATACAAAATTATAATAATAAATAAATTTAAAGAAAATAATATTTTTAGTATTATTAAAATATACTTTCACTAATCATAAATATGTCAGGCGTAATCTGTTAGACTACAGGCTTTCCATGATAAAAAGAGAACATCCTCACCACACCCACTCTATCAGATCTCATGAAGTCTAAGATTGTGTATATATTGACAGATGAAAATGTATGATTCTAGGATAATAGACGTCTACTATATGGACATCAATATCATTGTAAACCTTCATTTCAATTTAAGTGACCCAAAAGTAAGTGTGCAACAAAATTAACTAACATTAAATTTATTATATTCAAACAGCAACACAGGACAAAAAATTTGTATTTACAGCAGATGTTCAAAATGACACCATTTAGATTCTAGCATGCTTCTACACAATGTAACACCTAGAAAAGGTTGGTATAATTTAAATAATGGGATATAAGCGGGAATCGAGATAATTGAATAGAAGAGGATAGAACAAGAGTCAAAAATGTGACCTATGTCTTTTAAAATTAAAACGAAGTAACTTCAATCATAATAGATTTCCAAACATAAATAAATAATGATGTATAGCTTTTAAGGTAATTTAATTATAAGAAGTTTTATAAATTGTGTGTGTTGTGAAATGATGTGATTGGACACATTTATGAACCAAGTAGTATTTGAACAGAACGTTAGATAGATTGTAGGTGAGAAGATTATCGCTGATGTGGAGAGATTTGGAATAACCGGTGCTAACAGGAAATTGAAAAAGCAGTATGTGGTTTTCTCAGTCTTAGTTGGGAAGTTGAGGTAGTAAGATGTGTTTTTTAGCAGTCTGAGTTCAGTGCTTGAAGGCATGAGACGTATTTTCAAGGTAAAGAAACTTTTCAAAAATGTGATTCAAGAAGTTAACAAAAGTGTTAAACAAGGGTTTAATGTTGTCAGATGTAATCTGCACCAAAGTAATTCAATGACAGTAGTTTTGAACAGTATAGTGGAGTGTTTTTTAAGATAAAAAGTATTAAAAAACGGACAAAGACTTTTATGACGAGTAACGTGTTATGTAAAAAGACAATAGCGGTATCTCATGTCAATCGGTTGAATGATGGACAGTATTAAGTGTAAAAAAGAACTAATAATGTTGTTAGACAATTTTAATATGAACTTTAGTTTGAGCGATGGAAATGGATCTGATGTACATAGTTTTCAAAGAACGGCTAAGCGACTCTACGCAGTTAGAAGCACGTGTTCATCAAGTTGTATTGTACCTACAGACTGGTAAAAATGTGTTATACAACACAAATAATTTAATTCCTGTATAATATGAAATATAATTTGTCTCATGTTTTTTAAAGATAATTTCTTTTTTTTTTATATAATTTGATATTTAAGATAAAGAATTTTTATATATAATCAAATCAATAAATGTTGATTGATTTAAATTTTATATTCAAATAAAAGTAAATTAATAGTTAAGTAACAGATATTTCGATCTGTTCTTTTTTTTTTGTTTTTTAAATAAATAATTTTGTTGCAACATAATTTAAATTCAAGTTCTTTAACAAAATATACACTTTCTTCAAAGGTTAAATAAATATACTAATAATTGATAGGATGTTAGTTATAATAAATTTATTTGATGTATTATTGATGATATACTTCATGTAATAATCTTGTTTTTTAATAAACTCGTGTTAAAATTTCAGCTCAAGTGTTCTCATTTCAAAAGACAAAAATCACTGAAAGTACACTTTTTGAAAGAACTCACACCCGAGATCATAAATATTTAGAGTCACCTTTTTTCAAAATTGACGATAACATGTCTGGTGCCCTATAAGCTGAGCAATAAAATAATAAAATCATTTCTTTTTATAGTAAAAATAAATTCTTTTTTTTTTTAAAGTAATATTTATGATAAACCATAAAAGTGTGGATATTGTAAAATATTACAACAACTGCATCATAAATATCTTTAAAAAGCCAAGTTGGAACTTTCAATATAAGTGGGGAAACAAATATAAATGAAAATGTCTAAAGTCATTTTAATAAAAATATTGTAAATAGCAAGTTGAAGGGTTGAACATAAAAATAAACAACAAAGAAATTAACTACTCTAATGTAAGTTAAAATATTAAACCTATTCAGCAGTGCTAGTCAGAAATTTAGTTGGAAATGTTATGAATAACTTACTAATTCCCATATCTTTAACTAATTCAAGAACTTTGTTACTTATAGTATCTTTTTCATTCCCCAGCTGCAAGAGTCCAAAGAGTCTCCTTCTGTACTCTAGTGACTCGTAGTCCATAAGGACATGCTTTGGAGACTCACTTTTCCACCCACATAATAATCAGTTTTAGTCTCCATGGAAAACTCACAGGTGTTCCCTGAAATCACCATGTTTGGTTATGTAAGAAACTACCTGTTTAAATTGTTCTTATATAAGCATGTTCAGGAGCTCTATTAGAGCTAAGTTCAGCACCTTTTAACTTGTACATTTTGCTGCCAGGAGGGTGCTGCTATCTTTGATGTTGCTCTTTCCTGGCACATTGATTGACTGTGTTCACAGCTGCTAACTGGCTGATACAACACATTAGTTTGGGTTCCACAAAGTTGGTCATTACTCCTTGTTTGGCAAGGATGTCAGCTTTCTTATTCCCTTCTATGCTTTGATGTCTTGGCACTCATCTTACCTGTGATGTGTTGAGACATGACAGCATTGTCAGGGATAGGAGGCACTCCCACACCAGTCTGGAGTTAACTTCAACTGAATAAAGTGCTCTAAGGACAGCCTGAATATCTGACAGGATCAAAATTAACCTGGTAATGTATTCCTGGCCCATGTATTAATAATTATATAAATACATAATTCTTTTTTAAAGAACAAATATACAATAGTTTGCCAACACAGAGGACAGTCAACTGACCATTGCTGTATAGTATGTAATTAATTTGTTATTCATTATTCTTATAATTCTTTATTACTACATACTAATTATCATGTTTGTTGATTTTGTTTTGTTTCTTAGATTAATTATATATATTATCAATTGAGACCTATTTCTATTCTAACGTTGTTTATACCTTACTTTACAAAAAGAGGATACAACTGGTATGTGAAGAGTGGTTGAGGAAGTTGTCTTAGATACAGTTTCAATACATTTGCTATGATGTGAGGATGAATGTCAGTGAGGTCAACGGTATCTCCGCCAAGTTCAAATTCATGACATAATTTTTCAACTCTTGATTTTACTCCCGACACACGGTAAATTCCCTGGAATTAACAATATATATTATTTAATAAATCGTATAAGTTTTACAGCTCTAAAATTTTGATAGGAAATACATTAGTAACATATACTTTGAAAGAATCAAAATACAATAGAAACGCATTCAGCCAGAGTTTGCTTATAAGATATACATGATGCAACAGTTTATTGGTCATACATTAACAAACAGAAATGACAGAACACGGTACGTGTTTTACAGTAAACAAACATACTGACTAGATTCCACTTGTTTGCCCTTATCTAGACATAAAATATACATCAATAGCTCAATATTAATATAGAGGACTTATCGACCTACCACTACTCAAAGAGCCTTGGATCAACAGAGGTCGGATTGCAGGACTAAGAGATGCTGAAGGTAATGTAATAAGCCTATATAATGTAACTCAAATAATAACACTAGAACTTGTATTCTTGTTAAACTTGGACTGCAGTGCTTCCCTTAAATGGAATTTTGTTCCAGAGATATCACTATGCTAAGAATATACTGGCAGAAAGGAGAGGATACACAAACTTTAATCGTCAGCTCAGTCTACCTGTACTATGACAACACACTACCCCCTACATCATAAGAACTCAAACTCTTGGTGGAGTTTTCTTCAGTAGACAGACAACACCTCTTAGTGGGATGTGAAACCAACTCTCATCACTAATTTAGTTGGGGAACCACTGACACTAATGCCAGAGGAGAGTCGCTTTTAGATTTCCTTTTGTTTAATGACTTGCAAATTGTAAATGTGGGTAGCAAACCAACCTTCATCAATTGACAGAGAAATGAGGTTATAGATATTACTTTTTGTTCAGAAAACAACTACCATCTGGTTAGGGACTGGCACGTAACATCAGAAACGTCCCTCTCAGATCATTTTTTTTCGTTGGAGACATATTGCTGAAGCTCTAATTGGCTTCCGGCTCTTTAGCTATAAGGCTATTGTGCTCCCTTTTCTTGTTCACTTTACACCAAAACCAGTGCCTCTAACAAGCTCCAGGAACTTGTGCAGGGTGTTCTTGTCAAAACTTATGTATGGTGGTTTTTGGGGTCCAAAGATTTTCCTTCTTTTGGGCTCCAGGACCTCACAATCAAACAAAATGTGTACTGTGGTCTCAGGTACAAGACCGTAAAGATGGCAGTTAGGTGAGACTTGAGTTGTTCCACCTTATTTAAGTGGCGCCGGATATGGCCATGTCCGGTAATCATAGCAACAATCTGTTTCTAAAAAAAAAGGTACTGTGATACATTAAAAATTTTAATAGCAATATGTTTAGTCATATGAATATATATATGTACTACAATGGAAAATCTCAGCTATTCTGTTGTACACTAAGCTAGGCGCCTTCACCTTTTTAATGAACAAATTTACCTCACACCCTGTAATATTTATTATAGACTTTGTTTTCAAGAGTATTGAGTGGATTTATACGGTTCACTGGAAGTATAGGCTTATTCAATTTTCACCTGAACCTCTTAATACCTTCAACAGTTTAGGTTGGGCCTAAACTAATGGCACCCACCTTTATTTAATCCTTCCAGTAATTATTATTAATTTTCCCTTAGTTCAGGGAGCTTACGAGCATATTTTACCTTTTTTATTACTTATCTCAAGAGCGAGTTCTTTGGAAAGTTCCTTGATCGCAATCTATATTAGTCACTTAGATCTAGTTGTTAACCTGTGTGTGGATTATTATAATAATTGCAAGTACAATTCTTAGTTATGAAATCAATTCATATATATATTTTATATGTATATATCATTTTTTGTAACAAATTAAATTTTCATTTATATTTAAACACAATTATATTTTCATCAACTTTTATACAAAATTATTTTCTTTTATAAATTAATCTTCTATATTAGTATAAAAGAAATAAATTCTTAAAATTCAGAGCAGGTTGGTATTTTACCAAAATTGAAAACAATTAAAACTTTTCTTAATTGGATTACTTATTTCTTTCCAATTTAAGAATTTGACTTTTCCACAATTCTTTTTCTATTAAAATTAAAATTTCCACACACATTAAACACTTATTAAACAAAAAATTATCCCAGGAAAAACTATTAACGGATTTGAAATTATTTTTTATTGCACATAGTGGCAACTCACTGTTTTATCAAATGTTATAAAAATGTCAAACCTTGACCAACATGTTGACTTTAATGGAATATTCTGATTGTGGAGTAGATCTGCGTTGTTAATCTGCTATCAGCTTCAGTCCATTGGCACAGCTAGGTCCAGTCCAATTTGGCAGTCCTGGTTTTATCATCCCTTTACATGTGACGTAAATCTGTCCTTCTATTTGACTCTAATACTTTACTGATTGTAACATTTACTTTACTTTACTACTGACTTTACTTTACAAATTTAATTCAAGAATCTGATGCAAACTGTTGTGAAGTAAGGTGATCTTCACCTTTGAAAAATTATTACAAGAGACTCCTCCGATAAGATTTATAGCCAAAATATGTCGTATTCTCATACCAATTTTCTTCCCTTCTTGGCGAGATACCTTATTTCTTGCTTTTTCTTCCTTATTAATACGTTTAATTTATTTTTTCTGTCTTTCACCTGTGTTGTACTATTTATTCCGAATCTTAGCATATTAATTTTTCTCTTCTAAACTCTTTTTAAATGGCTTTTTCCATTACTTAGTTTATATTTTAACTGCTTTCATGGCTCCGCCACTCATGACGTCACGGTTTCCCACACTTTCTGGTCCTGCAAAACTAAACTTGCACTGGGCTGAAATCCTTTTGTTTTATTTTAAACTTATATAACTTCCTAATTTTCTGTAATGTGTACTTTTTGATTCTTGCATCTTGTTGGTCTTGACTGTGGCTTTCCTGACGATCTCGATTTGTGATTCTAGGTACTACTTTTCTTCTGTTATTGTTGATACTAATTTTGCGGTAGTTTTATAATCCCACTTTTCACATCATGTTCCTAATTCACTGAAATTCGGTAGTTTCGTAGAATTACGCTTATAAGTTTCGTAGCCGAAAGAAAAAAAAATGTCCGATTTCTTTATCTATTGATATTCACATATTTTCTCACTTCTTTATGCACTCGAAATTTTACTAAATTTCCTTTAATATTTTGACCTGGGATTTACATTTTCTTTTATTATTATTCTGAAATTTTTATTCTTTATCTCTTTCCATTTTCCCACAAAAGGCGTGAAAACTATTAATTTATTTATTTTGGTGTGGAATTTATTTTTTACTCAATTCATCATTGCTTTTATATATCTTAATATTTTTGTATTTATTACTTTATTTAAATTTTCTTTTGTCTTACTTTTATAAGTAGCACATTTCTGCTAACTTTTTAATTAATCATTATTCCCGAATTTTTTCAAGAATAACATTTTCTTAGATTTCCATGTAGTTTATGGAAATTTAAGTTTTTGGACTTTGACCAATTTTGAACATTTTTCCCTTTTTTACTTTGTCTTTAACTTTGATTGCATCAATTAATATGAAATATTAGTATTAAATATGAATTGCGTACAACTTGTACTACAATTACATATTTTTAAAACTGTTTATTTCATATTTAAAAAAATTATCAAATACTGATTTTTTATTTCAAAATGACTAACTCAGAAACTCGCCGTTTCAATGGGTTCGCGAATCGTGACGTCCGACGAAGTCATAGTCCACTTCCACAAGCTCGTTCAAAACAGCAAAGCTTGATTCTATTGAATAAAATCCTATTATGTTAAACTGTATTCTAATTTTTTCCAAAATTTGTCAAATACAGTTCCCATACAAGGATATTTCTGTTGCAGTACAATTCATTAAATCAAATAATATAGTTGCAGATGCTATTATCAATGTCTGGTGGTCCTCCAAACTCAATGAACTATCAATCATTTTACCAACATATAAACACATAAAGAATAGTTTATTTCCTATTCATTTCTTTATAACCCTAACTGTACCATATATTCCAACAATCGTATTACACGCAAGTTCCATTTCCTTGTCTAGACTTACAAACTTTAGAAGATAAATGCCCTCTCAGGCATGGTATTTCTCATAACGATGACACGTTCGTAATTTTATGGATATGTTCTAAGTGATAACAATCTGAGATAATTAAGGATAGTAACTTCTAAAAGGAAAAGGAATTAGTATTACTGACCTTAATTAATAATCCTCTTTTATCTATTTCTTCAACACATTTGCAAACTATAGTTGGGATAGAATTTCCTGTTTGAAACAAGTGTTGGTCCAAATCTACTCCAAAAGTTGTCATTGTTAATATATTTGATGATATCTCCATTTTGTTATTCCCTCCCATCTTGTGTGCTGGTACTGGTTCACACTGCAATTAATAAAAATGTATATATTTTGCATATTACCACTCAGTACTGTTACTTGGTGTCATATTTTGAGGAAATTTAACAAATAATAATGTTCAAATAATAATTTAAAAAATACTGGAAAACTGATGAGTTTCCATTAGTAGATATGTAAGTTTAGATTTAGTTTATAAGCAAGACCCCCGATGATGATAACCATGTTATTGAAATGTACATCAGAGCATTTAGGGGAAATAATAAATAAAGAACAATTGTTCATAAATAATAAATAAACATAAATAATAAATAAAGAATCAGTCATTTAAGAAAGGGCTCATCTCCATTTTTTTCTAAAAATGAGTTTATTATATAAGAACATTTAGTTAGATTAGATGCATGATTCTGTATTAAATGGGCTCAATTCCATCACTAACTTGTGTAGTAGCACTGTACTGTTTTTAGCATTCATTTAAGAAATGGCTCAACTCCTGGAGTTAAGCCCTTTTAAAACTGAACTCACCTGACATCTGGGTGAATGTTTTCAATATTCACAATCTGGGATCTGGTCAGTCTATGATGTATGTATACCATGAAGGTTTGGCAAAGAAAGGTGCCAACGAAGTGTGTTCGTTTATTTTGGACTATATAAAAAATTATGTACCACAGAATGTTACCGAACTTCACTTGTACTATGATGCATGTGTCGGGCAAACAAAAACCACACCATGATCAGAATTTGTGCTGCCTTAATGGAAACAAATAGATTTAAAAAAGTTTTACAGTTTTTTTCCTGTAAGAGGCCATTCATTTAATGCGTGGGATAGAGATTTCGGTTTGATTAAACGGTTCATTCGGAAACAAGACCGTGTATATTCTGTCACAGAATATATCTCATATATAACTGCAGCAGCTAAAAATAATAGGGTTAAGGTGACACTTGTGGATAGTGATGACATTCTTGATATTATTAAATGGTGGTCTAAATTTTACAAAAAGTCTGTAGCGGCATCTGAAATACGGGATAAATCACGGAATGAAAGAGTTATGTTTCAACCTACATTTTACAATCAATTTGAACATTCTTCAGTATATCCTGGTCAGCTGATTGCTTCAAAATACATTGATGGTCTTACGAAGTACACTTTTAATCTAAAAGTACCAGATGCCTTGAGAGCCGTTCAACTTGCAACTACAAAAGTATATAGTGATAAAATTCCTATTAATATAAACAAAATAGAAGATCTAAATAAACTGATGCATTATATAGGCTACCTGATGAACATAAAATATTCTATGATGATGTTTTGAATTGGCCTACTTGTAGTAGAGTTGCTGACAACTGAGCTGATTAAAAAGAAAGTTAGAGTTTCTATTCTGAATATTATTATATTGTTGTGATGATTTTTGTAATTTTTATTTGTAATAAATTGTTCATTTTTCACTGCAAATATTAACTGTTTTAAACTTCATTTTTTTACCTTACAAATTAGTTAAAAGTTAATACTACTAGGGAATTTAAGTTCAGTCATATTTGAAAGGACTCAAATCCAAAATTTTAATTTAGTGCAAAAGGCTAATTTGTTTAAAATTTCAAATATTTTAAATAATGTATGGTTAAAACTCTTCATGGTCTACAACACTGTCCATTTTTAAAATTTAAATAAGAATTATTTTAAAAAAATTACATGTTTTTTCATCCTCCTGAAAAAACGAACCTGACGTCATTGAGCCCTTTCTTAAATGACTTTTAATTATTAATCAGATAATTGTGTTTTATTTTAAAGTTTCTAGTGATTGTGGTTATTGGCCAATTCGAATCATTAATGGTTTATATATCATTGTAGCATGAATGACGTCCGTCTTGCTTGCAACATAAGTAATTTCATCAGTTTTCCAGGTCTGTCACAATAATTGTTGTCATTCTGGCTTCTTAAAAAGAACTTGGACTATATTTCTAACTAAAACTATCATAATTCCTAACACAAGTACCAGAACAAGCAGATCTTGAATTTTTACGGTCAAATTTAAAATTAAACAAAATTAATTTGGATTCAGATATGGGCTCAGATGATATTACTATGAGATACAACAACGGGTTAATACAAAATTATGTGGAACAAAATACGAAACCAGTAACATTTCAAGAACCAAATGTATATGACAGTTTATTTTGGTTCACAATCAGAAGAAAACACTAACAACAAAGTATATAATAAAGAGAAAAATTTAACAAAACCCAGCACGATGAACAAATATTTACCATTTTCTGATCCAGGTAAATTTCGAGAAGTCACATTACACGATTTGAACGTGCATGTGCATCCTTAGCGAATATTTGGATGGACAAACAGAAAATTATATACTTTCCGATGTATCTTGAAGGTGTAGACTTAACTTACTTCGAAAATTTTGAAAGAAAATACAAAAAACTTTACTTGGGTGGAAATAAAGGACACATTTATCATAGTTTTCACACCTACACAGGAAAAAGAAATGTTATTAATGAAACTAAACTACCAATTACAATTACCAAACGAATCAGTTATTTAATACTGAACGGATATAGAACTTTTATGAACACGCTTGGACAATAATATCTTGGAACATAAACTTTGTGCTTATATCTTAAAAAGGTTAAACCCAGGACTGTTACAAAAAATAGCAATGCTAGACAACATGACTCAGAACAAATTTGACTCAAATATTAAAACTTATGACAAAGCTAATTATATAATGTGAGAACATTTAAGATGTCATTCATCGAATAATATATCTGACCGCCGAGTCATTTTTAATGAACCAATAAATCAATAAAGTAATGACAATGTCATATAACTTATGAATGCCCACAAATACAGACAACAGACATGATTACAATACCAAAACACAAGACAACAGGAATAGGGAAAATAGACACGAATGTGCACAATTTCAAAGAAATAAATCGCAGCATAGATAAAATTCTTACAACAATTATAGGATACAAAAGTACAGAAATCACAATGGACAAAAAGATACTGATAGACATCCAAGTAATATAAAATGAGACCATTACCATTCACAACCAACATACATATTGGATATGCAACAAAAAAGGGCATATTTTGAATGAGTGTAGGAACAGAGTATCAAAAAACCACTAGGGCCATAGATAAAAGTAAATTATTCCAGACAGCCACAACAACCTCGGAAACAAAACATTTTTCACAAACATGAACAATGAAACTAAACCAAAAATGCAATGCAGGGCTATGAACAACGAAAACATATATATTTCATTGGAGAGCAAATGCAGTCCAATCAACACAACAATGACACACCCAAAAATGTGAGGCACTCAGGAAAAAGACACCAATGTCAACAGCCTTGAAAAGAATTCATTACTAAGCAAAACGGACAATCCAAATAAAATAAAATCTACACTAGAACACAACTACGAATTATCTCAGAAGCAGTTATACACAAATATTATTAGACACAGGATGTAACATCTCATGAATTAATGACAAATTAAAAAGTTTACTACACCACTAACGTCAAAAAATATAATTAACATCGACAAAAAAAAAAAAAACAAACAATGCAATCATTAACTACACAACATATACGGTTAAAATTAGAGGAGAATCATTACAACTACAGGGTTCATTTTACAAAAATGAGAAACAATAAATCTCATTCAAAACACAACACAAAAAATCTTTCCCCAAAAAGACATAATATTAGGACTACATGATACAAAATACATTGAGCCAAAAACGGACACACAAACATATGGGCTACAATACAGCTTTGAACCCACAAAGTAAATGATGGATCAACGAGGTATACATATATATGCACCATCACATAATGCACCCATTAAACTAAAAATCGTAAACCCAAAATCAATTTTGAGCAGAATTTTCAAACCACAAATTTACGGGCAATTTACATTTGAAAAACAAAACGATCCAACAATACTTCAAATGGAAAATCTTTTACAAAAGTCAGCAAAAACACAAACAACCTTTTTACCATGAACATTAAAAATCAACCATTAAAAGACCTAGGAGATGCCAAGATAGACATTAATGAAAATTTAACCAAAGAAAAATTTACAGCGGCTAAAAGATTAATTCAAAAACACATACATCTTTTTGCACATGGATCGGAAGATCTACAAGAAGAAAACATGCCCGTATACCGAATTAAAATGAAAAATGACACCCCAATTGCAAACCACCTTATCGTTTAAGCCTAACCGAAAGAACAGAATTAGACAGACAAGTCGATGAACTCAGAAAGGTAAAAATCATAGAAGATTCTCAAAGCTCATTCGCAGCACTCACATTTGTTGTAAAAAAAACAACTGGAAACCAATGGAGAGTTGTAGTTGATTATAAAAAATTAAATGAAAATATGGAACTGGAAAATATTTCTTTTCAATGGACATAAATCAAGCTATGTTTCAACAACCCATAGCTCAAGAAGATAGACAATAGACAGCCTTCGTAACATACAAGGGATTCTTTTAATACACCAGACTGCTTATGGGCATGCGAAACTCATCAAATTATTTTCAAAGAAGTATGAACAGATTATTTGCTGGTTACTATAGAAAGGAATGATTACATATGTTGACAACTTAGTGTTATACAACTCAACATTTGAAAATCAACTAGACTCACTAGAAAAAGTTTTTTGAAGATTAGATTCAGCAAATTTGAAAGTAAAAACTTCGAAATGACATTTTTTTATACCAATATAACTTAACATTTTTAGATGTTTTGGGAAATAACATTTCTACTGGAGGAATAAAACTTTTAGAAAAGAATTAAAAAATGATTAGAGATTTTCCAAAACCTACAACGACAAAAGATGTACATAGTTTCCTGGGAGCAGCTTCTTACTATATAAAATTTATAGACAAATTCAGTGACATTGCCAGACTACTTTGAACTTAACAAAAAAGGAAAACATGGAAAAAAAATTATAATGGACAGAGGTAGAACAGACAGCCTTCCTAGAATTAAAAAACGCTCTAACAACACTACCGTAGCCAACTTTTGCTAAAACAGGGACACAGTAATTTCATACGATGCCAGCAGACATGGAATTGGAGGTGTATTATCACAATACCAAGACAATGGAATACTTAAACCAATTGCCTATGTCAGAAGATGATTGACAAATACAAAAGGTAAATGGAACATCTCTGAAATTGAACTGCTCAGTATAGTTTATATTATAAACTACATCTGACCTTTTATTTATGGTAGACATTTTACCGTATTCAATGACCATAAACAATAAATATGAGTATTGTATTTTTAGTAGCCTACAGTACTACAAAAATATAAAAATTTTACATTAAAGATTAAATAGACTCGTGATGAAATTAATAGATTATGACTTAGTAATAAAAGAAAAACCAGGCACCATTCTGAGAGTTCTAGACAGTCTGAGCCGATATCCAGATGACAGACTGATAGAAATTCCAGATATTAAAGAAGAATTTTACATAAATAATATTATGACAGTTAACATAGAAACTTTACAATTAAAAGACGAATATCTATTTAATGTCAGACAAGCAATACTAGACCCAACGAATGCTGACAAAACAACTTCGAGCCTCGAGGTTATATAACTTGTATGACAACGTACTTTACTTCAAACAATTTACTACGGGAACTCAACTTTTGGGTGTATCAAAATCATTAATGGAAAACATTTTACAAACAAACCACAATTCTCTGACAGCGGGTGGACATGTGAGAATATCTAAAACTCTTTCAAAAATTAAAACAAAATACTACTGGAACACAATGTCAGCAGACGTTATAAAATATATTAAATCATCTCATAAATGTCAAACTATCAAAACCTTCAGACGAAAACCAATAGGATTTTTACAACCAATAATACCCCATGAAAACCATTCACGAAACTTAATTTTGACTATTATTTAGACCAACTACCTAAATCAAACAAAAAAAAAACATATATCTTGGTAGCTACAGTTAATACGACAAAATTTGCTTTATTAAAAACAATGGAAAAAGCTGACATAAATTACAGCAAAATTCTTACTAAATGGCATACTACCTACATATGGTATGCCAGCTAACATACAAACGGACAGAGGAATACATTTTGTACCAGAATTTTTAAAATAACTATACAAAGCTTTAGGGATAACACAACAAACTACACACAGCAAAATCAGGGAATCACTGAAAAATACAACTCAATGTTAGTAAATATGTTAGGTTGCTTCGTTAATGAAAACCAAAATGATTGGAAACAATATGTAAAATTAGTGACATTAGCATACAATTCAGCGTGGAAATTGGTTCCACAGAACACTCACCATTTTATTTATTACATGGGTTTGAGCTTAACAAATCCATAGACTTAGCATTACTTCCAAACATACCAGACCGTGACACACACCAGCCTTAAAAATAGTGCATAAGGTAAGAAAAGACTTACCACAACTTTTAAAATGGACACAAAACAAACAATCCGAACAATATAACGAAAGACATACGGAAATGGAATTTTGCATAGGAGACTTAGTGTTGATAGAGGTTTCCAAAACCGAACAGATTCGCATAAGAATACTCCGGACCCTATAAAATAACAAAAAAATTACACCCCTCAACTACGAAATAGAGATGTACAAATACGGAAGGTTAAAACTAGACAATGTGGTATGGATAACAAATATAATAATTTAACCACCTTAAGTTAAGCAATTTTTATTTAAGTTAGAAGACACATTATATTAATAAGTTATAATTAATTAGGAGTAATTTACAGTAAGGGCTAAAAGTAAAGTTTTCATTAGATAAAATTTCAAAACATTTTCTCTAACACTCAAACAAGGCAGAGCAAACTTAATATTAATAATGTTTAAATACAATTTTAATATACATGATACAAAATAAATGACGAATGTGTACACATGATGTTTGCTCAGCTCCAGGTGCCTAGGTCAATAACAAAAAATTTATAATTTAAAAGAAGTTTGTTCCAGAAACTCTAAAGTTTTAAACACAACCCACGACTGGACCAATAACAGTAACCACAAATGTCCAAGGGCAATTTCTTCAATCAGCGACAGTTTTCATTGCTGTGGCGGCACTGTGACAAATGACGAACTACATGTCCTCATGGCAAATGAAGTAGCAGTCAACAAGCACTTGAACATCATGCAACAACTGATCAAGGATGACTACACAGATTTTGTGATAACAGCGACATCACTAGGGGCATATACGAAGAATACATCAGCGGTACTGGAGACAGTACATGAAGCCTTGGAGAACTTCCAAAACAGTATAGAAAAAACCACCATCTAAAATAATGAAAACTTTTACGAAACTCTTATTAACTATGTATAAAGACAACAAAAACAAATATTTTATAATGCTCAATTTTACATGTTAGATAATACGGACTAACTGTAGAAACCACGTATCCACACATACGACCATACCCCCAAAACTTTTACTTAGCGACCTTAAACTCCTAAACTCCCTGTTAACAAAAAAAAAAAAACAAATGACCTTATCTATACCTAAAACAAATTGAGACCAATACTATCACCTATCCATTACTTCCTGCATTATAACTCCACAATCTGTGAGTTCCACCATCAAAGTACCAATCTACAACAAGACATCCTACTGAAAACTCTACGAATACATACTACCATTAAACTAGAAGAACCATATATGCACATTATCACCAGAGAGAACTATCATCGCACATGGACAGAACGTCACTCAGAACAATCAACGGAGATCAATTAATTGACTGTCACCCACAGAACACGGAGATGTGTTTTCTACCATGTCAGCGGGTATCGGGGTCGATATCTGAAAGGTGAACTGCACAACTTCTCAATGGAGGTGATCTGTGTGATGGATACAACATCCCTAGAACATTTGATATTAGGCATTTACCATTGTAATTATTTATTTAGGATTAAAAATATATGTATTAAATAAAGTAAAAAAACTAAGTGGAAACTCCCTAGTGATTTTCCTCAACGTTAACACAATGTCAAGAATGAAATTTTTTAGAGGGAAGGTGTTGTTAGGAATAATTGTTACGAATAGTTGTTAGGAATAATTGTTAGGAATAGTTGTTAGGAATAATTGTTAAAACTATCTAATATAATTTTATTCCAAGTCCCAAGACAATACACACAATCAGCCTATTATTATGAAATATATCAGGAAGTGTCGCAATAGCTGACAAAATACCTAGTTCACTAACCTGACAAGGTATATAAACCCACAATGACCTGAAAAGGAGGTCAGTCATTATTGAAGAGACCAACAGTGACAGCCGGAGGCTCTGCTAAACGGTTGACTAACAGCATTGGTCGGAACTATCAACATGATTCATTAGAATCAGCTTTGGGAACATTATGGTCAAAAACACGGTAGTTGGTACTTGCAAAAATAGAGCAAACCGACAATGTATTCTTAAATAAAAGAAAGTAGACTCATTTGAATTGTATAATATTTCACAATAATATTCAGCTTGTTCTATCTTAGGACTAATTGATATACGAGTAGTTTACAATAAAGGAGATTAGATATCAATAATGTAGGAGAAAATGAACCACTGATTGCTACATATATTTCATTTAACCATAAATTGTCTATCTGAAATAAATAACTTTCATTTATAATAAATGTTATACATTTCATTTATAACAGTAGTGTAAGGTTTCATTCTAAATTTCAAGAACATCAATTATAACTTCTTAATTTTAACAACTGTAAAAATAGAGTTTCTTCTATCAACTTTTTGGATTAAAAATGTACGCAAGTTTGAACTGGAAGGGACACATTGAATTAATTACAAAAAATTTAATTTACAGTACCTATTTTATTTTAAGATTCTTGAAAGAAGATTGTTCCTTGGAAATTATCACAAATGTATATTTTGGATAATTCTACTTTGTCATATGTGGTGTGACCAAGTAAATAAATAAACTATACTTACTTATCTCTCAAAAGAATTACACGAGCAAAAGTCCAGGAATAAAGAATTCTTTTTTCTTTCCCAAGTATAAATAGTATAGAGACAATCTTGGAAATAAGCAAAAAATATTATTTTTGTTTAGAATTTAGTTTTGGGTGAGAAAGTAAGTGTAATTTTTTTCCCAGTGTTTATTATAATAATCACATATTTCACTGTTTATTAATGCTTTCCATATGTGTTTAACAATATGAACTTACCTTTGTCTCAGAAAATTCTGAAAATTGTTGAGAAAAGCCAGTGTCTGAACCACCCATCAAATATTCTGAAATTCTAGACAGATAAATTATAGGTAGTCAGTGATATACTTTTAAAGATCTATAAATATTTATTTAATTAGAAAAACTATAATTATTTGTAACATTTCCTTTTATTGCTAACATTTATTTATTATTTACTAACATAACATATTATTTATTACTATTTGCTAATGTTATATATTTTAGTTACAACAGTTTTTATATGGAGATTTTAATATACAAGTAATATTAAGTTTTAACCCATGTGGTATGTACTTTTTGAATTTTTGAATATGAGATGAAATTCGTGGTAAAATAGATGCATGATGTAATGGTATCAAAAGCAAATGGAAGTTGGTATTCCATTCATTATTGGGGGTACATATGCCGGGGGTCTGTGGGTATGGAAATTTTTTAAAATTAAACTTCTCAAAACATCGTTTTTATGCATTTATTTATGCGTTTGTAACAGAAATGTAATGTTAAAAACCCTAGTAAAGACAAAGCCCGATGTTTACCTTTTAAGGTTTTAAGTAAATCATTCGTTTTTAGCAAAAATATTTTTACATCTCAAATATTGGGGGGGGGGGACGCGTCCCCCCCCGGCGATGACGCCCATGACTGTTTTTTTAAAATAATAAGATAGATTAAAATAAATTTCCAAAAATGTATTTATAACAATGTTTAGTCTTAGGTTTACCTTAATATTTGAGTGAAATAGTGTTTAAACGAAGCAGATTTGCTTGTTGTCATGTGATTTTGGTTTTGAGGCTATAATCACGTGATAGGTGTGTGATATATCCGGGACTGCAAGCGTGCGTGGAATTAGTCAAGGGAATCAGTGGTTGAACGAGAGAGTCGTTTTGTAAAAGTTGGAAGGGAGCGCTGAAATAGACACACATATTTTTCGGTTAGTGAGAGGACAATGGAACTTGCACTGAGGTGACTTTTATATAATGAACGATGTAGAGTACCAATATTTTAAAGTCAGTTGATCGTAAAGTCAGTCTAGGATCAGTGGTGAATGAGTAAGAGTCAGTTAATCGTAAGAAGTCTAGAGGCAACGTCTGAAATGGTCGGACGTGTTTTTGATTAGTGAAGAAAGTATTTGGAGGACAATGAAATTTGTACTAAAGTGATTTTTTGTAGTATAGACAATGTAAATTTCTAACAGTTTAGAGACAGTTGATCGGAGAGAGTTTAGAAGGTGCGACAGACGAACACATATTCGTTGTGAAATAGTAAATCTTTTGTGAATGAGCGCTGAGCACATGGTGCAAATTGAACTTTGTTCATTGTATAGACAGTTTAAGCGGTACTTTCAATCCGAAGGACGTTAAATATTAAAACATAAACTCTATATCAGTGGTAGAGATGAAACATGTGAGAATTATGAATTCGTAAAATTAAAACTGAGATCATCTACTACGTGGACTATGACGAACCTCAACCTCAAGAACGAGAACTGCACGCTACAAGGGACGTCTACCCTGGAGATTACTACAATGTGGTAACATAAATAATAGACAATCTTACTTTATATTTTTTGTAAAAAAAGGACTCATGATGAAATATTAAATATGTTAAAATTTGTTTAATGAATAAATTAAAATGTAATAAGTATTTTTAAGAATATATAAACTAAAACTTTAATAATAATAAAAAAATTACTAACTGTTTTAATATGAGATAATGAAACTCATAAAAAATTTAATGAATAAAAGTTGCAACTAATTTTAACCTAGAGTCATTTATAAAGAATTTTAGTCTCTTCAAGACAAAACAGTTTCAGATTTCTAACATGATATAATTTTAAGTAATATACAAATGTATATGTATTATTAATATATTTGTGTATGAATAATTTCAATAAACTAATATGTTCAGTTTCAGAAACACAAAAAGGACTTCTTATTTATCACATAACCACTTGGAAGTACACTTTTAAAAGAATCACGACCCAGAGAATTTTTTAGTTAACTATAATAAAACTTTTACTTTTTCAAAATTGGTGAGTTAACTCCACCTGGCGCCCATAAAGCTGAGCAAATTTCTTTTAAAAAAATAATAAATATTAAAATCAAAACCAATTATTTTTTAATTATTACACCCATTGAGGATCAATTTATTTTACTTGCGGTACAAATTAAGTTATAAGGTACAGGGCCTATCTTTGTATATTATATTATTGCTTTTGTTTTCATACATATATTTTAATAATGTTTATTTGCTTCTGTTTCACTCCCCAGAAACTCATCACATAAATTGTTTTTTCCAAGATATATTTTAAAAACAGAACAATACTCTAATGTTACCAGACACACTTTATAGAGCTTTAACCTAAACCTCATTTTATTTTTGAGGTTGAATTAAATATAGAATAAGTGGAAAGCAAAACATTGAATGGTGAACAGGTGTACCAACCTAAATAATAAGCAAAAACAAACAAATCTACATTCATCCTTATACTGGTATAGAACGGGCAACATATTGTTGCAGCAGACCAACAATGGGATGTTGTAGCAAGGGGCATAACTGTAGGATGCTAATTATTCCATGCCAAAGGTTGAAAGAACATATGCCTATGACCTCGAGGCTATGAGGGAACTCTGTCATTAATATGTAAACTCTGGATAGCAAGTGACCTCCAATTTTAATGTATCCTTACCTGAGTATGCAGGGCTCTGCTCAAGTTGACCAGATATTTCCTTGGCTATTCATAGGAACACAGTGATAACAAATAATAAATGTTTTAACCAAATCAACCTAGAAGAACTCAATAAAGAATACACAAGGAGTGAAATAAACATGGATGTGGAGGACGATGGGCCCAAACCTGATCTTACTAGTCCTAAATCTCGGAAAGTTCTAGGGACACCAACTGAACGAGGTCATCCTGTGATTGCTAAGGTAGAGATGGGGTCGAACATGTCAACATAACAATAAATATAAGCAACTTTTATGAGTTTGCAAAAGTGGAAAATGAAAAAAGCAGAGGCAATCGAAAAAGGATTGCCATTAAAACCCAGGACAGTGACGAGAACCCTGTGTGTAGAATATGTAATTTAGATAACGAAACTGCTGACCACATAATCCTTGACTGTACTGATCTTACGGGCAAGAGGCTTAGGCTGTTTGCTGCACAAACAACTACTTAAATCTTGCAAGATAAGCTAATCAGTTTATTCAGTTTTTAGCTTTAATAATTTTCCTGCCAAACTCTGATTTTCTAATGCATTCTATAATAGTTAAATGAAATAGCACAGTGAAATATTTACTATAAAAGTTATTACTGTATAACTAATGTGTTTTAATACCGTCCTGTTGATAACATACCTCACACTAAAGGCAGTTGCTAGTTGGCTTACATAGTCATAAAGTTCTTTATTTTTTTCATCATCATCTGGATCATACTCTGAAATAAAAGAATTGATTTTATTGATCAACGACTATGAACAGTCTTCAAAACTTCAATTTTGAAATTATCTTTTAATTGTTTAATAGTAACTCCTCCATATACCATATAATCTGCTGTGGACCACAAAATAATTTTGGTTGAGAATAACAGACATTGTTCAAGAATATTTTATTAAAAATGTGAAGAATAATACACCCAAATCAATTGACTTTAAAAAATTCTTTTAAGACAAAGATTCATCTTAATTACCATAGTCATTGATTAAAACTTCTATATACTAAGTATATATATTAGAAATCCGATAAAAAGTGTACCAAATTATAATACTGATCTGAAATGTATAACACAATACTAAATTAACAACAGCTATACCTTGTTTTGGAAACCTTTGATAAAAATTTATTTGCAATTCCAAGAATTGTCTTTAATAGATTCCCTAATTCCAACAATATTCTAATATTTTTTATTTACTCTCTAGTTGAACGAGGTTGATTTCTACAAATTTCCGTTTGTTTTATAGTTCTATCTACATTAGAGCCAGAGATATTAAACTGTTCTGATATTTTTTGAAAACTCTGTATAATATTGTATATTGTCCTCTGAGACCCCTTCCTCAATAGGTTCCTAGTTTAGACAAATAATCTCATTCAAAATGTGTTTTCTAATCTACACTGTATATGTTTCTCTCACAGATATACAGACCAGATATATAGTCGAGAGTAATCAGACCAGAAGTAAAAAAAAATAGCAATTTTATATTTTTAAAACTTGCTGTCATTTTATTTTAAATGACATTCAATACGCTGGATTTGGTATTAACCATCTCTTTTTATTCAAATATGTTTCAAATTGCTTCAATAAATTTCAAGTTTTATGGCCTTCCATGACAGCATCCACAGTTCCTTTTCCTTTTTTGACATTGTAATCAGAATTTTCAATAATCATTGTTAAGCGCTCGATCTACTTACAATTATATTTCATACTTCTACAAACAGCCATGAGTAGTTCAGTTTTATTCAAATTATTTAATTACATGTTTCAGCATCAGGCCAACTATTTACACATAATAAATTTAATTTCATCTCCAACTGCATATACGATTTAATATTTGAACACCAGATGATGTCTAATGAACGAATCTTTCTACAGGACAAAATACATAACAGGTAAGAGAAACTAAGAAACAGGACTTCAGTAATATTAACCAACCAGTCTACATAGAACTCCAGAGCTTTGTTAATATGTCTTGACATAGTACACAATATACGTGTTAATGTGTAATATAATTATATATATATAATTATATAAACAAGTAGCTAAATAATTTGAATGAAATGGAATTACTCTTGACTGTTTATAGATATATGTAATAGGAAAATAATGACTAATATGTTTTGTTTGTTCAAAATCACAAAAACTAAGCTGATAAATTTATTCCTAAAGACAGCTACTCCGACATTTCAAATTATGATTATCATGATTCCATAAACTTATAATATGCTAAATATTTAATCTGAACAAAATAAGTTCATCTGTATGGACGACATCGTCTAATATGTACAGACATAAGGATATTTTATAAAAAACAATGTTTCATACTCGGAGAACCACGAAAAAAAAAAAAAAAAATTCTATAAAAAGCTTGTATTGGGTTTCTTGATCTCGTTAAACTTTCTCAATATCGCATTATCATCTCTCAATGTAAGCATAAACTTACCTTGCACATGAAGAATCAAATTTTGAGTTTTAAGAAGCATTTCTGTTGACTGAAACTCGGGATATATGTCCAGTATTTTCTTTAAAATGCGAAGAACTTCACTTAATCTTTCATGCGCTGTACTATAAACAGACTTCTGACTATTCTCTATAGGCAAAAACATATTAATATATTTCAAATACTGAATTAAATGTGTGTCAACAAAATTAATTATTACAATAACTATTCAAACACTCACACTAAAACCAAATAACAAAACAAATCTTATTAGTATCTGTCTACTAGAAAATTAAAAGTTGGGATTTGTTATCAGTCAAATAAATGGTGCAAAAACATTGCACAAACTTTCTCTCTCACCCATCTCTAATAAAAACTAACCAAAACTAATTTACATTAAAAATGTCAGTTTGGTAGTTGTCATAAAAAAGGGAAAATTAACTGTTTTAAATAACTGCTCTTAATGTAATCAGAGAAATTCCACTGCATGATAATAATTTGTTTATGGGAATGACATGATGATAATAACTATATGTTCTTAATGTAATTAGAAAGATTCCACAGCATGATAATAATATCTATGATATTAATGTAATAAAATAAATATGTATACAGTATATGTTCTTTATGTATTAAAATAAATTCCTTCACATGAAAATAATATGCACATGTTCTTAATGTAATCAAACAGATTTCATGACACTTGATAACAATAATTATATATATATATATATACTCTTAATCTAATAAAATAGATCTCAATAAGTGATAAACACACACACACACACACACACACACACACACACACACACACACACACACACACACACACACACACACACACATATATATATATATATATATGATTTCATATACATGATAATTCATGATTCAGTTTCTATAGTACAATAACAACAACAATAACAACAACAATAATAATAATAATAATAATAATAATCATAATAATAACATGAAAATACTCTTAAGGTATTAAAATTGTTTCAACGGTAAAATAATTAGTTTTATATACTATTATAGTGTAATGATTGAGTACCATAGTAGGGCAATAATAATAATAATAATATGAAAATACTCTTAACATATTAAATATTTTCCATAGTAAGATAATTAGTTTCATATACTGTTAGTGTAATGATTCAGTTTCCATAGTACGGCAATAATAACAATAATAATATAAAAATACTCTTAACATATTAAAATAGTTTCCATGGTAAGATAATAAGTTTTATGTATAGTTATGCAATGATTCAGCTTCCATAGTACGAGAATAATACATAAATTTATATGAAAGTACTTTTAAAGTACTAAATATTTTTCCATAGTAAGAAATATAGTTGTATATACTCTTAATATATTGAGTTCATTGATTTTCAGTTTCCATAGTGTGACAATAATAATAATAAGAATATGAAAACAATATATTAAAATCATATCTATGATATAAAAATTAATTTTATAGATCCAATTTACATAGTATGACAATAATAATCATAATAACAAATGAAAATACTCTTAACATATTAAAATATTTTCTATGGTAAGATAATTAGTTTTATATATCGTTAATGTATTGATTCTGTTTCCATAGTATAACAATAATAATAATATGATAATACTCTTAATTTATTAAAATTGTAATTGATGGTAAGATAAT
The DNA here is from genome assembly GCA_963513935.1 of Aphrophora alni. Lineage (NCBI taxonomy): Eukaryota > Metazoa > Arthropoda > Insecta > Hemiptera > Aphrophoridae > Aphrophora > Aphrophora alni. The sequence goes on from OY740765.1 coordinate 43,897,979, forward strand.
TAATTTTATACACTGTTAATATAATGATTCAGTTTTCATAGTATGACAGTAATAATAATAATAATAATAATAACAAAAATATATAATATTCTTTAATATAATAACAGTTTTATGTAAACATAATTTGTCTTATATACTGTTAATGTAATGATTCAGTTTTCATAGTACAACAGTAATAATAATAATAATAATAATAACAACAATAATATATAATATTCTTGTAATATAATGACAGTTTCTATGGAAACATAATTTGTCTTTAATACTGTTAATGTAATGATTCAGTTTCCATAGTAGGACAATAATAATAACAAAAATATATAATATTCTTGTAATATAATGACAGTTTCTATGTAAACATAATTTGTCTTATATACTGTTAATGTAATGATTCAGTTTTCATAGTACAACAGTAATAATAATAATAATAATAATAATAATAATAATAATAATAATAATAATAACAACAATAATATATAATATTCTTGTAATATAATGACAGTTTCTATGGAAACATAATTTGTCTTTAATACTGTTAATGTAATGATTCAGTTTCCATAGTAGGACAATAATAATAACAAAAATATATAATATTCTTGTAATATAATGACAGTTTCTATGGAAACATAATTTGTCTTATATACTGTTTATGTAATGATTCAGTTTCCATAGTAGGACAATAATAATAATACTATTAATAATATGAAAATACTCTTAACATATTAAAATCAATTGTATAGTAAGATAATTAGTTTTATAAACTGTTAATGTAATGATTCAGTATCCATACTACGGCAATAATAATAATATATAATCTTTTAATGTAATGGTAGTTTTCATGGGATGACGATGAGAACAACAACCAACAATAATAATATATAATTTTGTAATGTAATGAAAGTTTCCATGGTAAGATTATTAGTTTTATATACTATTAATGTAATGATTCAGTATCTATACTATGATAATAATAATAATATATAATCTGGTAATGTAATATAGTTGCCATGGTAAGATTATTAGTTTTTTTTATATACTGTTACTGTAATGATTCAGTTTACAGAGTACGAAAATAATAATAATAATAATAATATATTTGTAATTTTATGACAGTTTTTATGGTAAGATAATCTGTTTTATATTATACTGTTAATATAACGATTTAATTTCCATAATACGACAATAATAATTATAACAATATTAATAATATATAAAATCTTGTAGTGTAATGACAGTTTTCATGGTAAGAAAACTAATCTTACATACTGTTCATGTAATTATTCAGTTACCATAGTATGACAATAATAATATAATATGAAAATACTCTTAACGTATTAAAATCCTTTCAATGGTAAGATAATTAGTTTTATATACTGATAATGCAATGATTCATTTCCATAGTATGGCAATAATAATAATATATTCTTGTAATGTTATGACAGTTTCCATGACAAGATAATTATTGTTATATACTGTTGATATAATTATTCAGTTGTATGATATTAAGAATAATAATAATGATCATATGAAAATACTCTTATCGTACTAAAATCCTTTCTATGGTAAGATAATTAGTTTTATATATTGTTAATGAAATGATTTAGTTTCCATAGTACGACAATAATAGTAATAAGTCAAGTGAATCCTACATGGACATACTGAAGCACTTAAAATCGACAGTTAATCCGAGTGTCTGTGAAGTGGAAATCATGGTATAAGGGGAACAAGAATGGAAGAGCTTTTGATCGTACTCAAAAAAGGAAACAATTCAGAAAACTTAGCCAAGCACTAACGGAAAAATTAGTAAACAGTGCTGAAGTAAAAACATTGACACCACTGGATTAAGCATTGGAATTGAAGTAAGGGATCTGTGTAAGGCCTTTGGTATAGAGGAAGTCATGGTTGATGTACAGAATTTGCTTGGTGAGGGCTTTTACCCTAGACGTCAACAAGACGTCTACATCCTATACTATACCTCTTCACTATACTATACTTCTTCATGGATTTGGCAGGATTCAAATTGGATTGTTATGCTTACATGGAAGTCATGCTGGAAAATACTTAATGAAAGATAACTTAAAATTGGTTGGGTAAACTATAGGGTCAGAGAGAGGGTAGAGGTTAGCCGATGCTTCAGAAGTTTAGATTATGGTCATGTGTCAACTCATTGCAGAGGGCCTGATAGGAAAGGTGGTTTTAGAAGTGTGGAAGTGGATCATATATCTTCAAGGAGTGTAAAAGCTATCCACATTGTGTAGTGTAATGATAAAGGAGTGAAAGATTACAAACATAAAGCCGGTATTAAGTTTTACCCATCTTTAAAGAGAAAGATTAAGGGGAAAAGGTGAAATTACTACAGATAAATTAGAAAAAAAGTAGTATCGGTCAGAATTTAGTTTTATAGACAGTTAGAGATGGAGAAATAGATATACTTTTGTTGAGCAAACAATATAGAAAATTTGACCTCTTAATGTTGTATCAGGATATAACTTACAAAGCTGGAAGATATGTGTGTAATCCGAATTTGAGAGTTGAAAGAGTTTATGAGACAAAAAGGGATTTGCATGGATTGAAGTGGAAGGAATGAGCATTTACAGGTGTTATTTCTCACCTAATAATCCTTTTGATAAAATTGTAATCAAATTGAATTCATAAGTAGATAATATTTAAACGACTAAGGGCAATATACTGATTCCAGGTGACTTTAGCAGTTAATCACCTGAATGCCATGAGTCACAACTCAATTAGGTATGTTGGTTTCGGAAGTTATCTATAGGAACAATCTAATGGTTAGTGAATCCTAACCAGGGTAGTGAATTTACATTCATAAGAAATCATTCAGGCTCTATTACAGATTTATCACTCATCTTCACTAAGGGACCAAAGAAAGTCCAAAATTGAAGGATGTTTTACAAATAACAATAATAATCATTTATATATTGAATTTGAAATTTTAGATACAGATATTAAAAAATAATATGATAAATAAAAGGTTAGGAAAAAATTGGTCTTGGAATTACCGGACATTTGATAAGGAGGTGCTTGGGGGCGCGGGGACTAAAGAACAGGATACCTATAGAGAAGTCGGAAAACGACAAAGAACATAATTGTTTAAGATTGTAACCAGTCAGTACTGAGGCGTATTATCCATTTTGGAAGGAAATCCATGTACTGGTGGACGGAGGAAATTGCGCAGCATTGCAGAAACTGTTCAGCTGTTAGAAGAAAATTAATGTGGTCCAAAAGAAATGTAGCACTTCTTATGGAGTACAAAACTAAAAAAAGTACTTAAAATAGTAATAAGGAAGAGTCCAGATAAATGGTGGTCGGAACTGTTGGGGAAAGTAGAAATTGATTTTTGGGGATTACCTTATAAAATTGTAACACAGAAATTGAAAGCATGAATAGAAATTCCTGAAGTAAATGATCAACTATGTGGCAAAAAGATTATTCAAGAACACTTTCCTAAGTATCCCCCTGTGTGTAGGAATTGTTTTAGTGCTACTTTTTACTTTGACAGAACTACTGTGGGCGGAGAAAAGACTTTAAGTAGAAAAAACACCAAGACTGGATGGTATTCTAAATGAACCCCTTAAGGTAATTATTGACGTTTACCCTGATCCTGAAAGTTTTTAACAAGGAAAGTTTTCAAAACAGGAATTTTTTCTTAACAAATGGAAGATTCAAAAACTAATACTTCTTAGAAAAGGAGATGAACCTACTATTAAGACTTCATCCTATAGGCCTATTTGTCTTCTAGATAAAATGGAAAAATGTATAGAGGCCTTAGTATTCTATAGATTGGAAAGCTGCATGGTGGGAGAGAGTAGCATTTTCGAGAAACAGTATGGTTTTGTTAAGGGCAGGTCAACTATAGATGCCACCAAGGCAGTAATGAACTTGGTAAAAGAAGAAAAACTGTGAGATGGCTAGAGAAGGAGTATCTGTGCTTTGATATCAGTTGATGTTAGAAGTACATTTAACTCTGTTAGGTGGCATGACATTATAGAGTCCTTAATTAAGAAGAAGGTTTCAAAGTATTTATTGAAAAAAGTAGAAAACTATTTAAGTAATAGAATAGTAAGATTTGAAGAAGGAAATATTAGCATTGAGAAGATCATGTCGTGCTTTACTGCACAGGGATCTCTCTTTGGACCTTTCTTGTGGAATATACAACATGATGATTTTTGAGAAATGAAACTTAGTTTTGCAGATGATGCTATAATAAATAGTATGTTGATCTGTTGAGGTGGACGTCCTTGTAATAAAAATAAATGACACCTTGGAACAGGTCAAGCAATGGTTGCATTGTAGATATCTTAACATAGCTGTGAAGAAAACAGTAGCTGTACTTGTCACCGACAGAAGATCTTTTTATTAGGATTTAGGGTTATTTCGAATTTAAAGTTAAGTTAGAATGTAATAGATAAATATTCTAAAGCCACTCGATAGATACCAGAGTATAAACAATCATTACGAGAGAGTAAAAAAAGTTAGGTAATTACTTGGCTTACAACCTACTAACTTGTCACAAATGACCAATAGTATATAAGCCAAGATTTGTAGAAAGTCATGGTCAGGTGCAGCAAAGAGGTATCGACGGTTGGCTATCGGCAGCTGGAGTTGGCACAAGGTTGCTGGGAGGACCAGTGGGAGACTCTGCCGAAATGTGAACAGGGTGCTGTCACGGAATAAGATTGCTAATCAAAGAGAGTTCGATACGAGGGATCAATATTGACATAGAGCTACAAGGGGTCAATAGGAAGGTTACCAAGCTTAATGTGTAAAGCAATTCAGTAAATTCTTATAATCATTCGGATAGCTCTGGAATGAAAGTTTAGGATATTTAACTTTATATATTAGTTTGGTATTAAATGTCAATATTTATATGTATTAGAATAATAAATAATAATAAAGTAAAAAAATTGTCAATATAAGGATTTTTAGCACTGAATCACTGATTGCCTAAATAATTTTAATTTTATTAGAACTCGACCCCAAGAATCCCCTTCGATTCCTAACACTTTGTAAAGTCTAAAATTGAAATAGGAGGAACAGTAATTGAATTGCGAGAGCACATAACTTACTTAAGCTTAGAAATAGATAATAAGTTGAGTTTTGGGTCTCATTTCAATAAGGTTGCAGTTAAAGCTTTGAAAACTGTTGCTAATTTAGCAAGATTGATGATAAGTTTAAGAGGTCCTAACAAAACAAAGAGAAGAATTCTGGCCAACGAGGTGCAATCACAACTTATGTATGGAGCTCTTATTTGGGTGGAAGCCTTGTTAAAAAGCACAGCAAGGAAGAAGTTAGCGTCTGTGCACAGATTTACAATGCTGCGGGTAGTTGCTGCTTATCGGATGGTATTGGAGAGTGGAGCTCTTCTTCTGGCTGGTGTCCCACCATTGGATCTACTAGCCATGGAGAGAAGGTATATATATATATATATATATATATATATATATATATATCAACCTTCTGCAGGATGAAGTAGAAGAGAGATAGAGTGAAGAAAATAGTAAGAATGGCTGCTAGAGACGAACTCATGGACAAATTGTGTGAGCATTGGGATACCGATGCAAAAGGAAGATGGACCACGGATACTAATACCACGGATAAGAATATGGATAAGTAAAAACAAATGTTAATGATCGCTATTACCTTGCACAAGCATTAACCAAACATGGGTATTTAAGAAATATCTCAAAAGATTAAAAATAACAGACACAGCAGATGATTACATATACTGTGGGTATACAGAGGATGAGGCAAACCATACATTTTTCAGCTGTTCTACATGGCAACAGGAAAGAGAAAAAATGACTTGGAAAATCGGTTTAGATGTAACGCCAAGAAATATAGTCTTTCACATGATGGCCATTGATGACAAATGGACTATTACAAAAAATTATATTTCCAAGATATTGAAGTTATATTTACACTTGATAATGGGAGTTGATTTATACTCTTGAAACATTGTGTATTAGTTTTCATATACACAAATGATACGAATAATCCATCATTATCAAATAACTTCAAAACCAGAATCTCATTATGTTATCATCCAAAGGTATCTTGTAAGAACTCACACGTGTCAGTCATATACTTGGTCTGAGTTTTATTAGTTCTCTGTACAAACTTACTTCACAGACTATTGAAACAGATCTTAACTACAGCACCTTTACCGGGATTATCTTCTATCTTGTCAATATCCAAGTCCATTCCCATACTCTCTTTTATTGCTGCTGCGTAATCCTCTTCTGATTTATAGTCTTTCTGCCACGGTGAAGTTTTCAATTTGATTTTCATAAAGTCCTTTATATAACCTCTAAACAACTGATAACATTTTTGCTTAAAGTGCAAGATTTCATCTGCTTTAAAGATCTTGTAACCCTACATTGACGTATTGATCTTAATTGTTTCACGTGACTGTGAATACTCTAGGTCGTCCGAATATTCACAAACTTTAGTCTTTTTAAAAGCACATTTGTTACACAATGGAAATAACAGTTTATCTTGCTTGATAGGTAGTACCGGATGGTATAGTCTTCTTGGCACATATATCTTACACTTTATACCTGCTAACCACTCAGGGTTGCACTTCTTTAGTTTCATGAATATAACTGAATATTTGTCATAGTACATTACCGTGGAGTACAAACTCACAACATGTATATATCTGAGAATTTACCAGATAGTTTCAACGTACATGCTGCGTTTGTCCTACCATCAAAGCATATCAAGGATTTAGATGTTCTATTACTTTTGTTTTACATTCTTTGATCATCTTTTTGTACACAGGTATCCAGTCACACTCCTACATTTCAATAATTGTATAGCCACCAATCCTCATAACCTCACTTCACTCTCGGTTCTTGTTATAGAAATTTAGGACATCTGGTATACTGATACACTGTATTTGTACTTTCACATGTAAATGTAAAATTTAATATATTCTTACTTTTATTTATTCCCACAACTCAAATATCTCAAATATATTAATAAAATTGCATTTAATTAAAATAAATACTCAATAATTTATCAATAGACAATAATTTAAATGTGAGGTCATGTGATTGCACAATAACACATACAGCGCATGGTTTTTTTTTCTATAAGCTACAAATTGTCACTACTAATACATATAACAAAATTTTGTGAGCTTTGAAAGTGGTAAATTATGACATACGAAATGAATTTATTCTAATCACTATATACTGCTTAAAAGATAGACAAAAATACTGGAAAGCGATCTGAAAGTTAAACATCTATTGATCACTAAATCCCAAGAGCTTTCAAAACTTCTTCGATTTATAACAGAACATTGTTCACACTTTTAACACTGAATCCGATTTCTAATACTTCAAAACTCTTAACAAATGTAAAACCAAAGATGACATGATATGATATTAACATGATTAATATGCTCTTAATATAATACAATACATTCCATAATAATATTATTTATGCTTTAATGTAACTAAACATTTTCTATGATCTATAATAGATTCTATGATAGGATAATATATATTAAAAGACAACTAAAAAAAAACATTTTAAATTTCAAAAAACCGTTTTCCATACAAAAACAAACAATAAAACAAAATGTCAATTCACTACAAATAAAGGTCACACATAAATAAAGAATAGGTCACGATAAATAAATAAAAGTACCGATTTTCAATCTATAACTACACAAAAACATCTGGGATTTATTCGAACTATTCTCAAATTATCTAGGTATTCACTTGTTTTCTGATAGTACATCAAAGAATAATAAAAAAAAAATAAAAAAAAAATCACACCATTTTTTGTTACATTTCACAACCACTTCTGACATAAAACAGCAAAATACTATAACTTGAATAAATGTAAATAAACAACGCTCGCTTTCATATAACCGTCATAAAAAAAAGGCCTAATAAATTTCACTCCTCACCTCAACCACAGTATGCAATTATTAATCAACGGCCTCTCTCGGAAACGAACGCACATCCGCGTTCCAAGGCAGACAATACATCCTCAGTTTCCAGTTTAGGCAATACACAATTATATACAAATTGCGGTTCTAATACAACGCATCTTGGAACAGCACTCGTTCAGATTTCTGTAAATCAGAATAAATCAGGTATATTTATAGTTCTACTTGATTCAGCTAGTCAGTCTGTAATTATAACTAAAGAATGTTTAACACAAATTGGTATTAATTATGTACCATCTAATATTGTTATTAACGGTTTTACTTCTACATCAATGGCTATAATAGGGCTAGGAAAGGTATTAAAATTCTCTCTATGGTCAATTGTTAACTGATCTATACGAGGTCATTATAACTGATAATACAACCGCTAATTTGCCAAAATTTGATAACTACCTCATTTACAAAATACAATACAAACTTCAACTCGCTGATCCTAAATTAGCAAAGTAACCTGCAGCTCAATACTCACTGACTCTGATTATTCGGCAAAACTCTCACCGGACACACTATTCATCCAAGTTCAAATTTTCTTACTGCAATAGAACCCATCATGAGTTATTGTTTAATAGGTAAAATACTATTCCAACAAAAATACATCTATGAGTGAGCATATTCTACAAAAGCATTTATTTGTAAACATTTTGGACTCTATTGTAAATAAAATGTCGATTGGACATAAATAATCTCAATTGAACTAAAATTCAACATTTTTGAGCAACCCTATAGTAAGATAGGCATATTGTTTCTCATTTGTTCTTGCATATTATCAGGCAATTCTTTCAATATTGCTAAATGTAGGTTTCTATACTTCGAAAATAAATTCGATTCTTAACCTGAATTGAAGAATGTTTACAATGATTTAATACCTGATTACTTAGATTAAAAATCAGATGACACACTAAGCAATGAATCAGTTCTTAACAATTAACATTCTTTTATACCCTCACCATGCTGTAATTAAAACTCTAAACTACAACTCGCACAAGTTATTTAAAAAAATGAATCCATGACATGATACATATTATATGTTTATGCTCTTAATATATTCAAATAAATTTTATGACATGATATAAAAAAATGTTATAAAAAATCGTACACATTATATGATAAAATTGTGTGTAATTTCATAATGTAGTTCTACTATAATTTCCAAGAGATGATAATAATATGGTTAAGTCCTTATTTTAATAAAATAGTTTCCATGATATAATAATAATATGTATAATATGCTCTGAATGTAATAAAATAAATTCCATGATATAATAGTCCTTATTTTAATAAAATAGTTTCCATGATATAATAATAATATGTATAATATGCTCTGAATGTAATAAAATAAATTCCATGATATAATAGATTAAATAATATGATAATAATATTTTAATGCTCTTAAAATTATAAAAGGAAGTGATAATTAAATGATAATATATGGAAGCCCTTATTGTAATACAATAATATCTAAGACGTGATAACTCATTTTATATGTTCTTAACACAGTAACATAAATTCCGTTACATAATAATAACATTTAGGGCTCTCAATAAAATTAATTTCATGACGAGATAATTGTATTATTATCCTCTAAATATAATAAAATATTTTTTTCAAGACGTGATAATTCATTTTATATGTTCTTAACATAATAACATAAATTCTGTAACATAATAATAACATGTAGGTCTCCTAATAAAAGAAATTCTATGACAAGATGATTGCATGCTTATCTTCTAAATATAATAAAATAGTTTCCACGCCATGATAATTTAATTTATATATTTTTAATAAAACAACATAAATTCCTTGATATCAAATAACATGTAGGGCTATTAATAAAATAAAATAAATCCCATGATCGTGTGCTTATTTATCCTTTAAATATAATAAAATAGTTTCTGTGACACGATAATGATATGGATAAACTCTTAACGCAATACAATATATTCCACAATAATGATAATAATATGTAATACGCTCTTCATGTAATAAAATATGTTCCATGATTTGACAACAATATGTACATGTTATTAATGTAATAAAACTGATTTCACTATTGATAAAAATATGTTTATGTTCTTAAAGTAATAAAATGTATTTCATAACATAATAATAATCTAATAATCGTAATATCTTTGTTCTCCTAACTAAATTATAAGTTTCCAATTTAAATGTTCATCGTCTTAATATTATACTTATTTTCTGTGAAATGGTATTATTAAATTTATGATCTTATATAACAAAATAGTTTCCATGTAATGTCACTATTAATATAATATGTGCATGTTCTTAATAAAATACTACAGTTTCCGTGACATGATGATAAGTTTATACTTTTAAAGTAATAAAATTGTTTCTTTAAGTAATTACATAAACATAATTTGATTATTATGTGTTTGAGCTAAAATATTATCTGACATGATAGTTATAAGTTTATGCTCTTAAGGTAATAAAATAGATACCATGGCATAACAATAATATGTTTAAGCTACTAATATAATTATAAAGATTCCATGATTTGATAATATGTTTATGTATTATTGTAATAAAATAATTTTCAAGAACAATATAATATCATGTTTAAGCTCTTATCAATATATTTAAAGATATAATAATATTTTTACTGTCTAATTGTAATAAAATAGATTCAATGGTATTATAATAATATGTATAGGCTCTCGATATATTACTATAGTTTCCGTGACATTACATTGTAATAATATTTAGACTCTCAATGAAATAAAATATTTTCCATTACATGATAATATTATGTTTATTCTACTATTCTAAGAATAAAGTTACCATGACATAATTCTGTTCTAGAGACATCACCACGGTGATGATTTACTGGCGCAATGGGAAGGAAAAGGATGGTCCAATTTTTAGCTCCGTCTACCTACCCTATGACGTCAGAACTCCTCCTCCATCTAGGGATCTGGAACTCCTGGTGGAATCAACTACTGTCAGGCGGCAGCAGCTTCTGGTGGGATGTGATGCTAACGCTCATCATCGCCTAGGCTGGGGCAGCACTGATACTAATACAAGGGGTGAGTCATTATTTGATTTTCTCTTGTCTAATAACTTACAAATTGTTAATGTAGGAAATACACCGACCTTCTCTAATAAAATCAGAAGCGAGGTTATAGACATTACTTTTTGTACAGAAAATATTGCAAAACTGATTGGGAACTGGCATGTTTCAACAGAAGCCTCCCTCTCAGATCACAAATATATAATGTTTCATCTAGAGGCATCAACCATCCAATCTCTCTTTCGAGACCCGAGGACGACAGACTGGGGGTCCTATTCAGACCAACTGTCGACGGTACTTGGGTCCATGCAAGGAGACATTGCAACATTTCCGGATGTAGACAGGGTGGCGTCCTCGCTTCGGGATGCCATCATGGACTGCTATCAGGATAACTGTCCTCTGCGGACGAGATCAGGTAGACCTAATACAAGATGGTGGTCACAGGATCTCGGTCGCATGAGGAAACAAATAAGAAGGCTTTTCAATGCCTCTAAGCGGAGCGGTGAGTGGAGGGAGTATCATTTAGCTCTCACCACATACAGCAAAGCTATAAAAAAAGCCAAGCTTGATTCCTGGAAGGCATTCACCCAAAAAGTGAATAGTCTGGAGGAGGCAGCAAGACTGCAACAAGTTATGGCTTCTAAACCTTACAATCCTGTAGGCACCTTGCGGAAACCAACAGGAGAGTATACCAAAACAGCGGAAGAGACGCTCAAGTTACTACTTGAAACTCACTTCCCTGGTTGCACAAGTAGTGATAATATGGACGGCGGTCTAAGTCTAGCTGGGGACAGCTCTTTGCCAAGGGCATCTCGGGCAGACTGGAAGATAGCCAGAAAAATTGTCACTATTTCTAAATTAAAATGGGCAATAAACAAATTTAGCCCGTTTAAATCACCAGGCGGAGACGGAATCTATCCTGCACTATTGCAGGAAGGACCTGACGCCTTGATCCAACTGATCTGCAAGCTTTCCAGAGCCAGCGTAGCATACGGCTACATTCCGCAGGCATGGAGGGTCAGCAGAGTTACGTTTATTCCCAAGCGTGGCAAAGCAAGTTATTGTGATGCCAAAGCTTATCGACCTATCAGCCTATCCTCGTTTCTGTTGAAAACATTGGAGAGGTTGGTTGAGAGACACATTAGGGAAGGGGTGCTCTTAGGGACACCTCTTCATCGCAATCAACATGCCTACCAACCTGGTAAATCCTGTGAGTCTGCTCTACATAATCTTGTGGGCAGGATCGAGGACACACTGGAAAGGAAGGAAATAGCACTGTGCGCCTTCTTGGACATAGAAGGTGCATTTGACAATACTTTATTTGGATCAATAGTGCGCAGACTGAAAGAGCGAGAGGTGAACCCGGCTGTAACAAGATGGGTTCATTCAATGCTAACAAGCAGACGCATTCAAAGCTCCCTGCTTGGTAATTCGCTGGAGGTCGCTGCCACAAGAGGTTGCCCACAGGGAGGTGTTCTATCACCTCTATTGTGGAGCATGGTGGTGGATGATCTCCTTACGGAAATTAGCCAAACAGGAACATACATCCAAGGCTATGCAGATGACATAGCAATCTTGGTCATTGGAAAAAGTGACTACACTGTCTCGGATATCATGAATAGGAATCTGAGACAGGTGAAGTTGTGGTGCGCAAGGGAAGGCCTCAACGTCAACCCAAGCAAAACCACCATAGTTCCCTTCACTAGGAGGAGAAACTTAACAGCCCTGGATAGGATATCCATGGACAACACACGGATAAATATGTCCATGTCGGCAAAATATCTTGGAATAACCCTTGATCAAAAGCTGACATGGAACGTACATCTGGACAATTTAATACATAAGGCGAAATGGGCGCTAATGACAGCCAGACGCTTTATTGGTACTACCTGGGGACTTAAGCCTCACATAGCCCTTTGGCTATATGAAGCAGTGATTAGACCCCAAATTACATACGGAGCGGTGGTCTGGTGGAAGAAGTCATGCCAAACCACTGCAGGAAGCAAACTAACAAGCCTGCAAAGACTTGCATGCTTGTGCATAACTGGAGCTTTCAGAAGCAGCCCAACAGCTGCTCTGGAGGTTCTTCTCGGACTCCCGCCTCTTGACATTTACATAATGTCAGAGGCAAGGAAATCCGCCTATAGACTGACGTGTGTTAATGAGTGGCGGAAGGGCTTGCCTGGAGCAGGACACTCTGACATAGTTGACACCGTACTTAAAAACTCGGTGCTAGACATGGCGCCAGACGCAATGCAAACTGAGTATGTCTTCAACAGACCCTTCACGGTAACCTTAGGTAACCGGGAAGACTGGGAAGGAAACAACAAACCAGGTTCTTCCAGAGGGACTCTCGTCTGGTACACGGATGGGTCACTTATGGAAGGAAACTCAGGTTATGGAGTATACAGCTCATCACCAAGGACTAACATTAGTGTGAGTCTTGGGACGCACTGTACGGTATTTCAAGCAGAGATACTAGCTATCACTGCTTGTGCCCATTTGGGTTTGTCAAAAGGCCTTCGAGACAGACAAATCCTCATTCTTTCTGACAGTCAAGCAGCACTTAAAGCGCTAGACTCAGTATTAATCACTTCGAAATTGGTGAAGGACTGCCTCTCAACACTAATGAAACTCTCCACAAGGAACATGGTGGAATTAAGATGGGTGCCAGGTCATCGTGGCATCCAAGGTAATGAGATGGCAGATACCCTTGCTAAGAAAGGAGCATCCACACCCTTCATGGGGCCAGAACCAATGTGCTGTATCAGCCGCAACATGGCTAAAAGCGCAGTTAATAACTGGGCCAAGGAAGAGCTACGCCAGAGATGGCATAGGACTCCAGGGCTCACACAGAGTAAACAGCTAATCAATGGACCTAGTAACAACCTTACGAAGTCATTGATCAAGTTAGACAGGCTACAGCTTAAAAGAGCAGTAGGACTTATCACTGGACATGGCCAGTTCAGGAAACATCTTGCAACAGTGGGAGTCTTTGAAGACGACCAAAGCTGTCGGCTCTGCCTGCAGGCCGTGGAATCAGCAAGACACATCATATTTGATTGTGGGATGCTGGAGCGCAGAAGGAGGGAGCTCTTTGGTATCCTGCAACCAGGAGAGGAAGAGGACACGTACTTGGTAGAGAAAATCCTGAAGCTCGTTCGAGGAACAGGGTTCTAATCCATCAGGAACGGCACATAGGGGGCACAATAAGCCGATGGTTGACGTGCAGGGAGACCTTCTCGAAGAGGGTCTCCACCCCATCTCTAATCTAATCTAATCTAATCTACCATGACATAATAACAATACTCCTAATGAATTAAAATAAATTCCATAACATAATGAATATTTTTTTAAAACTACTATGAATGTATATTTTCTAGATTACACAAGATTAAGAAATTAACTATATTTTCCATGACATGTTGATAATACATGGTTTTCTCTAAATGTAACAACATACTTTTCTAGTATGTACAAGATAATAACATGTTATGCTCTTATCAATATATTCAATGATATGACATTAATACTGTTACTGTCTAAAATGTAATAAATATATTTCACAACTTAATGGGAATATGTATATTCTCTTAATGTAATGAACTTGTTCCTGCGAAATGGTAATAAGATGTTTAAGTTCTTAATGTAGTAAAACAGTTATTAAATTATTTAAATGATATTAAATTATTTATCATCTCAATCTAATGAAATAGATTCGATAAGATGATATTACAATGTACTAGATAATAAAGTACTAAAATAAATTCCATGGGATCATAATAACATGTATATCCTTGTCATGAAATAAAATTGATTCTACAATATGATAATGTTATATGGTCGTAAAGTAATATAATTACTTAATGTTATTATGGATGTGATAATATATGGACACTCTTATTGTATTACAATAGTTTCTAAGACATGATAATTCATTTTATATGTAATATGTTATTTATGTAACATAATAACATAAATTCCGTAATATAATAATAACATGTAGGTCTCTTAATGAAAGAATTCCATGACAACATGATTGTATTCTTATCCTCTAAAAAATATAATAAAATAGTTTCTAAGACGTGATAATTCAATTTATATATTTTTAATATAATATAACATAAATTCCATGACATCATAATAACATGTACAAGGGCTCTTAATAAATTAAAATAAATTCCATGACAAGATGATTGTATGCTTATCTTCTAAATATAATAAAATAGTTTTCACAACATAATAATTCAATTTATATACTTTTAATATAATAACATATTTTCTATAATATGACAATAATATGTTTATGTTATTATTATAATAAAATTGATTTCACTATATGATAAAAATATGTTTATATTCTTAAGTAATAAAATTTATTTCATAACGTTATTATAATGTGTTTATCCTATTATTATAATAAAATAACATGATAATAATATGTTAGTGTTCTTTGAGTAACAAAATTGTTTTCATTACATGATAATAATTTAGATATCTTCCTAATGTAAAAAAATAAATTTCATAGCATGATATTCTAAATTTTAATGCTTTTAGTGTAGTAAACCATTTTCGATGACATGAGAATAATATATATGCCCATAATATAATTAAATTATTTACCTTGTGCAGGGAGGAAAATATCAGTTAACTTTTTTAACGCTTCTTTGAAGTGGTAAACAATATTTGTTAGGGTTGACATTTCTTCTTGCTCCATGTTTGGAACTAAAAAACAATTGAAAATTTTACAAAAATATATGATATAATTCAATGGTTTTACCATCATTTAACATTAAAAAGTAATATTTATTCGGTTTTAAAAAATGCATATATTTTCAATAATGCTACTTTGGATCTTGCTTTCGAAAAGTATGTTTTATTAAATATTTTATAAATCTGAATTGTTGGAGAAATGCTTAGATTTGGAAGAATCGATCTTATAACTTGTTTAGGTTTTGAAATGCTTTTTATCAAAGAGTTTATATATTTTTCATCACTAGAATGTTCAAATTTGTTAATTTATTCTTTTATATGGATTGACGGATGCCTGATCAGGCTTCACAGAACATACGATGTGTCAACGTCAAAAACAATTTTAAAGACTAAAATAAAAGCCTCTAGGCCCTGCTTTTATGGTGAGCATTGGCTTAAACTCCTTAGAGGCATATTTAAATCGTTTTAAAATTTGGTGGTTATAGGATCGGACATTGTTTAATATGTTATCATGTTCACATATAAGAGGCCATAAAATTTCACCAACTTTTGTACATAAATTTTTGCTAAGAAAAACATCTGAGCAACACGAACATCTTTAACATCTCTCAATTGTAAAAACCCCCCCACCCCAATGTAACATTATCTAAGGATAACAACATTTTCATAAATTTTTAAAACCCATGCTCCGAGAAGCTTTCATTTGCGTACATGGTTATGAAAGGATAAGACATCTTGACTATAAATCAATGGCGAAATCAATTCAATTTTCACTATTTTACTACCCCATCGCTTTTATTAATTTTGTAAAGCTTTTTACAGTTACACTTAATGTTTTTACACAAAATTGAAATCTTAGATGGGTACAACTATATAAGAAAATGAAGCTATAACTTAAAGACCAAAGAGCACTTGAATCTCTTTGCTCTTTGGATTATAGTGTTTTCCCTTTTGACTTCACCATGTTCTCTACAAGTTTTGTATGGTCTTCTGCAGCTATTAGCAAGTTTTACCCTTGACATTTGCATTCAAAAATTTAATCTTATTTGCTATCAATGACTTTCCTGGATTAAGACTATTGGATTTTCACTATTTGTACACCAATTTTTTTACAGACACAGAGAGAAAATTGAAAGGCCTTCAGGCAGAGGTAGCAAGAGCAGGTCTCAGGTTGAATGCAAGGAAAACGAAGGAGGTGAGTTAAAATCCGCAGCCAAGAGAATTTTATTATTGGAAATACAATTAATTATAGATAAGGTTGACAAGTGGTGCTCTTTTGGCAGAACAATTCCTCAGCATGGTGGAGCTGATGAAGATGTGGGAAGTAGGATTAGAAATGTTTTATTGTGCCAATAGTCTCACTATATTACTACTATTCAATATTCACTATCTGACTTCACTGTTGTTTTATTAAAGTTTTGTACAATCTTATAGCCATTAGAGGTTGGAGCTGGAGGGGCATCTATAGACGAGAGTTCCCCGTCTTAGAAGAAGTAGTAAGAGCGTACAATACATCTCTTAGAGTTGGCAGTGCAGTTTTACACCACATTACTACTACTACTACATAGCCACTAGAACTTATATTGTACAGTTAACCTTCCTATTGGGTACCAATATTGATATCTTAAATGGGTCAATGACCTTGCTGGTTTACGACTATTGAATTTTCACTATTTAAATTTACTATAATTTTTTTATTTGTTTTATACAGTTTTGTTCAGCAATTAGATAACTATCACTTTAGTGATATGGTCATGGTCCATTTTTTGCCAATTATACTGGAACATTTTTATTTGCTATGTTGGGTAGGCCTATAGGTTATCAATCTTCACATTTCATTAATATCTGTACTAAATCAGTGGAAATGAATTTGAGAAATCATGTCTGTTAACAGCCCCATAGCCTGTTTAGTTGTTTTTTTACGGATAAATCATGAACCGGAATATTTGAGGCGATGGTGACCAATACGTTTTGTTTAGAGAGAACCCATAACATAACTTTCTCTAAACTACGTATTTGTGAGAAAGTAAAAATCACTAAAAGTTGATTAGTGACCCTTCTACAGTACATTGTGAAAATCAAAAAAATTAAGTACTGTACGTTACATTTTTTTTTTCACAGATATACATAGTTGAAACCTTAAGTGATCTCACCTTTAATGAGTAACCTACGGGTGTGGCTATCTTGAGGTAACCTATAAAAAGAAACCGGGTGAATCTTCACATTTCATTATCTAATCTTTGCTTAGATACCCCTACTTCATCTTGCCTATCAGGCCTCTCTTGACAATGTAACTTAAAATTATTTCAGGATTTTTTTAGTCAAACATTTGACCAAGCACTGCAACACCCATGTGTTGAAATAGACATATCATGATATAATAAATCCCCATATAGGCTACATTATGGGATTTTCTTTATAGGGCAATTCTAATAAACATTATTTTGAAAGGTTGTTTCTTTTAAACAAAAGGAAATGAAAATAATAACAAAATGAAAGCAAATAGTCGTGCAGGGTTGCTTTTAAGAATTTGAAAATGATAATACTTCCAAGCATGTATATCCTAGAAATAATATTATGTTGTGTCACAGTCAAGTATTAGAACGGTTTGTGTACATGTAACAACTGAAGATATGATGTTGTCCTTGTATTGAACAAATAAAATAGTTTTT
The DNA here is from genome assembly GCA_963513935.1 of Aphrophora alni. NCBI lineage: Eukaryota > Metazoa > Arthropoda > Insecta > Hemiptera > Aphrophoridae > Aphrophora > Aphrophora alni. The sequence continues at coordinate 43,916,370 of OY740765.1, forward strand.
GTGGGAAATTGTGTTTTCATTCATTTGGTTTATTTGAGGTTTCCACAAGTGTATTACAGGGAGCTATACTTCTATTTAATGGCAATATAGCTCATAAAAGTGACTTTAATTCTACAACAAGAAAAAATAGGTAGTTTAGGTTTGAACAGTATAAATTGAATATCTACAAAAATACCCTGTGGCCAAGTCGAATTATTCTATTTAATAGATTCCCAAGTCACTAAAGGAAATAGACAATAAAAAGGTTAATTTGAGGTTTCCATAAAGTGCATTACAGTGAGTAATAAAGCTCATAATAGTGATTTCATTCTTATGACAAAAGGAAAAATGGAAAGTTTAGGTGTTATCAGCATAGATTGAACATCTACAAAAAGATCCCCTGCCCAAGCCAAATTTTTTTAGTTAAATTTGTTTAATAGACTTCCTGAGTCACTAAAGGTAATAAACAATAAAAAGGTATATTTGAGGTGTCCACAAGTGTATTCCAGTGAGCAATACAGCTCATAATAGTGACTTTTATTCTTAAAAAACAAGGAAATATGGGAAGTTTCGAAGTGATCAGCATAGATTGAACATCTACAAAAAGACCCCCCTACTCCAATAGTAATTATTCTATTTAAATTGTGTTAAATGTATTTAATAGACTTCCCGAATCATTAAAGGTACCTATGTTTAAAGGTTACAATAAAAATTATATATTTGAGATTTCCACAAGTATACTAGAATGAGCAATACAGCTTATAATAGTGACTTTCATCTTACGACACCAGGAAAAATGATAAGTTTAAATGGGATAAGGGTAGATTGAACAACTGCAAAAAATAAATTCATTTTCAGTATCTGTATTTGCCATCCGGTAGCCAGAAGGTGTTCACCTAAACGTACTTTTAATGTGATATGTCTGTTTTGTGTATAATTTTAGTGTTTGACGAACTCAGTTGAGTAATATATTTATGTTGTGTCTGAAGAAGGGATAAAAGTTCCGAAATGCGTCAATAACACAAAAAAGAGGTCACTTGACAGAAAGAAGGTAAGAAACTTTATTTTAACTACAATAAGACCCCTTGCCCAAGTCGGAATTATTCTATTTAATAGACTCCAAGGCGCTAAAGGTAATTTACAATAAAAAGGTATATTTGAGGTTTCCACAAGTGTATTACAGTTTATAATATTGACTTTCATTCTTAGGACACAAGGAAGAATTGAAAGTTTAGATGTGGTCAGGATAGATTCAACATCTATAGTAAGACCCCCTGTCCAAACCGAAATTGTTCTTTTTAATAGACTCCCAAATCGTTGAAGGTAATAGATAATAAAAAGAAATTTATATAAAAATTAAAATGCTTTTTGTTGCTGAGGAGTGTGTGTATTTGGTGGTGAGTTTAGTTCATAGCTGCTTTGGTTTTTTCTCCCATTACTTTGTCCAACTTATATGTATGATATATTTGTTGTGACTCTAATTGTAATACAGTTTGTTTGAATAAAAAAAGTTTTAAATTTTGTATCTTTAATTTAGGGACATTGTTGTTGACATATATTTATGTTATCCTTGGTGACAGACTTTTATTAACAATAATTTAAGGTTTATAAAATATTAAACTACTATTCCTAAAGAGTATTTATGCAAAGTTTCATCGAGGTATTTTTAATTTTTTTTTTTTTTAGTTATTGATGAAAATACATGATCCCCTCCTCTCCCTCTTCATTTAAAGTCTATAGCTCTGGTCAGACCCTAATTCCAGATATGGTGGTTATAAAATATTAAACTACTATTCTTAAAGAGTATTTATGCAAAGTTTCATCATGGTAATTTTTCAATTTTTTTAGTTATTGATGAAAATATGTTCCCCCTCCATCTTTATCATTAAAACTGCTGTAGCTCTGATCAAAACCTAATTCCAGATATGGTGTTTATAAAATATTAAACTACTACTCCTAAAGAGTATTTATGCAAAGTTTCATCAAGGTAATTTTTCATTTTTTTTAGGTAGGTATTGATGATAATACATGACCCCCTCTTCATACAAAAGGCTGCAGCTCTGGTCAGACCCAAATTCTAGATAAGTTATGTTGTTTATAAAATATTAAATTACTACTCCTAAAGAGTATGTATGCAAAGTTTCATCGAGGTAATTTTTCAAAATTTTCCAATAGTATATTTTCAGACTCATGTTTTCAGGTTAGGAATATCACAAAGTTGGAGCTCAGCGTAAAGGCCAGCCATGCAATGAACTTTTGTTCTATTTTAGGTTAATATTAATATAGTTTGTTGTGAAAGCTTCTAATAACCAAGAATAGACGTAGAAAAACACTTTTTATAATATTAAAATATTCATTTTCTAATAACAAAAGAATGATATTTAATCCATTATAACCCAATGTCCAAATACAAAGTGTAAACAAAATGCGTTTCTACTACTAGGGTAGGCCTACACATAGATTATCCTGATTCATTATGAATTATATACTATTAAAAAGTTATAATAGTTATTCATTTGTTACCTTTAAACAAATGTCAATTGACATGAACTGTGTCAATGTTCATGTTGCAGTGTTCAATACAACCTTCGCCTTGTCACCAATGGTTCATAGTTCATGCTGCTGTTATGAATCGGTGTTTGTGAGACGTGCCAGATGTTGCAGCCTTGCACCCAATGGTGGGAGATAGAGAATATCCTAAATATAGTTCTACCTCTTCACTATTTTTAATCGCGATGAAGAAGCTAACTTTGATCCCCTCCTTTCAGTATAGGTAGACAGCATAAACAACTGGATTATCAACACTAGAACTGTCATAAAACTGTTTTTGTTTGTGTAATGAAGGTGTATATTTTAAATTATCAAAATTGATAATTTATCCAAAATGTAACTTGTTGCATATCATTTTTACCTACTTTACTTGGTAAGGAAAGTTATGAGATGGATAAAAAAATCGATGTTGATTTTTTGCAGATATATCTGTTTTGAGGTCCTCTGAGTTCAAAAGAGTGGTTTTTGAAATGTTGGCTGTCGTATACGCAGTGCTCTACAGCTCACACGCGTGGAACGATTATGTAATTTGTTATGTATGTTGGTCATATCTTGAGACTTTTTTAAATTGTTTTAGATAATAAAAAAATTGGGGGTAGCTCCTATAAGTAAAAGTTGATTTCTCAAAATCGGTTCAACGATTTTGATCAAATTTTGCTCAAGTGTAGCCTCGCCTCTAAGGCTCCAAATAAAACATATTGGTCTCTATTACTTCAAAAATGCCGGTTTGTGTGTTTAAAAAAAAACTTTAAAATTGGCCATTAGGCTAGAAATCACTCAGTCATCGCCTCTTCCCAAAAAGAAATGAAGAAGCATAAAATAAAGGTTCCAAATCCTCGAATACTTTAATAACATCTTAATCGGAAAAGAAATAGAATTAGTTAAGGTTGTGCTCTGAAAAAATAATAAAGGGTTTTTTCTATAGACTATTAACTTGTGTAAATCCATAATAACTAAAGCTTTTGAATGTATAAAACAAATTATTTTAAGATTAATTAGACTTTAAATTGGTAATTTTTGCAAACTTTGGACCACACCTGTAAGGATAAGGGTTTGAATTTTTTAAACTGTTAATTTTATTTTTACATAGAAAAATGTCCTCTACAACTTAACACGTTTAAAAGTATCATAATCCAAAAATTACGACATGTAGAATTTAATTATAAAAAAAATTATATAGTATAAATGATGATTTAAATTACCATCTTCTAAGTATGTAGGCCTACTTGAAGTTTTATTTAGAACAAAAAAAAATTATATTCCACCGGTTTTGACAAGAATCCGGTACATGTAAATTAGGGTATCTCCTTCATAAATTTGTTCTGCACAGTTCGTTTCTCCCACCCACCCCCCTCTCTCTTCCCCCACACTTTATCGGCTGGTTTTTGTCCCCTCGCCGCCTGTACGTGTTGATAGGCCTACCGCGCTAAGTTGTAGCAGTCAATGATTGTAATCTGTCGTTATATACGCTTCACTAAAACAAGATTGTAGAATAGAATAGTGTACGTTTTAAGCATTAGTGTTATATGAGTGATTTGATTGTGTTTATTTAATTACCTATACCTAGTGATAACATTGTGTGACTAAAATGCCTAGAAAACCAAGGCCAATTAAGAGAAATAAACGTCTATCTAAGCAAAGTAGTGAAGAACCTCATCTAATCAAATTTTCCACCAAATCTATTCTGAAATAGTTTTTCTTCATTTCTCGGGTACTGTTAGACTTCTTTCAAAAGGTCTCAAAATATTACTTTTTGCATTCTATATTATAATAACGAAAAAATAATATTTGAGGTAAGTTTCATCTAAATCGTTGGAGCCGTTTTTTTAGAGAAAATTAAAAACTGCTTTTTAGGGGTTCACCAAAAAGTTTTTTTTCAAAATTTTCAAACCCCCAAATGTAAATTTGGTCAAAATCGATCAAGTCGTTATCTCTCCAGCTCTGCATTCACACATACAGACAGACATTTTGTAAAAACCACTTTTTTGGACTCAGGGGACCCCAAAACGGATATTTCAACGAAAAACTCAAAATCAATTTTCTCCACCATCACTATACTTTCTCTTTACAATGTATATGTGAGAAAGTAAAAATGTTATGTTGGAATGTGTGTATTTTAGGGCACAGTGATTGCTGCTGAAACTAAGAAAATACTGTTCTTGGGTGTTCTTTCTGCTTTGCCTGTGTCAATCCAAAAAAGAAACGTGAACATTTGTGTTACAAAAACTACAACGCTCTAGCACAGGAATGGAAAGTAGTGTGATAGTGTGAGGCCTTTCGTAGATAGAAGCGAGGAAGATTATGAGGCGAGAATCCAAGAAAGTTGTCACTACGGAAGATATGTAGAAAAGATTAGAGTGCGCCAATCACGTCGCCCGCGCACACTAAGCGATAACCTTCACAAGTTGGCAGGAAACGTTCAATTTTGTAAAGGATTTCGAAGACTGTTTTACCAACTACCAACAATTAGTCGAAAATATCAAAATTAACTTTTCTGAAAACCTAAGTTTTCTATGTAAACTATTTCACTTTTATAATGTTTATAATTATTGGTATTTGTGTATAAATTAGTAGTAAATCTTTTATGGGATGTTTTTAAATTTAAAAATCACCAATTTATTAATATTATTTAGTGATTTTTGTTTTGTTTTTTATTTCTTGTCTTGAAAGAAATGATTTGTATACGTGTTGCTATTTTTGGAATAACAAGTCACCAAAAACATAACAACACTACAATCTCATTATCATCGTTAATTATTTTGAATTTATAGTTCAAAAATATAACGTTTAGGGAAATAAACAAAAAGTAATGAAACAATGAAGTGCTTTTATTTTATGTCCTCATGCTAATAACAATTTCCTTTAGGAATACTTATTTTGTAGTACTTTAGATAGAGTATACTGATTTATATAAAAAAAACAATATAAGTTATCATTGATTATAAACAATTTTTGAAAATTTTAATTATAATAAAATAAAACAGCAAATATAAAACATTTCTTGTGACAATACGATTGTATTTGATACTAATTTATACGCTTTATAAAAAGCATTCAGCATTTAGGAACAATTTTACCAGTACGAATGTTGACTAATAAAACAACAGCGCATAGTAATAAACAGGAAGCATGCTTGTAATATAGTTGTAAATAGTCTAAGGTTGTAGACTAGTCGCTAACGAAGAGGCGAGAGGAGAGGAGAAAAGACAAAAGGATGATCCAATTGTTTCATAACGAGATATGTAACACACGATTTCATAAAATGTCTATATTAAATCGCAACACGGTATCAACTGAACATTTACCTTTTAAAAATTTATAGCTTTGTGGCTAAATAATTCCCAGTTGAGTATTTACGAAAATTGGCTATTATTTCACTTCTATACATTGGCTAACAATGCAGTTGAGATGCTTGTATCAAATCTGATACTTACCACTTGTAAATATTACGGGGCCAATAATCTGCATATATTTGTGTTAATACATTGTATTTGTGTCATTTTGTTAGTTTTTGTGGAACAACATAAGGAATACAAATTATTGTTTTCTACTTTCTGACATGTAGGCTACATAAGATAAAGTTTTGTGATCGATACAGAGGTTGTACTAGATATAACCGTTTCATGTACAGTGCTCTACAAACAAAACGCGTGGATAGATTTTAATGATATTTTGTACATGTGGAAATATTTTGTAAATATCTCGGGTCGTTCTTCACAATTTTTTTGAAAAACTCAAAATTGTGATTTTGATGAAATTTTTTATGTGGGCATATTTTGTTCATTTTTTTTTTCATAACTCAAAATTACGATTATCTCAAGATCGAAACAAACTATTTTAAACAAATTTAGTATTTCGGCCATGTCACATATTCTCATAACTTAAAATTAGTATTTTGATCAAAATATGTATGCGGCCATTTTTTGTCAGTATTTCAGTACGTTATATTTTTTACATGTGGATATATTTTTTATCCATATCTCAAAACGTTTTTAACATTTTTTTTTAAACTCAAAATTACGATTTTGATAAAATTTTGTATGCGGCAATTTTTTGTCAGTATTTCAGTACCTACGTTGTATTTTTTACATGTGGATATATTTTTTGTCAATATCTCGAGACGTTTTTAACATTTTTTTTAAAAAACTCAAAATTACGATTTTAATAAAATTTTGTATGCGGCCATATTTTGTCAATATTATTCACATTATTTGATATCTCAAAATTATGAGTTTCTCAAAATCGAAATTAACTATTTTAATTTGAGTTATGGTGTCTTCAAAATTTGTAAACACAGTATTAAACGTTCTCTGCAGGTCTGAGTGAATAAAGATTTATTATTTGGTTGTTGTAATGTAAAGTAACCCAAGATGTATTAGATAACAAAATTTAAACTAAAGTAACATCCCTTCGCCTGTGTTCGACATAATACAAAGTGTTAGTATAATATGGAAAAGGGGTTAATATTTCGAGAAATTAATTTGAGCTTAACCATCTACAGGGTGGTACAAAAATAAACAAAACGTGATTTTTCCCAAATTTTTAAATGTAACGCGATTATTATTTTTACATATTCCAATAGGTTAATTTAAGATATTTTTTAATTTATCTTTTTTTAACAACCGAGTTATAGCGTTGTAAAATTCGCAATTTCATAAGCACAATATTAAATGTTCTCAGAAGGGCTGAGAACAAAATTATTATTTTATTTTAATAATTTGTGTAATTAAGACAGTGTAGGTTTAATTTTGGCTTTTTGAACACTCTGTACCGTCTAAGTAAATTCCGATACATCTTGGCTTACTTTACATTACAATAACGAAGTAATAAATCATTATTCACTCAGACCTGCAGAGAACGTTAAATATTCTGTTTACAAAATTGGGAATTTTTAAACGCCATTGCTACTCTGTTGTTATTAAAGATAAATCAAAAATTCTTTTAAATACCCTAAATTGAACTATTAAAATATGTAAAAATAATAATGGTGATACATTTAAAATAAGTTGTAAAAATCACGTTTTGGAACACTCTATATATTCCTACTCAACTATTGTACCACCATGTATTTTTGTACCACCAACTATTGTACCACCACCTCAGTTTAAGTGCTATAAAATGATAAGTGGAACATTTTCCTATCTAAAGAAAATTCTTGAAATATTAGGTCATTTCTATACTTTTCGAACACCCTGTATATATATACATTTTTTTAAAACGAAAATCTCTCGATGGTTATCCCCTAAGAAAGAAGAAGGCAAAATAAAGACCCCTACCTCTCGAATGTCATGGTCGGAAGTGAGCAAGAGAGACCTGATGGAAAAGATGAAAGAGAGAGATCTAACCCGAGATCGTGAAGAAAAGCTGTAGATCCAGCTAGGGTCATCGGTTTCCCCACATCAGTACTCACTATAGTTGAGCCCCGATGGACTATGGTTTACACCATTCGTAATGTTTGTAACAAAAACAATGATCTTTGAAAAACTAAATGAGAAGCAGCAGATGTACTGAAATATTTTATTGGGAAGATATCTTGTGTTAAAGTTAGATGAACTTTTGTTATTTTGTGTCTTTGCTTAAAGCATAGGGAGTCATATCACTACAAAAAAAAACACAAGTTTAAGATTTTCTCAAAATCGGTTTGAACGAATGTGATCAAATTTCGTTCAAGTATAGCCTCTATGGACCCAAACAAATCGTATCGTCACCATTTCTCCAAAATTCGTGAGTTATCAGTAAGAAACCAAAAAATTGCCCATAGAGCTATTTTAAAATACGTAATGTTTCAAAATCGGCTAAACCGATTTCGTTAAAATTTTAGTTAAATGTGATGATTAATGACCCTAAACCGTATAGGTACGAGAGCATAAAAATAACATTAATACAAATTAAATAACAGAGTGTATTAATTATTTTGTTAAATTTGTAAGTGCCGCTTAGATCCATTGCATAGACCTCGTAAACATTATTAGAAAACTATTTTAATTATGATGAAAATTTATTATTGTAGTTTTCGCAAAATCTTTTAGTTAGCAAAGGAGCACAAACTGGATTTATATTGTAAATTACTGAAAATAAATGACTGTTGTACCTTAGTGTTGTACTATCAAGGATAGGATTTTATTTTTGATACTGTTTTTTTCCTGAAAGTGACCGGGAAAATGCTTCCCTTTCTTAATATACTTATAAAACTTTATCGAGATTACACAATGTATTTTAAATGAGTAATAAATAAGTGTGTAGAATGCTTCACTTTCTTAATATACTTATAAAACTTTATCGGGATTACACAATTTATTTTAAATGAGTAATAAATAAGTGTGTAGAATGCTTCACTTTCTTAATATACTTATAAAACATTATCGGCATTTGCTTTATGAAGGCAAACTACATTGATTTAAATCATTTTAAAACTTTTTTGAGGAAACATGAAGCTTATATATGGTTAAAAAATGTCTGTATTTGTAGTAGGCATATAACTTTCAATAAATACTTTCTAAGGAAAAGCAAATATTTATTAGGATATTTTCTTAATATTTGAACCAAAGGCTGACATTTCCAAGTTTTGTTAAATTGATCGCGAATTACCCTGATGTCTTAGACACATTTAGTTCATTCGAAGTGTCTGAAACACTAACTGGATATTAGATTGTTATGTAACCAAATGTAGCTGATTTCATGACAAAATCTTAAAGTAAAATTAAAAATTAAAATTTGTATATTTAAATTAAGAAAAAATTTCATGAAATTGTAACCTGAACTGATTAAAAAATATGTTAACTTCTTTGGAGACTTATCACTATTATTAGAATTATTATTAATTTTTGTTTCTGTATTGAAATAACGTATTCTTTCCGCCAAATATTAGTTGATGCTGAGTAAAAATCCAAGTTTATTTTCAATTCTTCCAAATTATCGAGTCCTAGTAGTAAATCAAAATTTTTGTGAAAATTAAATAGTAAAATTTTGTTTCTTTCTTTCCTAGTAATACTGTCTGTTCAATTTATTAATAATGGTAATTGTCCCCAATTACATATGTGCACTCCTAACGTTTTAAAACAATTAAATCGACCATTACTGATATATCCTATCCCTCCACACTCCAGCTGTGAAAATCTCAAAGCTAAAACACTAACATAACCAACACGGTTGAGTATTCACTTCTGCCTCTTAATCTCTGCAACGTAAAGTTAACAAACTTTAAGAGGCTGCCATTTCCAAACGATTGGTCCTTTTTCAGTCGGGATTGCGGCAATGTGTTCCTCTAACAAAGACCTTTAAAATGAGGTATAATTCGACCTATGCTTACATTTAAGATTTTTTAGACTTCCTCCACAGGACGTCCCCCCAAAGCAAAAAAAAAGACAGTTAAAATGACCAAAAAGTCAGAAAGTCAGTAACTACAGTGAGGACATAATCCTAGAGTTTCATTATTCTGCGTTTATTAATAAAATAAATATTAAGGGGTTTCCAGACTTTTTGAACAACTGTTATATTTAAACATCTCCCAGCTTCGGGAAAGATTCCCAGCTCCTTAAAGTATTCAATTGTATATTCGAGGAACATTCTTTTCCCTTCTTGGTTTGGAGGCTACAGTAATTTCTCTTCTCAAAGTACGTCTCACGGCTGTAAAAAAGTACAGATTTCCGTTTAAAGTCCCGAAAATTTTGGAATATGGAGAGTTATTTTGCGAAAAGGTTATGTGGAATTGATATTATTTGTTAAATTGGTACCGCAAATCGTGTACCATATGTCGTGCGAAAAATCTTTTCTCTCGTTTATAAAACTGTTACTTTGCACACTCAACACTCAAATAACATATATTCGTTCATGTTTAATACATAGACCTATGTTATATCGTCATATATTCGTAAATTGTAATTAGTCTATCATCACAAAAGTGATAATGTAATTTATCATAAAATTATTAATTATTCTACTATTTTGCTAGAATGTTTAGAAGCCGTGTTCTTTTAAATATATTCTTATATAAATAATAGTATCTAGGCATAGCATGAATTCGATTAACTACAGTGACCATTTTATTCTGAGCAGTGTTATTTTGTTAAGTGCAATGTAAAGATAATTCTCACCCTATAGACAGGTTTTTCAACTTCGGAGCATAAATGGTGTACCAATTATTTCAGTATTTTTTATTGTATGAAAAGTGAAGTAACAATTAAGGTTTAAGTTTATATTTAATTACAAGTGCTGTACCTCGTGATTGTTATATGAGGCACAATTGAATATATTAAAACAATTTATCATAATTGATTTTATTATAATTAAGTAATAAGTTACAATTTTGAGAGATTTGATTTTCTTGAGCGATATCTTGAACACTATTTGTCGTAGTGATTCGAGCAATTTATTATTAAGCCTAAATAAATTTCCAAATAACGCCTATATATAAAATTTGATAAACACATTATATATATATTTTAAATTTTTAAAATGTTAACAGAGATTCTGGATGAGTTCTTGTCAACATGTTTTACTAGTTCATAACTCGCTGAACGGTAAGCGACCATTGTTGAGTCAGATTTAATTCCGATCTTATAAATATATTTCTTTAAAAAGATGTTTAAAAAAAATGCGTGATGTGCATACACTCGATAGAAAAAAAGTCCCCCCCTCCTATATTTTCGTACCATTTTTTTTCATATCCATTTAAAACCAAATGAATGAATTTCAGAGATTTTAATAATGGCTGCACGACCAAAATGGAGACTAAGCCAAGGAGTAAGCCAAAATGGAGCAAAGACCACCGCAGGCGAAAATAACACATCGTCAAACAATGTTTCAGTAAAACCAAGAAAAACAATTTTGAAATAACGTAAACTCCAATAATCTTAACTCCACTCCATAAACTTTTCCTATTCAAACACAGGAAAAGAAAAGTCGGTCAGGTTGGGTTGATCTGCAGGTTACGTCAAAATAAAAATTAAAATCCATGTAGAGTACCTTATACAATATAAAAAACAAGCATCCCAAGAAACATATAATATGCATATAAAAAAAAAAGAAGATTATAACAACACTGATTAAGCTTTAGCCAAAAGAGAAATCCAGATTTGAAGAAATATTACAAATTATTAAATTTTATTCATCATAGCCAGAAGAGACAATTCATGATCGGTATAAATTATTATCTTCAAGAAAAAGAAAAAAAAGTGTGTGTATGTGTGTGTGTGTGTTTGGGAAAGAGAGAGAAATTTAGATAATTGGAATTAAAAATGTCGAAATAGCGGACATATTAAAAAGTGTTTTGTTCTTAAGTCTTCTGTTATTCAACATATAATACCTAAATTAGATAAAAATTTCAGATTTCAATTTTACATCTAATGGTACCAACGCCACCCTTCTACGGTGACAAATAGTGAAAATATTGTCTAAAAATAATTTACAATTCTGATCACAAGAGAAAATGTGATATTCGTATGGTTACCTTACTGGACAAGACTCCTTGTTCTATCAATACAATTTTACATTACTTTCAAGCCCCAGGTTACTAACTTTTGTTTGGGCTTTACATTTTGAAGATTTGCTTGCATTATATTGTATGATTTGGTTAGGTAAGTATTTATTAATTTTTAATTTATTGATTTTAACGTAAATACGTTTTTTACCAGTAAGTATTGAATAAACAATAAAATTTGAAATGAAAAATATGCGACCTAGACTGGGAATATTTCACGCTAAGCTAAAGGTCCTAGGTTCTATTCCCAGTGTAAGTCGTATATTTTTCATTTTAAATTTTATTGTATTAAGTGAGTAGCACTCATCAACTTCGTGTTCGTAATAAATCTGATTAATTTCTGTTGCATGAGCAAACAAAATATTATGAGACGTATCAAGTTATATTTATAAACTTTTGGAGTTTTTATCTCTACATAGCCTATGAGTCAGAAATCTTAGTGATTACTGTTATCATATGACTAACAATGCTGAGTCTTGTTACATATTTATTATCGTATAGGCTAGAGATTTGCGTCATTGAAATAATCATTTTGTAAATAATTAATAACTCAGAATAATATTTGTCGTCCATGTGTATTACTAGATCCGAGGGTTAAATCATCGTTCCTACCTGTGGCATTGTAGACCATACTAGTTGTCATTACTCTATCAGACTTTGTAAAGAAATTCAATGTCACTTTATTTAGTCGTTTACACTTTCTAATATATTTACTTGAATAGGTGCATTCACTAGGTAATATTTTCCATCTTTAGAATCGTAAGACTTTAGGTTACTTTAGGTTTCGTCTAACCTTAAATTTATGCTAATACTTTTAACAGCTTAGTATTTGGTTAATTGAAAATCTGAAGGAAATGGATTCATATTGACTGATTAATCTAAGAAAATTATGAATACTGTTTTCTATTTGCCAAACATCGCGGTTCTACTTGTAACACAGATCTTTACATACTCGTAATAAATACAGCAATTACATGTAGCAACATAATTTCTCGCAAGAATATCAGCAATTTTTGGACTCTATTTTTGTTTAATGCGAAAAGCGATCGCGGTAAATATCACCCTGAATAAAAAGAAAATAAAAAATTTTACTTAAGATAAAACCAATAAATCCAACCAAAAACTAAATTGTATAATAAAACATTGCAACCTAAACTACGAGTTCAGTACATCCGACGGTAGTCAAAATAGCATTAGATTCGGAAGAGAAAGAGAGAAAAGACGAAAGAGTTCTAAAACGAGACCATAGGAAGAAAGGTATAGCTAGGATACCTCAAAATTCCCACAAACAAATTTATAAGTGAGCTTCAAAGGGATTTTCTGATTCTATAACAATTCTAAAATTACTTCAGTCAGTAAACAACTCAATTCTACTGTAGCAAGAATAAATCTTACAATATAATGAGAAGATTAGTAGATGGCTAGTCACTCTTGCGTTTCAGCAAATGAAAGATGTAATCTCCTAAAAGAACTGAGAAGATAGCAGTGTTCAGCATCAACGAGACATTTCTTCAGAGGGAATTTAGAAACTCTTTGAATTCAGCTGCGGAAGAACAAAACATCAGATCGGTTTATCGCATTCCAGGAATTCCTGTTGAAATATTACTGTTTAATCTTGCATCTGCAAACATTTGAACGTTTGACAATAAATCTCATCGTCACTCAATCATATCTGAGTAAAATTATCCAAGCCAACACATATATTTTGTTTTACTTGAAGCAAAGAAAAAAAAATGTATTGATATCGGTGCAGTAGTTTCCGACAAATAACATTTTTTTAGCAGCTGACTGTTGTAAATTCAGGTTTACCGACATATTCTACGCGTTTTCTTAAAATTTTCAGTGAACAATATATAATTTTTCAGTAAAAAATGATGGTATAATATTTGAGTGTTAATTAAATCTGAAAACATTATTTATATTGGTAAATTATTTGCCGAGTTATAATCACATTTAGCAGTTGTAAAGTAGTAAAATCCAGATTGTCTGACATTTTTTACGCATTTTCTTAAAATTTGATGACACAACATAACTTTTTGAGTTAAAAAGATGGTAGGTACATGATTTGAGCGTTATTTAAAAAAGATGACGTTTTTGATATTGGTTGGTTCCAGAGTTATAACATTATTTTTCAGTTAAAAAGTAGGAAATTCTGATTTTATGCCAACATTTATCCATTTTCTTAAAATTTGAAACGACAACATATTTTTTTAAAATGTAAAACATGGTATATGATTTGATTAATAATTGAACTGAAAATCTTTTGATATTCGTGTAATAGTTTTCGAGGTATTTAAATTTTTAGCAGCTGACTCTTGGAAATCCAGAATTACCGATCCTACCTAAAATTTTCAGCTGATATATAGCCTAATATATAGAGTACAGTATATATTTGGGGATACAAACGAATAAATGTTTAAAAGACCAGATATCCATTGTTAAAAGTTTTGGTGTATCATTTTTTGGATTAGTATTTTAATTTCTGGAGTACCATATTTCTCAGTGTTATTTTTCTTAGAAATTTAGTATCAGTGTATAATCTACGTTGTGTTAACATGCTAATGTACAGACAACAATGACGACGATGGGCGGCATGTCAAAATTCGCTTTTCCGGTTCTTTGAAACCATGAAAAACGTTGAAGATCAATAAAATATACGGAAGCATATTCAAAAATTATATAACTTCAAATTATCCTATAAGACTTACCACTTATAGTATTATAGTATAGTACTAAATGTATATCTTAACATATAAGATTTTCTTCTAACTCCTTGTGGAGTAGTTTATTTTTATTTAGTGATGTATTTATTACATCACTAAATAAATATTTAGTGATGTAATAGTTGTAGTAATACGTATGGGCATTATACAGGTATAAGGTATAATTATAAGGTGTAGTTTTGTAATAATAACTCATACAATTAAAACTACAGTGAATAAGATTCGCTGTAGTTTTGTAACGGCGAATCTTATTTTACTCTTAATGTGAGTATTAAGGATTCATCCTTAGTTGATAAATTTTCTTTTTTGTGTCAACTAAAATTAGTTCTTTAAAAAATAACTTAAACACACAATATTAAAACGAGAGGACGAACATCTTCCTATCTAAAGCAGTTCTTGAAATATTAAACTGTTTCCATATTTATTTTAAAACTGTAAGAATGTCCAGAAAAGGCAAATTGTCATTTTCGGATTATATACATGAAAACAAACAATAAATGTCAAATAACATATAGTGGAATTATCCTTCATTATAGCCTACATCTGTTTTGTTTTTAGAAATAAAAACGATGTATTAATTTGTGTAGTAAAATTAATATACCCGATCTCGTGATGACCAAGATGTTTAATAAAGTAATTTTGAATGAAACCAGAGGACCACCTAAACTTAAGTGCTTAGTAACTGTGAAAGATCGTACATATAGTAATACTACCAAACAAATATATACTGAATATAAGTTTTACAGTACCTTTGTCCCACATGTGTAAAACGATGCGTTGATCAAGCTCTCCAACTCGAAAATGTTTTGTTCATTCACGACACACACAATTCACAATAAATGTTTAGCATAACATATATGTACAAGAGTTTCGTTAAATGCAAATTAGAAATATACAAGTCAGATTTCATAGGTGCGTCAGATTTATTTTGATTTTAAAGCGTTAATAGCGTAGTTTAGCAATAAAACGGCATTTTGAACTATGCTGCGTTGGATAAACCCAAAAGTAAAAAAATGGTTAGCGTGCCTTGCAGTAATAGCGAAAATTTGAGGCGCGTGAGACCGCCAGCGATCGATGATAGATGACTACTCGATGATGACTGACCTTTCCTTTTTTCGGGAAAGCGTGTGTAACATTTTAGCGGCAAACTCTCGACCAATCAGCTTGCTGGCATGGACCTCGGACGATGTATAAGGCGCACCAAAAATAATTAACTTACTTTTTCCGTTATGAACAGGCACCGTAATATTTTGCATAGCACAGCTGAAGGTACGAAGAGCCGTAATTTTAAAAAGGCGTCTGTACTGAACAGCGTTCATACATTAGATCTTTGCACTGTTGGTATCTCGTATAAAGTATTGATGTATTCACTTCATTACTTTTTCATGGCATAAAACCCCGTTTTATAAGCTTAAATAAATGAGCAAACTTTAAAATTTCGATAAACTCATTAATTTAGGAGTTATAGGCGCCTAAAGTTTCAAAAGCTTAACATGTGATGCATTTTCTGTAGACAATTTTCGTACTTCCCGTTGTTGAATCAAGTTTAAAACCTAATCATAGTGTAATTAGGAAGTGTAATCGTTAATAGAATATTATTTTTATTTGTTTTACATAAAGATAGTTTATTAGGCTCGACTTATTAGAGTCAAACCTGTCCAAAATATAAGTGTAAAGATTTATAGAATAAGGTATATTTACTATAATATAATCCACAGAATGTTTCTTAGTGTTGTTGAATAATGTATATATTTCACCAGTGAGAAGTTTATAGTTTCATCCTTATATTATTTGCGCACACATTTCACAGAGTTACCGATAGATAGCGTTGAATATTGTTTCATCAGTTTTTTTAAGTAATAATTAATTATATCAATGATATACATATATTTTGTAGTTTTTTTAAAAATATTTTTTAATTTTTATATATAATGAAATTAATTAGTGAAATTTGAATTTAAATATGTAAGTTCTGAGTGAAACACATAACAGCAGGACACTCTCCCTGAAATAACACGTAACTTAAATTACTGGGGTTGACACGATTTTTCACACATGGAAACAAATATATATAGTTTGAATTATTTTTATAACGCTCAGTGTTCTGGTATACTAGCATTTTTCCGTAGTTTGTTATATAGCTATATTTCATCTTCCTTATCAAGTAACTTATCTCTTGACCAAGGACCCTTACGCTATTAGAATATTCGACGGTGAGGTGTCTTTTTATGTTCTTTCCTTCCTTTTTTATATAAAAGATAATGTCAGAGTTTTCTGCCTTCAACAACATAAATTTAAAAAATATATAATTAGCTACTTTTGTGATGAGACTACAATAAAACTGGTTCTAAAATAATTTTAAAAAAACATCTAATAAGTCAATTTAAAAATAAAATAGACCATTCGCAATTACTATTTAGAACATTTAATATATACTTCTTCTTAGATGTTTATATGTGTAACGTATTTACTGCTTGTACTAAATAATTATTACAAATTATAAATGTTTCAAAACGAAATTAACTGCGTTAAAATTTGTTTATCCTTTCAGCTAAAACAATAGTATACAGTAGAGAGGAAATGTTAAATTTTTTACCGAAGGGAATTCAGCTATATAGTAAATGTTCATTAAAAAAAAAGAATTTCTATTTTAGAAAAATTTCGAAATATATATTATTTTAAATAATGTACACTTGGTTTTTTATTGATTTATATGTTTGTACAATTTTTTTTATATAGAAATGTCTATGTTCTATATAAGTATGACTACATTTATGTGTGTAACCCTAATGTAGAGATGTGCGTTATTTAACGTATCAGAGATAATAAAATGAATACTACGTTGGAGCTATTACCAGGGTAATAGATTACTACAAACACCCTGTTAATTTTGTAACACTCAGCGATAACCATAATACACTTCCAACAACTCCATGTTGAAGCTATTCATGGAAAAATGGAACGAAACAGAACGTTTCACAGATGTATGTTACTGTATGGCGGTAAACGACAATTGTATAATCACCAACAAAACGTTATAATATATTAAAACATATTATAGCAATAATCATTCATGCTGTGCACTTACGTAGAACTAACATTGATTACTCGTCTCAATTATATGATTAGTTTATTGTTATTAAGTGTTTATAATATTATAATTGTATATTATTTATTGTACATATTTATAATGTCGTGGTACGGAGTGAAAGATGAGTTTCAAAATGCTTCAAGTTAGTTTCTTCGGGGCCTTTATGTGGACTACTTTTCAGTATGGGGTAAGATTTTCAAGTTATAATTGCGACGATCTTATCAGTTCGTACAACAAGACCGAGAATGAAGAGAATGACGAATTCTCAACGGTGAATAACAACACAGTTAGACACTTTTTCTCAGTTGTCGTTGCTCAAAACAAAGATTTTGTATCTTCAGTGCTCTTGTTAATGATTCAAACTTACTGGATTTTAGTTATATGTCTAACCTATTGGAATGTTATTGAAAATATATCTGAGATTATATCGAAAACACGATGACATAATTATAATGTGGTTCTCCACAGAATCTCCTCAAGAGCCGACATACAGCTATGAAAGATAACTCGAATTCCGCAATGAAGGTGTTAAAGATCATATCAAAAATGTTACGCAATTTAAAAATTATGTTACATCAGAAATTTTATTATTTTTAATAATTTTAATAAACATTTCGTTATGTATTAATGTGAAGGATAATGGTTCTAAATTATTTACACAAACTGAACTCGTTTGGAACAATCATCTAATGTGTAGTGCGACTAATAATCTTATAATGGAATGTTTAAAAGAGCAACAAGATCGGTTACAGTATGGATTTTTCATAGTAGTTTGTGTTTTTGTTTTTACAGGTCTGGTTAATTGTATCAACTTGTACTTCATTCTCAAAAGCTTTTACTTTCATTTTACGGACACTTGTATCTATCACAAAACTCGCCGTATGAAAGGTTTATATTTTATATACTTATGGTGTATGTACATTCCTGGAATAAATGGAACTGATATAGCACTATTTTTTTATGAGTTTTTAATTATTAAACATTTTGAAGATTCTGATAATTCTTTTCATGTAAATTACATAGTTGGTAATATTTTTTAAGTAGGTACAATACTTATGCTGAAACAATTGAAGTATAATTTAAGATGAGGTCATTTTAATTTAACATATTTTTTTGAAAAATTATTCTTAATGTTTATCCTACATTTTATTTTAAGTGACATTTTAGGTTTAGTAAATATTGTAACTTGCATTGTATTTGCCATTTTATAATTTAACATTTTATTCTTCAATGGATTCTAATTTTCATTTTATCTGACATTTATTTAATAGAATAAGAGGTTTAGACTTAAAATATTTTCATTATATTTGCCATTTTATTTTTTAATTGATTCTAATTTTAATTTTATCTGATATTTAATAGAAAAAGAGGTTTAGACTTTAAATATTTTCATTATGTTTGCCATTTTATAATTAAAAATTTTATTCTTTAATGGATTCTAACTTTCATTTCATCTGACACAAATATTCATACAACAATTAAAATCAACCTTTTTTATTACTTTAGAAGATCTCTCTGTTAATTAAATGATTTTTGAAGGTATATGTTTTTATTTCACTGTTAAAACATGTTTCAGGATTAGTATTTCATTTATATGATTTTAGTTTTAATTTAGTTATAATTATCGGTAAACAACAAAAATAAAATTTTGAAATGAGTGTTCACATAGACATTTAGTCTGTTCATGAGCACGTATTGTGTGTACAGAAAATTTGAAAAATGATATGAAAGTACTGAACAAAGCTAAAAATAAACAATTATCTAACATTGAACAACCATAATTAGCAGTAGAAATAAACAAAATTACCAAATAACAAAAACAATTAATAAAAGAACCGCATGGTTAAATGAAGAACACATTTTAGATTTTAAGGAGAAAAAATTATAAAAACAAAAATATGGAAAAAATGATTAATTTCTATATTTTGAAGTTAAATTTACATTTTGAGGAAGTTGTAAGATATTTGATTCGTGTTATAAACAATTAGTAGCTTTTTTTTCTTTTTTTTTTTTATTTTTTATTATTTTTTTTTTTAACAATTGTATAAATAAATAATTATTTATATTTAGTCTCTTGTGTTTTTATTAGAATTAATTTAAGTTTTGGTTTCAGTTTTAGAGGAGCTGTATAACGTATTTAGTTGTAATGTTTACCCATATCAGTGTTTAGGGTGTTGCTTCCACCTCATTACACCTTCAAACTGTAAAGCTCTACCTCAAAAATGTCACTTCGGTAGTTGTCGGACAAAAAATGAAAATGAACCGTAGAATCTGATTCAAAGAATGTATATTTATATAAATATGGTCTAACTTTGCGTCCTTTGTACCTTAAATTATGTCTTCAGTGTAGATAGTTTTGATTAAAATCGCTATAATGTGATCGTTTAATGTTCATTTTTGTTTTTTCATTGACAATTACCGAACTAACATTTTTTGTGACAAATATTTTCTGGAGGTTTGGGTCGTCTTAAAATATCACTAAAATTTGACCAAAATCGGTAGAGCCGATTATGACAAATGACCCATTTTTGTAACTACCAATGGCCAATTTCTCATCTATAACTCAAGACACGGCATTTTTGTAGAAATAACGAACAATTCGTTTTGTTTGGTTTATTAAAAGCTATACGTGAGTAAAATTTGATCAAAATCGTATCATATATTTTTTAAAGCAGCTACCTCAAGAGTTTTATTGGTCGTAAAATTTTTTTAAAACATCGCGAGATATGGCCAAAACATTCTTACAAATAAAATTTGATTAAAATCGGTACACTCGTTTGGACTATAAAACACAGACGACAGGAGGACATCATTAAAAAAAAAAACACTTTTTTGAACTCTGGGATCTCAAAACCATACATCGATTTTTTTTTTTTATCTGTGAAATGCTTTCTCTATACTTCATGTATGTAATTTACCTTTATTAGAGTTTTGACTCGATAAATACTTTTAATTTGTTTATTGTAATTTAAATTTTATCTGCATTCATCTCATAAACACAGAGTGTTACAAAAATAGGTGTCCTAACTTTAGGAATCTATTCGAGGTATCAAAATAAAGAAAAAAAGTACCTACAAACATACGTCCGAAAAAGCTTTGCTATCCGTCTGTATGATATTTTGTGGTTTTTTTAAAAAAAGAATGATAACTAATGATGACGTTTTTAAGATTGCCGGTCAAGTTTGTTATAGATCTCTTCTACTGACTGCGCTGTAACAGTATTCCAATAATCAAAACTTTATCTTATACATTTTTAAATGGCTGTTATTTTACATATTTTGTAAACTTAATGGATTTATAGTTATTAAAAATGTAAAACGATCGTCATTTTGCCAACATATAAGATAAAGTATTGATACTTGGTATAATATTAAATGTAACATGAAAAATGAAAAATGTGTTTACCAATTTTCAACTTGAATACTTCATAATTTATCATTATTTTTGGAAAAAAAAACAAAACAAACACAAATACAAAATAGCCGACAAACGAAGCGTTTTCTGAATTATATCTAGAAACTCTTCCTGAAGTTAGGCCACCTATTTAGTTTATTGGAACTTTTTCCATTATTTATATGCAATAAATTACTTTCCGAAGATAGAACACATATTTTTGAAACACTCTTTAGAGTGTAGAAAAAAAGTTTATGATATGAAATGTGTTCACGCCTTTTCTCAAAATGATGGTTTTTGAGGCAAATCAATGTTTAAGTGTTGATCAAATACTCATTATAAATATCTGTTTTAATTGGAAAATATCAGAAACTAAAGACTGCTGTAGGCCTATATGCTAATGAAAAATGACTACCAGTTAAATGTTCAAAAAGGCAGATTTATTTTAGTTTCTTACTCTAGGTAAATAAAGAAGAGATCTTTATTTATTTTATGTACTTTATTCGAGGAAACTATTAATATGTTACATTTAAAAGATTAAATGATATGTTACTTATTTTTAACCCACCCTGTATCTAGAAATTTCTAGATTGTTTTTTTTGTTTAAAGATGGAACATCTTTCAGTCATTATCACCTTAAAGGAAGAAAATAATGTAAAAAAAGACCCCTAGTCCTAGAATTCTCTAATAGCTGCTTTAATATTATTGTTTAAAAGCGAAAAACCTCTCGGTCATCAACAAGTTATTTAAAAAAAAAAGGAAAAAAAGAACATGAATTAAATACCAATAGAGTGAGGTCGGAAAGGAACAAGAGAGAGACCTGTCAAGAAAGGTATGTAACCCAAGAATACAATAAACAAGTTAATGTACGTCATCATGGTATTATCCCAGCCACATCATACAATTAGATCCTCTAAATTAGTTTCTTGAGCATTGTTTGTTATATTGTATCGACAGATCAAGTTCTTATGAGCCTCCTAAATCTGTATTTTACTAGTTTTTGACATCGGCTAAGCCTTTCTATACAATCCACATAGAAGTATAAATATTATAAAAGTCTCCACTTGACAGTTCCTCTGTCCTAGACAGCCTCGAAACTGAGTAGAATCCACTTTGTTATGTTCGTGTCGGTGACTCTGCTTTACCGGAACTCTTATTATTCTATTGTCACGTTTTCTTGTGAGACCGGGCTTCGAAATTACATATTTGAATATAAATAAATATTGAGTTTGACTTGTGAGATAATATTAGATAGAATAAAACTTATTATCAGTTATTGTAGCTCATGTATCACTGAGGACAGCGACTTTGTCGTTGAAACGCGTTTGATTAAATAATTTTTGTGAGATCTTGTGTTCGAGTTTTATTCTATCTACATATTATTTCAAGATACCTTCACTATCTATCAACATAGAAGAGAGGTTTTTACTATTGATTTTACGGAGAATCTCTTAATTTTTTTTCCAATTTAGGGAATTACAAGTAAAGTAACACACGAGATATTAAAAAAAAACTGTTTAGAATGGCTGTCATTTTTACATTTTCAATTAGATTTTTCTGAATTTCCAATGGGTTATATACGAGCGTAGTGTCTGTTATAACAAGTTTCAAGGTATCGTACTTTGGTTCAGACTAAGACAGCACCAACAAAGACAACGACGACGGACGGACGGCATGTCGCAAATCATGTTTTTTGGTTTCTGAGGCCACAAAATGTGAATATTAGTCAAAAAACAGGGGTAGAATTTTTGACGATTACCAACAATTACGTATACGATACTTTGTATAGTGGTTAAGTAAAAATGTGTAAATCCAGCTAAGAACCTCGGGATTGCTGTAGTGAGTTCCTGAGGGGAAATACAGCAACAAAGTTGCCGCTTATTTATCGTGTTGTTTTCATTTTCTAGAGTAACAAACTTATCCAAGTTGGCTTTTTTGAAATTTAAACGGCCTCCATCTTATATTGCAGCAAGAAGGGACAATTAGTAAGAGGAATTATTTCCCTATTATCAATAAGAATAAACAAATAAGGTATTCGATGGGGGTTTAAATATTAAAATTTTGTTTTTTCCCCACTCCCAAAAAAAGTTTGAAGTTTCAGGTCAATTAAAATATTTTGCTACAAAATATATTTACTTACACAGTATTCGAAGGTATAGGATAAGTTTGATATTCACAATAAAGATTGGCGTCTGTATTTAAGCACAATAACGTCCACAAAAAATATGATGGGAACATACAATTTGATAAAGGAGACAACAGTGTGCTCAATAGAAAACTATTGAAATGCAGAAAACATGGAATTGACAAAGTCAAAAAATGGCGTCCATTTACAAAGGTTTATCGTTTATATCTCGTGTGTTATTCAACTTACAACACACTCGATTATATACAAATTTGGAGATTTTAATTTTGCATGTAATAGTGCCAACTCTACTATGACAGATTGTGAAGTCATTGTAAAAAATGTAATTTCGAACCCTAAACTCACAAGAAAATATTATAGTTACAAGATTCTCATTTAAATGCAAATAGTAGATGCTAAAACTGTAGCTGAGAATATATAAAAAATAATAATCAAACACGGAAAAATTAGAAAATTACAGTCTGATAGGGGTAGACATTTTAATAACGAAATAATCAAAAACTTACCAACAACACTAAGATTTAAAGACAAATAATGACCCACATAAAACTAAAATGCGTGTATGATGTGTGCGCTTGCATAGATCATACAAACGAAGTCATTCATTTGATCAATCTTTTAAATAGTCATATGGAACAACTAAAACTACTTTTCAAATGCCGAGCAACTTCGATTAATCTCTTTAAATTACAATTATTATATTTTAATACTTGTACAATGATGGGTGTATATTGTAAAGCGACATAAAACCACGATTTTCTACTACTGTATTTCTAAATGATCGATTTTTATAGGAACATTTTTTCACTTGAAGCCAGTGGAATCGATACATTAATTTATCGATTGCAATGAAACAAGTCAAATTCAAAGTGAAGCATTTTAAATATATAGGGAAAACAATTTATATTATATTATATCCTCAAATAAATGAAATGGTTCTTAATTTTTTTAATATTCCCAATATTTTTTGTTCCAAAACTTATTGGTACAAAAAATAATAACACACACGTACGCACACGCACACACCCACACACACACACACACATGCTTGTTTTCTATGAACATTATAAAACTTTAGCTATTTGTTAAATATTTTTAAAGTAGATAATTTTACGAATCACTAATATTATGAAGATAATTTGTTGATTTTATGCTTTGAAATAAAATTTCAGAATTTGAAAATGTATACAATGACAATAATTTGAAAGAACAATAATAAACCCTCCAATGATAAAATCTGTTTTATTCCAGTGGGCATTATTTTATTTCTTCTTTTTAATATTTTATGAAACTAAAATAAATTACTGCAATAATTTCAAAGATCAAAAAGAATAAATCATAACTATATGTATATAAGTTGTGTAACACACTTTGCATCCTGAAGTAAAACTATAATTTAAGTATTCATTCTATATATTACTATTTTGAAAATGATTAGTGTAGTATGTAAATTAGACGAGGGTGTATGTGTTGCTATGTGTTACATTTCCTTCGTTTGTCATATAACTAGTTGACAAGTGTTGAACTCCAAAGCATAGAAATTATATTCAAAACTTCGTATGTATATTTAGTGTTGTGTGTTTCCTTATTTCTTTATTATCAAGGTTAAGAACACGATACTTATAGAGAGAACAATTAAACTTTATTTGGTAAAAGTATAAACTTATAAAAAGGGTATGTTTTTGAAACGCTTCAAGTTAGAAAAAAAAACACACACACATATACAGTCAGACAGATATATGAAATAATGATGAAAATGTTAGGTAAATAGTTTTTAACTAACAGTGTATTTTATTGTTAAAATTTAACTAATATATTTTTTAAATCTAACAAAATTTTCAGAATTCTAGGTCGTATTGATTATTTATCATTTTATCTTCACATTTTCCTTCTCACTATACACGAAGTTCGATTAAAATTTGTTTACACTTAAGGATCTGCTCCACCTCCGCCATATTGGATTCATCTCCCATAAGAATAATGCTACACTTGAGCAGTTGTACTGATGTCAATTTTCATCTCAGAATTATCGTTAAAAGATCATTTTAAAAATCACGTGAACGCAAATGTTTCCCTTTTTTAAAATTGGGATATAATCATTAGTGGTTGAACAAATGGAGTGGACATTTGCATGGGCGTACCCAGGATCAAAACTAGGAGGGGGCAAGCCATGGTCATTCAATATACAATTGATTATTAAAATAGTTATTTCAAGAATTGTATTAAATTCCAGCAACAAAATGTATAATAAAGATTAATTTTTTTGCTTCCAGGGGGGGCAGCTGCCCCTCGCTGGGTACGCCCATGGACATTTTTATATCGATTTTCTATTTTTTTGTGAGTCAGTGAATGATATTTTCGAAACATTAAAAAAAGGAAAACACTCAGTGATTTATTATCTATTACAATAAATAATGCCTAAAAGTTTAACTTAAAAAGTAGGGCAGTTTTTTTTTTTTAATTTTTTTTTATTTATTAATTTTTTTTTTATAATATTACTAAAACTAACAACACGTTAATACTTAAAATATTTCGTAGTACTTTACATAATGCCAAATATAATCATTAATGTAAACTATTAATGTACAATGATGGGTGTATTTTGTAAAGCAACGTTTTATTACAGTCAGGTAGTTATCAATGAATAAGAAGAACTATGAAAAAATAGTTATATATTTCAATAAGAAAAAAATCTTCCTTTGCTTGTATCTTAAACACAACCGTAAACCTTATTTGGTAAACATGGAGGTTTTACGGATGGGAGAAGATGAAGTTTGTCTAATGATTTGTATACTACATGTATAATTATTTAATGTTAATAACAATATTTGCACCTTATTATTTACACGTTCATAAATTTCATAATTAGCAGTACCGTAAAATATATGTATCACTATTAAAATATTTCTCTCTCAAAAGCTCAATTTATTTAGATGCATACCTAACCTTTGTCATGTCACAAATTGAATAAATCTTAATTATTTACAAATATTATCAATTTCAAAAATTGAATACCAACGCTTCAAAATAGGTATTTTTTTTTCTATGTGTAAAATATAGTTAGACGTAGTTCAATTATTCTACAATATTGGCTACAGTGTCAAAACTGGTTTCATAAAATGGAAGAAGAACGAAAAGTTATTAAAAAATATAATATTCATAGTGTGTTAATCAATTTCAGATATTCGGATGTATAGGTTACTTGAAGTCAACAAAGTCTACAATAAAAAGAAGCTCCAAGCCAAGAGCGGTGGTCTAGTGCAGATAGGATATGTGTAAACTAAGCAAATGTGAAGGTCAAAAGCACGGAATACGTAGTGAATTGAGAATATAAACAAATAGAACTTTCAAGATAGGATGTCAACTGATAAGAGCGGCAGAGATTTACACACGCATCCGTAGTAGTAGTCTAGCCTAAAGCTAAGGTTTCCAAGATCACGCCAGCGTGAGCTGTCCGGCGTGATGTCCGTTGGCGGTAATTCCGTCCAGCGGATGTCCGTTCAAGCTCGGCGTGAGAGTGGTTTGCAAGAAAATGGCTTTCCTTGTTATTTTACTTGGGAAATGATCTAGTTGTCAGTTTGTACCAGCATGGACGTATTTACTGTTGCTCTGCTACTGGAAGAATGTTTGTTACTGGAAGGTTTTGTTAGAGAGGATCCACACATGATGTTTTAAAAAAGGCAAGATGAGGGTTGCTTCAGGATTTTAATTTCACGATACATAATGGACAACGTGAGAAAATTTCGTGAATATTTTAGAGTCAGTATAGAACTGCTTCAAACTATTCTTACGTTTATTGATGACGATATTTCTAAAGAGGCTTGCAATCGTGTCAATACTCGTATTTCATCAACAGAAAAGCTGTGCATCACTCTAAGGTAAGTAAAACAGATATATTGTAAAATACACAGTAGAACTTCTAATACCCGTCACCGTTGTTTGTTAAAATAAAAACAAAACATTACCCTTAAAAGTTGACTTTTATTAAAATCACATTGTAAGTGACAAAAAACAATACAGATTGATTATTACAGTCTGATAAAAGTGTTTGACAGATCAAGTGTCGGTTCCGAACTTTCATGTTGTAAGTCTTTTGGTGAATTGTACTGACTGGACGATGAAGTAGTACCGCTGCTGATGCTGTTGGTATGGGTATGTATTCTGATGTTAGGTGGCAAATTAATTGTTGCACTCAGTCAGTAAATTCGGGAGACCAGATGTAATAGCAGGGGAGGGGCAGTTTGTTGTAAGGCATGAAATTCTAGCTCGCTAACTAGCTGACAAACTTTCATTCTAGTCTCCGCGATGAGGAGAGGTGGGAAAATCTTAAATACTTCAGCCATACTAGAAAACAATATATTCACAGCGTGTTCTTTAACTGGATTTTGAAGTTTATTCTGTTTAGTTGCTACCATAAACATAATCACAAACTTAATCTGTTTAGACATAATCATAAACTTTTAATACGAACTGTGTATCAATAGAAACTTATTTAAAATATATAACAATAATTTGTATCCTATTATAGACATGTTGCTTATATTAATACAAACTCTACCATCTAGGTAAAGTGATTCATCAATTTTCTTCCATACATTGTGTTTCACCATGGTATCTTTGTAGTTCTTCCGGTTCATATCATACAGGACCAGATTACAACTTACTAAATCAATAAGTTTTTCGTCCAGTTCTAATGAAAATACTTTTGACTCCATTATTAAAATAAATCAACTTTACACAAACTAACGAAATTAACACAATTTAATCAAATTGGTATTTATCATTCAAAATATTCACATTCATCACAGTGTCCTACACTTGTCCGCTCTGCGTGGCACGCCGAATTTGACTGGCGATCAAGTTGAGCGTGCCGCGCTGAGGACTCACGCCGGACAGATGGCGGGAAATCACTTGTCCAGCGTGTCCTCACCCGCTTGAAAACCGCGCCCATGCAGAAGCACGGCTTCAAATTGAATTCGATTACGTCATCACGTTTGTCCACTCACGCTGTCCGTCCGGCGTGTTCTTGGAAACCTTAGCTTTGGTGTCAATTCGGGTATTTCATTTCACTCTTTCAGAGATAGGCGCTTTAAAGTTTCAAAAGCTTAACATGTGATGCATTTTCTGTAGACGATTTTCGACTTCCCATTGTTGAATCAAGTTAAAAACTTAATCATAGTATAGGAAGTGTAAACGGTAAGAGAATATTATTTATATTTGTTTTGCATAAATATAGTTTATTAGGCTCGACTGCTAGAGTCAAACCTGTCCAAAATATAAGTGTAAAGATTTATACAATTAGGTAATTTACTGTAATATAATCCACAGAATGTTTCTTAGTGTTGTTGAATAATGTATATATTTCACCAGTGAGAAGTTTATAGTTTCATCCTTATATTATTTGCGCACACATTTCACAGAGTTACCGATAGATAGCGTTGAATATTGTTTCATCAGTTTTTTTAAGTAATAATTAATTATAACAATGATATACATATTATATTTTGTAGTTTTCTTTAAAATATTTTTTGATTTTTAATTTTTATATATACTGTATAATGAAATTAATTAGTGAAATTTGAATTTAAATATGTAAGTTCTGAGGGAAACACATTAACAGCAGGACACTCTCCCTGAAATAACACGTAACTTAAATTACTGGGGTTGACACGATTTTTCACACATGGAAACAAATATATATAGTTTGAATTATTTTTATAACGCTCAGTGTTCTGGTATACTAGCATTTTTCCGTAGTTTGTTATATAGCTATATTTCATCTTCCTTATCAAGTAACTTATCTCTTGACCAAGGACCCTTACGCTATTAGAGTATTCGACGGTGAGGTGTCTTTTTATGTTCTTTCCTTCCTTTTTTATATAAAAGATAATGTCAGAGTTTTCTGCCTTCAACAACATAAATTTAAAAAATATATAATTAGCTACTTTTGTGATGAGACTACAATAAAACTGGTTCTAAAATAATTAAAAAAAACATCTAATAAGTCAATTTAAAAATAAAATAGACCATTCGCAATTACTATTTAGAACATTTAATATACTTCTTCTTAGATGTTTATATGTGTAACGTATTTACTGCTTGTACTAAATAATTATTACAAATTATAAATGTTTCAAAACGAAATTAACTGCGTTAAAATTTGTTTATCCTTTCAGCTAAAACAATAGTATACAGTAGAGAGGAAATGTTAAATTTTTTACCGAAGGGAATTCAGCTATATAGTATATGTTCATTAAAAAAAAAAAAAAAAGAACGGCTATTTTGGAAAAATTTCGAAATATATATTATTATTGCTTTGTCTTTGTTCAAAATCGAAAACGATTACATGAGCGACACACTCTAACTTTTTAAGTTCTATTTAGTTCAAATGTTCGTTTTCTAGATTCAAACATAACTGAATTTTTTATCATATCACATTTTTTACTGAAACAGTTCATAACTATTAAAGAAAACGCTTTTCATTCTACATTTTCTTTGTCCAAAAGTGGACACGACTGTCCGGCCAACGTCCATTCGCCTTGAAGGTTCTATCTAGACTAAACTAACATCAATTGGCGGTAAACTCCCCAAGTCCCCAACCTTTCTTCTTTGTATGCAAAATGTTTATACAGTACTGCTCTTTTTAAGATCGAAGAACTAAAAATGTACACTATTACAAGATAGGGACAAGTATTTAAATAATTTTGGAGCAACGGAAACTACGACCTACAAAATTCTCACTTACATGGTCGAATAAAAATATTGACAGTAAAACGAAGGAAAACTAAGAAATAAGAGAGTAAGAGGAGCAATATAGTAACTCATACAATATTGAAAGAGTCTGAAGAAGTACTAGAGTGTAAAAAGGCATTTCTAATTATTAAATGAAGAACTAGAAGAAGTTGTTGAAAATGAAGGAGAATATTTAAATGATTTGCAAATTTAAGTTTTATGTTGAAATTGTACATCTCGCTGAATTTGGCTCTTCTAACCTCAACACATGTCATGTATTTCGTTGTGTTCCTCTTTTTTGTTTCAAGTAATAAATGTTTTTAATTTTCACAAAGACTGACTGAACTGATTTTTATCATGTAGGCCCTAAATGTTTTATTATTCATGGTAAGCCACACAAAAACATTTTTCACTTAAGTTCATAATACAAAACATGATAACCCACTAAAAATATTAAAAAAAATTAAAAAAACAAATTTATATGTATCTCATAACACTTGCACATTTTGAGATATTAAGCCGTTTCCAAAGTTTTAAAACTTCATGTAGGCTATATAGAAACGATGTTTCAACAACTTGATGAGCTAACCCACATTTCCTAACATTTAAATTTTGCTTGTAGCACAAACCACATTACAATTGTTACAAAACAAATTTAATTAATCGAATACAAGGATTTTATAATATAAATTTAGTTATTATTATATTACTGTATTATATTATCTACAGAAGCTACAGAATTAATTAATCCTACAAAGAATAGCCCTAAACAATAAATACAAATATATAAGAACGTTTTATGATTTTATAAATACAATATTAATAACGTAAAGTCTGCAACAATTCGTAATCATTTCAAAACAATAAAACTGTATGAAACATGTAAGGAATTCCATTCAATTGGAATATCGACACGTACCTCTACATCTCTCGCCCACTTAATCCATATCAAATAAATTCTAATTTAATTAACCTTTCTGCGAAAAATATAAAACCAACATGACACGAGCATTCAAAATAAATATTTAAGTTTAAGGCATAGACTATACAAAACAAATTTCTATCTTGTAGTTTTCTATTTTATTTATTTATTGTTATAAGTTAGCACATCAAAGTTCAATATAAATTTAAAAGAGAGAAACGAGGTGTATAGGTTGAAAGTAAATATAGATAATCAATTGTCTCTAATAATAATAATTCATATAGTAATGTTGTAAGTCCTTTTTCAAGTTGTTGTTGCATGGACATTATGTGTTATTACGGGGGAGATAAAGGTATATGTTGGAAAGAGAGACCAATACAACAACTCAGCCTATCAATTGAACAGTTTGTTGTCTATTACTGACTGGCTTATTTCAATAGACTATAGTTCATTTCCTACACTTATACAGGAAATCATTATTTAGCAACACCTGTCTATATACCTAGTAACCAAGCTAGAGTGTCGAAGAGCTCGAATTCCGAATATATATGTAAAGAAAACAAAGATATGTCTTTAAAATGATGTATATCTTAACATATCCTTACGTATAAGATTTTCTTCTAACTCCTTGTGGGCCGTCCCCCCATTAGAGATGAATAGTGACTGAGCACCCTTAAAATAGATTTTTAAGTTCAACACTTCTTTGCGAAGTTTTAATTTTCTAGCCCATGTCTATGAACAAGTGTTCAGCAATCTTGCGGTTATATTACGCCTTATTTTCAAAATCTTTGAACTTTTAATTAATAACATTTTCTAAGTGTGGTTTGCGGCATTTATCTCTGCTTAACGAGGCCTTTAAAATGATGTACATATTATCAACTTGTGCTTACATTTAAAATTCTCTACTGACTCCTCGTGGGCCCATTGGAGGTGAAGAGTCGGTAAATGGCCTTAGAATATAGTTGTTTAGCTCCCAAATGGATTTGCAGAGTTTTACTCTTTTTGACAAATTAACATAAAAGATATTAAGCCGTCTCCAGTATTTTCAGCACCCCTGTATATAGATTGGTTCAAATTTATTAAAATATGTTTAAACCCACCGACATCAGAAATGTTTCAATCTAGAGACAGCTATTCTTCTTACCAGTATAAATTAATCAAGTATTGTTGCAAAATTTACAAATAATACAAATACAAATCAGATTTAATCAATTAGAAGTCCTATTATCTCGGAAATAGAATGAGCTGTATATGATAGTTATTTATTTATGTTTTAATAAACTGTAAATGTACAAGTGAATAAATATTATTTTACTTGAAAACAGCTAAAAAATAATAAACCAATAATTCACCCATTGTAGTAATTGACATTCATTATAAATTGTAAACATGTTCTAAAATCTTTTCTCCTGGAATAATATATTCTTTGAAATGAATGTAATACAGAAACACTTTACAAAGCTTCGCCTGACTGTGTTTGCTGTAATTTATCTCTTTATAAAACATGATATCCTTAGAATTTTCAATTTTTTTTACTGGGAAATATAACTAGAGAGGAAATAATCTGCTCCTTTAAATTTTTTGGTTCAGTGATGTTAATTTTCTATTTACTTAAATAACAATTTTATTACGAAATGTCTTTTTTGCAACATTAAATTTAATAATACATTTAATTATCGTGACATTGATTGTAGCCATTGTAGCATATCGAGGGAATTTATACAAACAATTATAGAAAGTAGGGGTACTTTTATAAACATAACGGAATGCTTGGTTTTTGTTACCCAAAACCAAGCATAAGTTGCAGTTTGAGAATATTTCACATAGTGTGCTGATAGACCGGAAGACTGAACGTCAGTTATTCTCTGGGTCCCATATGCTGGGGTTGCTTCCATCTATTGTAAATACTAGGGTGTAGATTTATCTTTCACTACAATGTATATTAATTAATTTAGTAGAACGTGGTTATTCATCGTTTGGTAAAAATGAAATTAAATCTGAAATAACTGATCAATTAAATGAGTACTGCTTGGCTAAATTGTGTTCCTACGTCGATGTGACATTCGGTCGAAGTGATCTTCCAACCTCCCACCTGGATCAAAGTGTTTATGGATGAAAATGTAGGAAGTTTCCACACTACTGTTCAAGGGATTGGCCACGTTAATGTTCGTGATAGTCTACTTGATACAAAATATAATGTTTTTGGATGGAAAATGTAGGAAGTTTCCACGCTACTGTTCGAGGTAATGACCATGTCAATGTTCGTGATAGTGGATTTGATATAGAACGTAGTTTGTTTTTGGAAGAAAATATAGGAAGTTGAAACACAACTGTTCGAGGGATTGGCCATGTTAATGTTCATGATAGTCTATTTAATACAGAACATAGTATGTTTTTGGATGGAAAATGTAGGAAGTTTCCACACTACTGTTCGAGGGATTGGCCATGTTAATGTTCGTGATAGTCTACTTGATACAAAATATAATGTTTTTGGATGGAAAATGTAGGAAGTTTCCACGCTACTGTTCGAGGTAATGACCATGTCAATGTTCGTGATAGTGGATTTGATATAGAACGTAGTTTGTTTTTGGAAGAAAATATAGGAAGTTGAAACACAACTGTTCGAGGGATTGGCCATGTTAATGTTCATGATAGTCTATTTAATACAGAACATAGTATGTTTTTGGATGGAAAATGTAGGAAGTTTCCACACTACTGTTCGAGGGATTGGCCATGTTAATGTTCGTGATAGTCTACTTGATATAGACCATAGTATGTTTTTGGATGAAAAATGTAGGAAGTTGCCACACTACTGTTCGAGGTAATGACCATGTCAATGTTCGTGATAGTGGACTCGATATAGACATAGTATTTTTGTGTCATCGTATTTTCTTTGTTAAAATGTAATATTTATAAAAAACAAAAGCTTGTTCTTGAAACAATGCTTTACAACGATGCTTAGATCAGTTCACTTACTTATCGTTTCTTAAAATTTGGTTAAATGCGGCAATTTAACCAAATATTAGAAAATTAGAAATTTAGTATCAGTGTATAATCTACGTTGTGTTAAGATGCTAATGTACAGACAACAATGACGACGATGGACGGCATGTCAAAATTCGCTTTTCCGGTTCTTTGAAACCATGAAAAACGTTGAAGATCAATAAAATATACGGAAGCATATTTCAATGAGAGAGCACACAAAATTTGATAAAAATCGTAATTTTGAGTTTTCAAAAAACGTGAAAACGTTACAAGTTATGGACAAAATATTTCCACATATACAAAATCTGTCCACGCTTTTTGGTTGTAGAGCACTGCACGTCATTCCATGAACTCATATGTTATTGTGCCATTTCAAGTTTAAAAACCCCCCAAATTAAATGGTAATATATTGTGTAACAAAAATGCGACAGAGGTGTGTCTTTTCCAAACTTGTCTAAATATTTGAGTGAATGTAGAACCAAGAAAAACTAATTTAATCCCTTACAATATTTTTTCATTTCAGATTGGTAAACTCGATATGAAATATGTCCATCTAAAGACATCTCTATTTAAGATATCTGTATATGACTTTACATGGTAATAAATTTGAAAAATAATCTAAGCTGTTTGAACTAATTTGAACTCTTTCAATTACATCAAAATGTTTTTTTTGGAAAAAAAAGATCAATGTTTCTTACATAAACATAATGTAATTAATTAAAAACTCGAAGTAAAATATAATACAGTAAAAACTTTTTTGACTTAAAATGGTTAATATATGTACTTAACAAATCTTCTTTTAATTAATTTATTATTATAACTAAATATATTAATGTGAATTACAGTCAAAAATAGTTAATATTCCTTTCTTTTCAATGTCACACAACGGCCGTTTCGGCTATTCCGCCATTAACGAGTGCTTGTTAAGTAGTTCCCGTTGTCATTATTTAAAAATACATCAATACACGAACATACAACACAACACTTAACACAAACTCTGTATATATTTTTATTTCTTCATGTAGTAGCCCCAACGTCACAACGCGTACTGTCACTGCTGTAACTGTATTGGTGGTAGGAGGGGTTTTTATCTATCTATACTGGTTATTATTGTATTGATAATTAAGTTTGAGTCTAATTTTAGTCTTTCATTCAACAATGACCTGGTGTTGATTTTAAGATTCATAAGTGTGTTTCTCAATATATGATTACGGTGCTAGTTTGTGACGTATGGGGTGATTTGATGTAGCATGGATGGTGTGATCT
Source organism: Aphrophora alni (assembly GCA_963513935.1). Taxonomy (NCBI): domain Eukaryota; kingdom Metazoa; phylum Arthropoda; class Insecta; order Hemiptera; family Aphrophoridae; genus Aphrophora; species Aphrophora alni. The sequence continues at coordinate 43,951,635 of OY740765.1, forward strand.
GTTTGTGTGAGTTTCCTGTAAATCTTGAACTGGTGTTTCTCATTTAAATTCCCTATGGTGGTTGTGACTTTTGGTTAGAAAGGCAAAATTATTATATGAGCGTTGTATTATATATTTAAGTAATTAAAACTTGTTTATAAATATATAATCCAATTATATGAACAAGTTTTAATCAAATTAATCCACAAGTTTTATCAATAAGAGTAAAATTTAAACATAATATATGTCTATATTTAGGAGACGTTATAACATTTCCTACAAATGAAATCATGAAATAAATTTCGTAATCCATGTTACAACTTTCTCTACCATATGTATATCAGCTAAAGTATAAATTGAGGTAAATCACCTTTCTGTAATTTTTCGAAAAGTTAAGTTATGTTTGTGGCAAAGTAATATCAGACAAGAAATGTTACCTTAGTGACGTGCGACATACAAGGACAGACAATTGCACTTAACTGTTGTTTAGTCACTTATTTACATGGGTAACAAGTGAGTTTAATGGTAGATTGTAAATTTAATACCCTGCTAAAGGTACCATAAGATAAATATGGAAATGTATGTAATTATAACACATAATCTACTCTTCCTGGGAGAGGGAATAACTCTATTATACATTGAGAACTCAATGTACATTTGTCCATACTATTTGTCAAGTTTTAATTAATCAATTTAAGACCACAATCCGAAATGACTTAAATATAGCCATATTCCCTTCCTCCTAACATAAAACTATGAGGTCTGTACTATTTGTCAAGTTTTAATTAATCAAAAATGAAGTCTTTATAACCACTATCGAAAATGACCTAACTATAGTCAAATACCCTTCCTCCTAACATAATACAATCAAGTCTGTACTATTTGTCAAGTTTTAATTATTCAAAACTGAAGTCTTTATAACCACTATCGGAAATGACCTAACTATAGTGAAATACCCTTCCTCCTAACATAATACAATCAAGTCTGTATTATTTGTCAAGTTTTAATTAATCAAAACTGAAGTCTTTATAACCACTATCGGAAATGACCTAACTATAGTCAAATACCCTTCCTCCTAACATAATACAATCAAGTCTGTACTATTTGTCAAGTTTTAATTAATCAAAACTGAAGTCTTTATAACCACTATCGGAAATGACCTAACTATAGTCAAATACCCTTCCTCCTAACATAATACAATCAAGTCTGTACTATTTGTCAAGTTTTAATTAATCAAAACTGAAGTCTTTATAACCACTATCGGAAATGACCTAACTATAGTCAAATACCCTTCCTCCTAACATAATACAATCAAGTCTGTACTATTTGTCAAGTTTTAATTAATCAAAACTGAAGTCTTTATAACCACTATCGGAAATGACCTAACTATAGTCAAATACCCTTCCTCCTAACATAATACAATCAAGTCTGTACTATTTGTCAAGTTTTAATTAATCAAAACTGAAGTCTTTATGACCACTATCGGAAATGACCTAACTATAGTGAAATACCCTTCCTCCTAACATAATACAATCAAGTCTGTACTATTTGTCAAGTTTTAATTAATCAAAACTGAAGTCTTTATAACCACTATCGGAAATGACCTAACTATAGTCAAATACCCTTCCTCCTAACATAATACAATCAAGTCTGTACTATTTGTCAAGTTTTAATTAATCAAAACTGAAGTCTTTATGACCACTATCGGAAATGACCTAACTATAGTCAAATACCCTTCCTCCTAACATAATACAATCAAGTCTGTACTATTTGTCAAGTTTTAATTAATCAAAACTGAAGTCTTTATGACCACTATCGGAAATGACCTAACTATAGTCAAATACCCTTCCTCCTAACATAATACAATCAAGTCTGTACTATTTGTCAAGTTTTAATTAATCAAAACTGAAGTCTTTATGACCACTATCGGAAATGACCTAACTATAGTCAAATACCCTTCCTCCTAACATAATACAATCAAGTCTGTACTATTTGTCAAGTTTTAATTAATCAAAACTGAAGTCTTTATGACCACTATCGGAAATGACCTAACTATAGTCAAATACCCTTCCTCCTAACATAATACAATCAAGTCTGTACTATTTGTCAAGTTTTAATTAATCAAAACTGAAGTCTTTATGACCACTATCGGAAATGACCTAACTATAGTCAAATACCCTTCCTCCTAACATAATACAATCAAGTCTGTACTATTTGTCAAGTTTTAATTAATCAAAACTGAAGTCTTTGTGACCACTATCGGAAATGATTTAAATATAGCCAAAGTAAAACAAGTAAAAATAAAGCTGTGGTATGATTGAGCTGATATTAAATAATATTCATACATTTATTAAAATTTAAAATACTGTTTTGATACGGTAAAAATACTTTTAAAGCTTAGTATTATAATGCATAAGACTCAGTTGAAGAGTACCTCCAATACTTGTACTACTTTTTATTTGCAATACATGTAGGCTTATCTGTTGAATATTATGTGACAATGTTAGGAAATTATGAATAAATTAGTGATTTTTAAGGCAATTTCAGTCAATGTTTAACCACAAACTATCGGCCAAAGAAGCAATAATATTTTACATATTCGAAATTTCAACGTAAGCATTGTTTATAAATAAGTTAATATGGGAAGATTTCGAATTTAAATTTTAATACATTCTAAGAGATTGATGGTCCTCTAGTTTCCGTCGTTTTGTGTTATTACATACTCACAATATGGGATAAGATAAATAATTTTAACACGGGTGAACCGATCAAAATGGTCGGTTTGTTAACCTTGAGTTATCTAGCTTAGTATAATATATTTTCGATCTAATTTAATCTATAAACACAAAGCCAACATTATATTTGTCCATGATCTTGGCGGCATAAATCCGCTAAGTAGACTATTGTAAAAGATCGCTAAAGACATTAAGTGTAATAAAAAATGAAGAAGTAAAAATACAGAGCAGGTAGAAGGAATTTTATTTGTATCAAAAGAATTAGGACAGGAAACCTGTAGTGTTGAGGAATATTCACAGTTCAACAGATTTAGAACTATTAAAATATAAGATTGAATAAAATATCACGCAGTCATTTATATAATATAATACCTAAGGCAAGAAAACATCCCTTATCTGCGATTAAAAAAATAAGATAATAATACGGTTATTAATTTAATATCTCCTAAGCACAAAGATATATTGTGAACCATCAAACAAAAAGAGAGAATTTTCTCAATGTTTATTTATGTTTCCAGAGGTACGGTCACACTAAAAACTTCTGTAGTTGTAAACCAAGATGTGAAGTTTGCAGGTGATCACCTTACCGCTTATTGTTCGATTAAATCAAAATCCAATCTTGTTAAATGTGTATTAATTGTGGACGGTACTTATCCAGCTTATTACAAAGTTATCATAGTTTACAAAGATTAAAGTTTCTACTCATAAACACTATAGACTTACACAAATTCACACGCACCCCCCCCCCCGCCCCACACACAAACTACGCCGGGCTATACTGGTTTTTATTAACCTAGTACTACAGTATATACTTTTGGCGTTTCTTTACATCACTACCTCCCCACAAGCCTACTTTTTCTGTATCCAATCTTGGGGTTATATAGTATTATAATACATACATGTATCTCTCTATATGTATATACAACACCACCGGACGCAAGATAAAGAGAGATTTTCATTTAAATCTTGGAGTTCTTAGTACAATTATAATTTTTAAAATGACTAAATAAATTATTGGCGTCTTTATTTATTCCGATCTTGTCTTATTGTAGAGAAAACTATTCGAATAGTTTTAAACGTTTACTTATTCGAATAGTTGATTACTTATTCGAATATTAAGAAGTATTCGATAGTCCCAACACTATTATATATACACTTTCAAAAGTCCCTTACCACACTTGGGAATAAACAAAATAACAAACAGCAAACTTTTTGTCAAAAGTAAAATGTTTATTCCTATTAGACTCTTATAGCTATTACAACAACAAAGTTGTAATCTTCAGATGGAATCTTAACAAAGACTATTTACTATTATATATACTGTACATATATATTATTTAAATATAAAAGGTTAATGTTTGTTGTCCGGCAAAGCCGAACACTCCAAAAATTTGTTCAGAAGAACAATAATAAAACCAAAGTAAAATTTAAATAGGTCAAATATATGACTATGTTGTATGGATTTCATCAATGAGAGATTATGAAATGTTTTTGATTTTGCACATTCCCAGAATATTATTTATAACAGTTATTTTCGTACAGTAAAATTAAATAATTTTACATTATTTTTTTTTTTCAAAAAAAGGAAACATTTAGAGGACCTATTAGTATTACATTATAATATGGGGTTGGATGTGTCCCTCATAGTGTCCTTTAATTTGTTTAATAACAAGGTAGTTGCACATCAACTGACTGTATGTCAGAGGGGATCTCATACGACATTTCATTAAAATAGTTAATTTTGAGATATAAAAAATGTGAAGAACGTCTCGAAATATGGACGACAAATGAGAGAGCACACAAAATTTGATAAAAATCGTAATTTTGAGTTTTCAAAAAACGTGAAAACGTTACAAGTTATGGACAAAATATTTCCACATATACAAAATCTGTCCACGCTTTTTGGTTGTAGAGCACTGCACGTCATTCCATGAACTCAGGTGACGTTCGAACGGATATATCTACCACAATCTTATTACCTAACTTTATATTAAGTAGATCTCAGAAAATAGAAATCAATAATTTGTAATCATAATATTTTGTAACCTTATGTTGTTCCACAAAAACTAACAAAATTACACTCTTACGATGTACTAAGAAAATATGTATGCAGATTATTGATAGACTAATATTTACAAGTTCTTATTACTAGATTTCGTACAAGCTTTACTTATGTCTCTACTGCAGTGTTAATAAAAATCGATCACATTAATTTTTGTAAAGGCTTAACTGGAAACGATTGACTCGCAAAACTATACAATATTAAAATAGATTTCAAAGAAAAAGTTCCAGATCCAGGGTGGCAATCTCGAGGGCTTAGATCCCTCTTTGACCATGACGTTATTTTTCAAATACAATTACATTTACATATTTTGGTAAATAATAAAATAAACCTGTGTAACAACTGTTTTAAATACACTTAGCGTACTTTGTAAAACTCCTTGATCTATTTAAGACTTTCTACAAAGCACAAGAGTACAACTTTTAGATATTAAATTTAGAGGATTAGTTTTTATTACATTGTATAATTGGGCTGGTGAAGTACGTTGATCAACTTGTTTTAACTTTGTCGTATCGGTTATTAGAGGCATCTTTAGTATTTATTGTTGGTATTCATGTATTAAATGTGTTTTAATCAATTTACAAAAAATTGGAAATGTCAATCTTCGGTTCAAATATTAAGAAAATAGTAAAAAATATTTGACTTTCCTTAAAAAGTATTTATCGAAATTTATACTATAAGTACAGACTTTTTTTTACCATATATAAGCTTCATGTTTCCTCAAAAAAGTTATAAAAATTATGGAAATTAATGTAGTCTGCCTTCATAAAGCAAAGTGCATAAAACAAATCAATATTACTGAAAACATTTTTTGTCAAGAGACAATTTACTTCAAGATGTTATGAAAACGTCCAATAAATTTGTATTCCTAAATTTTCATTAAAATATTACCTTAAAGTGTGTTTTTTCCATAATGTTCGTGTTTAACCACAAAACATAACTAAGGAAAATATAATGAAAGTCATTATTATACGCATTTGGAACTACAATATTTTTTATTAATTTTGAATAAAATACAAATTAAATATAATCCTAAACCAACAAAACATACTAGAGTTGCTAATAGTTCTTCTTATTGCCCCTAGTGCCCCTAAAGTATTGTCCCTATTATGTTTTAATTTTTTTCAAATCACATGTAGCCAAATTTTCAAAAGTTCAAACACTCAACAATAATAAAAATTTTATTGTAAAAGATGGTACAAAGTTCTAGGTTACCTCATGGTGTGAATTCAAATTTGGATGATATACAATTTCTAAATGTTGCCCTAGATTCATGTATCATTATTCATGGATGTCGTCCCGTGTCATTGCTTCACTTGTGTCATAAATTTGTCCTCAGCGTAAGGTCTTATTTTATTAAAATAGAGTTTTAAAAACAAAATTGTCAAAGTTTATTTTTCCCCCAATTATTCCTGAACCGTATTTTTTTTTCACCCCCGATTGTACACACAAGTTTGTCTCATTAATCTTCTCATTTGAATAAAACGTAAACGAAATCAGTAGAGCAGGTTTTGAGGCATTCAATATTTTACAACAGCCCCGTGGGTTATTTGTTAGATATTTTTGATAATTCACTAACCGGTGTTTTATAATGATATGTTGTGTTTGGGTCCTATAAGGATTCTTTGAGAACAATTCTATCAAAATCTGTCGAGCTGAGGTTAATAATGTGGTATTTTCAATAAGTTTTAACTTAACAGACAAACAGCAAAATGACAATTTTTATTTTTATTTTATATATAATAAGATTAATTAGTGAATTTTGAATTTAAACGTGTGAGTTCTGAGTGAAACACACTAACAGCAGGACCCTCTTACTGGAATAACACACATCATGTCATACTAATTGCAATTACAGGGTTTGACACGATTGGGCATACTTGTACTTACATACATATACAAATTTTGTATTAATTTTTGTAACGCTCAGTGTTTCTGGGCACAAAGCAAAACCAAAAGTAATGATAGATACCAGTACATTATGAAAGAGATGGGAAATACAATTACTTAATAGACCTATTAAGGGCGACTTCAACTTACATTAACAAGCTACTTCATCATACGTTAAGACTGCAAATGTTATATATTTTATAATATCAACACTTGTGTTTCATTTTGTAATATTACATAATTTCTCATGTTCATTTTGTAAGGCTGGTTTCATATTTGACCATCAAACAATATCCGATACAAACAAATAAAGACAAAAAATAGTTTCAAATTTCAAAATTTGTGACTGTTTATTTCTTATAAAATGTTATTTCGCGTGTATTTTGACTCTTGTTTTCAATTTACTAACATATTGGTGGTGGAATAATACCCGCATCTTAAAAAACCAAAATCTTAACATTTTTTTATCAGCCTATTTTAAATTGAAATGGTTTTTCATACTAATTTTATTAGATTAGATTTTTATTGTTTTGTAAGACTAAATACAGTGTAAAACTAATCATACCCCATGACAGATGTACATCAATAAGTAATTAGCATTAAATCAAAACAAGACAAAGAACATACAATGAATATAACAAATAAAGAATTAACATAACTAGATTCATAAATATGAAAACTTTCAAAATAATAAATGAAATGTGTAATAACAAATTCTCAACCATATAAGTTAAAATATATAGTTGTAAACTTCAACATAAGTAAAACTCAACACATAAGTTACAAAATATAGAGCTAAAGCAAAATTACTTCTTTTGAGATTAGAATGTGGCTTCAAGATATTCCCCAATCGAATAAAAGCATTGGTCTTGAACAGCTTTTTTAATTTGTTTCTGAACAAACCGACTTCCAAGATTTTGCTAAATACCTTAGGGTGTTTGTTTTGAAAACAACACCAGCCTCAAGAGGAAGCTTTTTTACTTAAAGCTAATCTGTGCTTTTGTCCTCGGAAGGTATATTTGCCTCGGGTGTTTGTTCGGACATTTACCATCATTTGTGTGTAAGAAAGAATACACGACGTTTAGAGAGTATAAATCAACTCCCGTTATCAAGTGCTTAACTTACAAACTAAAACATGCACACAGAACACACGCCTAGATGTCTAGGCCTATGTTCAGAAACTAAGCCTAATGAAAAAACACCCAGGACAAACCCTGAGCGGTCAAAAACTAACATGAAACTCACATGTGATCATGAAACCACAAGTCAAAAGAGATCATGAATGGAGTACACAGCAGCTGACAAATACCAACCAAAATAGGTCGGTTCACAACCACAGTCACAGAACAACTAACGGTTGTGAAACAATCTGCCAACTGGGAGGGGGGAGGAGTTAAGAAACCGATAGTTAACGCCTACAACGTCCTCTCTTTTAATTTCCTAGTCTTTCAACCGTTAAAACTTCAGCCTTTTTTTTCTTTAAGATGTAGGCGTTTGTTCTGTGTGCATGTTTTAGTTTGTAAATTAGACACTTGATAACGAGAGTTGATTTATACTCTCGAAACGTCGTGTATTGTTTCGTACACAACATCTATCTTACGCGACAATAACACCGAGTCTAACGTGACACATCCGAGCATCTTTTACTCGGTCGGCCTTTTCTTACAAATCTCCCTAGAAAAGTTCATTTACGAACTTGATTTCTGAATATATGCGAATGAGAAATATTCTTACTTTCTCTGAAAATGTTTTATTAATCATATGTTTCTTAATATTATGAAATGTTTCCAAAAATAAGTTGTCAAAAAATTCTCCTCAAAATAGAACTCTATCTCACATTGCTTCATTGGATCCTTCACTAGTCCACATTACACAGCAATTAAATTTAATTTTCGTTATTTTTTCCAATTACATACTAATAGGCTAAATATTCCCGTTTCCTGGCTGAAATTGATTCCATTAATAACGTACACTTTGTTTTCTCCAATTGTAACTCTTTGTGATCAATCTTCAATAATACTTAACTTTTCTTGCTTGGTAATATATTTTATTTTGCGTGTTCTTTATTTATGATTATGAATTGAAATTATTTCAACATTACCAATATAATAACAAATATTTTACTTTAGATGACCTTTCAAGTGGCTCTATGTAAATTGGGATATGCAAAGTAGACCTCGGTTCATAGATATGTAAATGCCTGATTGCATAAATTTCTTTTTATACATTTATTTGTGTATAATAATAATAACGTCTTGATATCAGTATATTTAATTTTTCAACCATTATCACAAACGCCTTAAAATATATAAAAGCAAAATGGAATAATTATTATAATTCTTATTCTTCTCACTTTCAATTATATCTCATCAGTAGAAGGACATTATTGGAATAATAGGTATTTAGTGAAAATATCATAATTATAGTTAATAGAAAATGTAGTGATTAAATATATTTTATTTATCTACGTATGTTATTAAATCTACTTCTTTATATAACGACAATAGGACCTATGTCATATTTATTTACTTTCACAGAAGTTTTTCAATTCCTAATACATGCGTAATCCTACGTAGTTTAATTATAATAGGATTTTAAAAATATAGTTGTTTAAATAATGTTTTGCTTATAAAATGACTTTATATTTGCATTTGTTTAATATCAGTTGTCTTTAAAAAAATTAAGACTTTTCATACGAGAGAAGTTTACGCGGAAGAATTAATAAATGAAAGAAAAGAAAAAACGTAATTAATAATTAAAAATCAAAACAATAAATATATAATAGCCGTTAACTATCTTTATTGAATTACTTTTATTTTACCGAATATTACATTGATTTTAAATATCTTTTGTAAGTCCACACTATTTCGGATTTAGTTACATAAAATTATATTTATTACAGATTTATATTTTCACAAAATTGTTTCATATTAGTGCAATCCTTATAACAATGTAAACCGCCGCATTTTGAATATGTTAAAGATAAAGTTTTGACTCTTGGTATACTGGTAGCACGCAGCATAGAAAATGCTTATAGTAAATTTCGACTAGAAATCTTAATTTTTCTAAACTTGTTATTTTTAGAAAAAATACAAAATGGCCGACAGACGGATAACAAAACGTTTACGGACATATGTTTCTAGAAACTCAATCACTTCCCAAATTTGAAACACCGTATATAGTTGTAACCATCATGGTTGTATGTATCCCATCAAAGAATGTAATACAGAGCAGTTCATCTAAATGTTATTCTTAATTAATTGTTTAATTTTATTGGTAGCTTAAGGAGATCATTAGTAAAGGTAAATATTTTCCACAAGTGTTTTGAAACTCGTTATTGTGTATATCGATGTTGTAACTCATAACCAAAATCAAGAGATAATAAAGTAAAACTGCATCACCCAGACGCAAGGAAAAAATAAACAAATATCAATAAATCGGTCTCACACAATGTGCAAAACTAAAACCCCATATTAAGCCAAAATTCCCATGGGATTACCACGCCCAAGTTCAATAAAGTGAACACAGAGATGAGGGTCATATATATTGTTATATAGACATACATATTGTTTAAATTAAAGGTCAATGTTTGTTGTCCGGCAATGCCGAACACTCCAAAAATTTGTCTTGAAAATCAATATTTAAAACAAAACAAAAGTTAAATAGGTAAAATATAAGACTATGTTGTATGGATTTCATCAATGAGAACTTATAAAATGTTTTTGATTGTGCATATTCCTAGAAAATTATCTATAACGGTTATTTTTATACAGTAAATATAAATAATTTTACATTATTTTTTTCTAAAATTGGACAAAAATTTACTATTATTATTTGTTTAATTCCACATCTCTCTCCCTTCTTCAAACTAAAATTAAATTCTTCAAAATTAATTTGAACTGCCTTGACATTTTTAAATATATACAAATTTATTTTTTAATTTTATAATATAATTTTAAAATATAAAAATATTAGTTTTTTAATCTAATGTATGTTAGAAATCATTATTTATTATTATTATCATCCCCCTCCCCCCTACTAAGTTATTTTCTATGATCAGTGACCATCAGCTGTACTTCAATCCACTCTCATATATTTTGCCAATCCTTGTCATTCAAATACAATTCCAATTACGTTTTGATTAAAATTGCTTTCTTTATTTTATTAATTTTTTTGTGCATTTGCGGCTTCGAAATAAAATACGGTTTTATTTTAGTTTAAATTGCTGGCGAACAAACATGTCTTACTGTATAATTAATTAGGGTTACTGGCAAAGTTTTACAGATTTCAAAGAAAATAAAAATAACCGGTATCGTATAAGAAATATTTCTGCTTAAAATACCGTAGACCTTTTAATTTTCTTGTAATTACTACGGAAGTAATAATTACATTTTTCCACAGATAAAGAAGTGGAAGTCCATCAGCTCCATGTAATTACTGCAGTGGGGCAGGATAAATAGCTGATTCCCAAACGTTGCACAAAGTTGCCGCTAGATGAGGTTGTAGATCGTGTCGTACGTTTTTAAGATTAATTAATTATAACAATAAAATTTACACACTTTTTACAGTCTTTATAATCTTTTTTAATGTAAATTTATATATATATGTATTTATACATGTTAAGTGCATAAAGCATTCAGGCAAACTTCCGCTCTCCTTACATACAATAAAGTGCCCTGCTTTATTCCCGCGCTAAAACACTGCAAATCCTACCCCTGCAAAAGGGAGGTTAATTTGTCTACAAGACCAGAATGCTCTTCTACCACCCACGTGTTATATGACGCTATAACGCCATTGGTCAAAAAGTTTAATTACCTGTTTCTTTGCGGAAATGGAATAGACCCGACGCCAGCCAGTTGGCTCGGAATGCGCGGAATTAATTAGGAAAACTCAATGTTTGAAATTAGCAGATCCTCAATTTGCTAACCCAAACAAGGTATTTGTTTTAATTGGTGCTGATCTCTATGGTAAAATCATAACAGGAAATAAAGTGGACATAGATAATAACATGCCCACGGCCGTCAAGACGATTTTTGGATTTGTTTTAATTGGCCCACTAAAACATCAACCTGCAGATAACAATTCTGTAACTTTGCTCACCACTCAGGAAATTGATCTAAGTAAAATCCTGCAAAACTTTGGACTTTGGAAGAACCCCCTTTGAGAACTAAATTACCTCTAGCGGAAACTCAATGCGAAGACCATTTCAAAAATAATTTCTCACGCCAGATAGATGGCAGATATTATATTACTCGTCTCCCATTTAAAATGGACCCTGCTAATTTAGGAAAGTCATTCGAAAGTGCGAAAAAACGCTTTTTAGTCTTGGAAAGTAAATTGAATGGTAATAAAAATTTTAAAATTGCTTACTCAGAATTTATTAATGACTATATCTCTTCAGGTCACATGGCGTTATGTGACAAAACTATATTGAACAAAAATCATTATTTTTTGCCTCACCAGCTGTTTTCAAGGAAAACGACGCCTCACCTAAAATACGTGTGGTGTTTGACGTTAGTGCAAAGACGACTACGGGGCTTTCACTAAACGACATTCTACATTACGGCCCAAAGCTACAAAACGAAATATGTGACGTGTTATTTCATTTTCGAAAGCCCACCATAGTTTTCTCCTGTGACATTCGACAAATGTACAGGCAAATCAAAGTTTATGAGGAAGATCAACCCTATCAGCTGATTGTCTGGCGCTCACACCCGTCTCAACCACTCTCAATATATAAGTTGTCAACCGTGACTTACGGTCTCAAATCCTCACAGTTTATGGCTATCCGTACACTCAAACAGTTAGCTCTAGACGAAGGAAATACATTTCCTCATGCCGCCGATGTTATAAAAAAACATTTATGTTGACGATATTGTAACAGGCGCTAATGACTTAAAGTCCGCTCTCTCACTTCAGACAGAACTCATAACTCTGCTGAGAAAAGGCCAATTGGGAGTTAAGAAAATGGTCTTCTAATGCACCTGCTCTACTAAAAGATATTCCGGAAGAATTTCAAGAAAATCCGATATTTCTCTTCAACCCTTTGATCAACCCCTTCTTTGCATATTAGGAATTAAATGGATCCCTACTATGGACGTTTTCTCCTATCAGTTTGAAATACCCGATCACTCATACACAAAACGATCACTTCTCTCAATTATTGCGCGCATATACGATCCATGCGGCTGGCTTGCCCCGGTAATCTTTTTCGCTAAATGCTTAATCCAAATTCTCTGGACGTTAGGCATCTCTTGGGACGATCCGCTTCCATCATACGTTACTTAAGAATGGCAGACATTCGTAAAGGACTTACCAATTCTACAACAATTAAAAATACCTGAGCTGTCTTAACTTAGACGACGCTACGGACGTACAAATACACGGCTTCTGCGACGCATCTGAGCAAGTATATTCGGCTGTCGTTTGTTTAAGAATTACACAAAAAACAAACAACGTTAAAGTACATTTACTAACCGCGAAATCCAAAGTCGCTCCGCTCAAACGTATTTCGTTGCCTAGAATGCAACTTTGCGGGGCACACTTACTCTCAAAATTAATTGTTCACGCTCAAGAGCTGATTAAACCCTTTTTCACAATTAGTAAGGTACAGTGTTGGTCTGACTCTACAGTTACTCTTTCGTGGATAAGGACACCTCCCTACAGGCTCAAAGTTTATATCGCTAACCGCGTAAGCCAAATTCAAGATTGGGTACCCCCATACCTGTGGTATCATGTTCCGACGAAACATAATCTGGCAGACTGCGCCACAAAAAACACAACCCCCTCCGCTCTTCACCATCCACTGTGGTGGTCCGGTCCGTCATGGCTGTCACTTCCGGTTCAACAATGGCCAAATACCACCATCCTGGTATTGGACATTTGACCAGAAACCAGAACTTAACCCTTTCTCGTGGGACTTTCTACGATCGTCGAGTGGGATCTTATCAACAAATTTTCGTCATGGACAAAACTACATCGTACCTTGGCTTACGTACTACGCTTCATAAACAACGTTAAAAATGTAGACAAAACTTGCGGAACTTTAAACATTTTGGAACTTAAACAATCAGAACTAAAACTTTTAAAATTAGTTCAACAAACACATTTTTCGGAAGATATTTCCAAATTAAATTTAAATTAATCCGACTCAACCCTTTCGTGGACGAAGACTCGATTTTAAGAGTCGGAGGGAGACTTAAACAGGCACCTCTCACCTTTAACGCAAAACACCCTATCTTACTACCAAAAAGGCATCATGTCACGAAATTATTGATACGTCATTATCATGTCAAGTACTTACACGCAGGCCCACAACTATTTCAGGTTACACTCCCGCAGAAATTCTGGATTCTATCTGCAAGAAACGCTATCCGCTCATGCATCTTCAACTGCATCATCTTCTTCCGAGCAAAACCTAGAAACACATTTCCGTTGATGGGTGACCTTCCATCTTCAAGACTGACTCCTGCCAAGCCGTTTCTTCGTACAGGAATCGACTTCGCCGTTCCTTTCTTCGTCAAGGTTCATACGCTACGCTCCGCCAAGATTGTCGAAGTTTATCTGAACATCTTCGTATGTTTCGCTACCAAGGCTATACATCTGGAAGTCGCCATGGATCTATCCACTGAAGCTTTTCTGGATGCACTCACCCGCTTCATCAACCGGAGAGGTCTGTGTTCTGATTTATATTGCGATTGCGGCACTAATTTCAAAGGTGCTGCATCAAATTTTCACAAAGCATATCTTGCATACAAAAATTTGCCAAATTTCAAGGAAAACGTACTCAACTTTACTGCTACTCGGAATATCAATTAAAAACTGCTTAAAAACACTTAATTATTATTTATACACAAATCACTGTTCTTTGGTTAATATGTACACAATAGAGAGAGCGTGGTACATTGGAGTTAAAATAACGATTTAACACAATATAATTCATTAATGAAAAACACAAAAAGGTTGTTATGATACACAATACGCGCACTGCCTAAAGCACTGTAGTTTCTGAGTTAATAAATAGTTTATTCTATTTCTTTTAGAGATGCTTCAAACGAAACATTTTTTGATTGACTTAGCGTCAAGTCACGGCATCACTACACGCCGTATCGCATGACTAAAAACATTAAACTTGAGATTGAGTAGTTTGAGTAGAAAGTTACACAATTTATTACCATTAGTAACATTGAGTTTTTTGTATGCAAGATATGCTTTGTGAAGATTTGATGCAGCACCTTTGAAATTAGTGCCGCAATCGCAATATAAATCAGAACACAGACCTCTCCGGTTGATGAAGCGGGTGAGTGCATCCAGAAAAGCTTCAGTGGATAGATTCATGGCGACTTCCAGATGTATAGCCTTGGTAGCGAAACATACGAAGATGTTCAGATAAACTTCGACAATCTTGGCGGAGCGTAGCGTATGAACTTTGACGAAGAAAGGAACGGCGAAGTCGATTCCTGTACGAAGAAACGGCTTGGCAGGAGTCAGTCTTGAAGATGGAAGGTCACCCATCAACGGAAATGTGTTTCTAGGTTTTGCTCGGAAGCAATCTAAAATGACTTAAATATAGCCGAAACCCTTCCTCCTTACATATTACAATCAAGTCTGTATTATTTGTCAATTTTACTTAATCAAAACTGAAGTCTTTATGACCACAATCCGAAATGGCTTACATATAGCCATACACCCTTCCTTCTAACATAAAACAATCCAGTCTGTACTATTTGTCAAGTTTTATTTAATAAAAACTGAAGTCGTTATGACAACTATCGGAAATTACTTAAATTTATCTAAATACCTTTCCTCCGAACATAAAACAAACAAGTCTGTACTATTTGTCAAGTTTTACTTTTTAAAAAACAGAAGTCTTTATGGCCACTATCTAAAATGACTTAAATATAATCAAATACCTTTCCTCCTAACATAATACAATCAAGTCTGTACTATTTGTCAAGTTTTACTTAATAAAAACTGAAGTATTTATGACCACTATCTAAAATGACTTACATATAGCCAAATACCTTTCCTCCTAACAAAAAACAATAAAGTTTGTACTAATTGTCAAGTTTTTCTTTTTTAAAAACTGAAGTCTTTATGACGACTATCCGAAATGACTTAAATATAGTCAAATACCCTTCCTCCTAACATAATACATTCAAGTCTGTACTATTTGTCAAGTTTTACTTAATCAAAACTGAAGTATTTATGACCTCTATCGGAAATGACCTAAATTAGCCAAATACCCTTCCTCCTGACATAATACTATCAATTCTGTACTATTTGTCAAGTTTTACTTATTAAAAACTGAAGTAATTATTACCACTATCCGAAATAGCCAAATAATTTTTTCCTAACTTAAGTTTAAACGAAATCGATAGAGCCGGTTTTGAGGCATTCAATATTTTAAAAAAGATGGCGACCAATATGTTGTACTAAATATGAATGGTTTATATGCAAGAATGAAACTCAAAGTTCCCATTGATGGTTGAAATACATTCTTCAGTTTTTGTATTGTTATTGTTTTTAACGTTTTATATCTAAGATTTTAAGGTAAAGCATTTTCTTGCCAAACGCGATAATGACCGAAATGTTTTTCGCCTTAAAACTAAAAAAAAAAAATATCGTTAACATTCAGAAACGTTCTGTATACTATAAATCTTTTATCTAGACAACAATAATTGTTTTAAATTGTTGGTAACGTTTGACTGTAGACTCAAGCAGTCGAACCTAAAACACTTCATATAAACATAGTTTCAGAAACATTTCGTTTTCCGTCCGCCGGCCATTTTATATTTTTTCGAAAAATAATGATAACTATAAATTGTTAAGATTTAGTATACACAATGTTTATGCTACTTTTTATATCTGTATACCGAGAACCAAAACTTTATTGTGTAAATTTTCAAATTGGCAGTCGTTTAAAATGTTTAATGCTTAAAAAACTCGTTCATTTTACGTAATATGAACAAGAGAAAAAATATTTTCCTCTTTTACATTTTTTTTTTGTAGGTCAAAGGATAACTGAGTTATCGACAAACAATTTTTAAATACTGCCTAAATATTTATTACTACCTTTCAAAAATTTACATAATAAAGTTTGGTTATTAGAATATTCGTGAAAATTAGTAAAATAAAATGTGCATACCAAATTTAAACTTGAAATGTTTATAATTTTTAAAGTTATTATTTTTCGAAAAACACAAATTGGCCAAAATAAGGAAAACTAAGTGTTTCTGGACCTAAGTTTATAATATGATGTGTTTAATATTCGCTGTAGAACCATTTCACGGAATATGTACCATTCCTTCTGAAACACCCTGTACATACGTTTCGAGGTCACCAGAGTCGGAAAAAGTTTTTTCTTAAATATCTTTGTTCTAGAAAATAGAAATTATATACAGAAAAAATGGTGAACAATCTGCCAAAAAAATTTGCATGATAGTGCAGTGCACTTCATTTGCAACAAACTTTACCATAGTAAGCCCCATCCTATCTTGCATCTTTTATGATATTTATATTTAGGAAAAACGTGACTTTTCAGTTAAAATTTCTAAATTGTCTACAAATGTTTTGAGTCACTCTATATTAACCAAGCAACTCCAAGATTCACTTAAAACTAACAAATAAAACAACACAAAAACTTGCACGGATTCTATGCAAGGATTAAAATCCAAAGTTCTCATTGACATGTGACATACATTCTTTCAATAACACTAAGCAACGTCCTGTGAACTATATATATATCATATTATATACAATTAATTCTTAATTGAAATTTTGGAAAGGCTTGACTCTAGCAGTCGAGCCTCATAAACTTCTATATGTATAATAAGTAAAAACAAAACTGTATTTGCAGTAATAGGAATTTCCCAAGTTTGTAACATTATAATTAATACAAGACCTATCTTGTCTTCCCGTCTACATGCACTATACTACGCCTAATTAAATGATTAACTTGATCCAACAATGGGAAATACGAAATCCCATACAGAAAATTCATAAAATGTTAAATTTTTGAAACTTTAAGCGCCAGTAAACTCCTAAACGAATTACTTTATTAAAAATACAAAAATAATAAATGTCTTACAATTTTGTGTAAAATATCATTCTATAGGAAATTTAAAAGTTGTCTGCTATATTGGGTCAATGGTGACCATTTTTTTTACTTTTTACAGTTTTTCAAACATCAATAGTTTATGAGATAGCAACAGTGCAAAGATCTAATGTATGAACGCGATGCACAGTAATAAACTTAAAATTGTTATTAACATTTTCTAAATGTGAAAATTGTCCAATAACGAAATCAAGGTTCATTTTGAAATTATCCAAAACTACTGGAGAACAGTAAATTTCTTGAAGTATGATCTCAACTTTATTGATCGGTGTCAAAATCTTTTAGATTGTTAAGGACTTTTATCTCCAAGTTAAAGTGACGCCGAGTAATAGCTTCGAAGCACCGTAACTTTGCCATCGTTATTCACTGATAAAAGTATCTACCAATCCGTATTTCTACCATTCTTTTAATTTGGATAATTTTAAATAACTTACAAAACCATTATGTTGTGTGGAATAAATTTCTTTGTAAAATTATTGTGATTTTGTTGTTAGCGACTAAACTGATTTCGCTCCAAATTATTCACATATTCTTACTGATAATAACAAACATATATAGCTGCAAAGTAACAGCTCAAAAGCGACCTAGTTACTCAACTTAAATTTTGATATTTTAGTTCATTATTGATGATTTGATAAAGAAAAGAAATTATTAAGTTTTTTTTTATGTAATAAAATGTTAAGAATTTGATTTTTAATTGACGACAAATTTATTAAACAGTCAATATGTGTTGTAGCTGGTTATTAACAGTAATTAGGCCTACTTTACTGATCGCGGTCAAGATCCTATAGATTTTTAACGACTATAAAGGCGTTTATCACCAATTTAATGTGACGCCGAGTAATAGCTATGAAGCACCGCAAGTTTATCTTCGTTATTCGCTGATAAAAGAATCTACCAATCCGTATAACTAACTATTTCTTATCTTGGATAGCTTAACAAAATTATAACTAACAAAATTATTTAACACAAATATGTTTGAAGTTTTAACTAACGCTACTATTACCTTTTTTAAATAAACAAAATCAAGAGTTGTTGTCTTGCAACAATGTTCCAACGATCAGCTGTTAAAATAAAACTCTAGTTTATTAGCTGCCCAGTAATGCCAACATGACCGGTATAAAATTGTAGTTTCAATTTTATTGACGTAGAAAAGTGTGTATTTCTTTTTGAATAACCCTGTACATATATAATAAAAAAAGTAAAAATCGTCCATTGATATGATCAAGTATGCAGATTTCGTTTAAAAGTATAAACCTCTGAGTGTTTATATAAAAAGAAAGAAAATAGCATAAAATAATAAATAATAAAATAATCCCTTTTTCACTGATTCACAAATATGTTAAAATATCACATTATTATGTGTATCGTTAGAATATAAGATTAAGAAAAACAAACTATTAATAATTTATTTAATTTAGATAATGCACTATTAACACTATTAACAATATAATAAAAAATCTTTTGAACGATAAATATAAAAAATCGAAAATAAACAGAATATGAATTATTAATATCTCTTTAAGAAACAACGTTACGATACAATAACGTTATAACAACAACATTCAAGTTTCTCGGACGAAATCTCGAACAAAACTGAAATTTTAAACACACACTGATTATAATCGTAAACACTGATTTGGAGTACTGAGTGGTATTTCCCACCTACGCATCTAAACATGCACGCATGCAGGTATACAAAAGAATACCTGCATGCGTGCATGTTTAGATCTGTACCTAAAGTACACACAGCATAGTATATTATACATTTGGTTAGAATCGAGAAACAACTTGACCTATTCTAAGAGAATAAACTTTATAATCAGCCTAGTTGCTTAATAAAATTTGTTTATCTTTTTGTATTTAATACCCTTTAAAATTTACTATTATTATTTGTTTAACTCCACATCTCTCCCCCTTCTTCAAACTAAAATTAAATTCTACAAAATTAATTTGAACTGCCTTGACATTTTAAAATATATAGAAATTTATTTTTAAATTTTATAATATAATTTTAAAATATAAAAATATTAGTTTTTTTTAAATCTAATGTACGTTAGAAATCATTATTTATTATTATTATAATTTTGTCAATCCTTGTCATTGAAATACAATTGTAATTACGTTTTGATTAAAATTGCTTATATATATATACACACACACACACACACACATGTATAATGAATTCTAGTAAAATTAACATTTAAATTTTGAGAAAAAAACATGAATAATTCGTAACTCTCACTAGAGTGATTTACATTATTTTCAGCTATGTGTAGTTTTAGAAACTAATTACATGAAACATTTTCTCAACAATCATTTGATAATTTTTGGAATACTCAGCGTTACTGGGTAAAAAACAATACAAAAATTAGGTAATCAAAATGTACCTAATAGCGGCTACAGACGCTCAAGCAAACTTGACATGTCTCATGTCTCATCAATCACGTCACCCAGGCAAGCTGGAACAACATATTTGAAGATTTTATACGTGCATACGAGAGTCAGCCATGTCTCTGGCGCACGAAATCCAAAGAGTACCACGATAAAGGAAAGAGGTATGCGGCTTGCAAATATTTATTTAAAAAATACAAAACAATTGATCTGAATGCCCATCGTGATGCAGTTATCAAGAAGATAAATGGCCTTCATACAAATTATAGAAGAGAGGAAAAAAGTAGACGAATTCAGGCAATCTGGCCGTGGCACTGAAGAAATTTATGAACCCACCTTTTGGTACTAAAATTTGTTTTTGTTTTTTTTGGAGTCGGGGAACCCTAGAACCTCTACATCTAACATGAGTGAAGCACAGGTAAGTTTCTTAATGCATAGATAAAATGTTTAACGTTTTTACAGACTTTTAAGTTATTTCGTAACTTATTGAAATACTAAGGGCTTAGAAATACAATTGTTGATAGAACATAAATTTTGAATTTTTTTTATTATTGTAGAATTTTTTATAAACCAACCGTTGAGAATCTAATACCTATGAAAGATTGGAAATTTAATGTTTACTAAATATTTAGTGAAATAATTTAATAAAATACACTTCTACACATTCAAATAGCCAGTCTGCCTTCTATTTTGTTGTATATGTGACCCAAAATTGAAAATATATTAATTTAAAATTCTTACCAAAGACATGGTAAATAATAAATTTTCAAAGTTTCATAGATTATAAACGGTTGGGTTTATCAAAAAATGGCGTAGAGACCGTCAGACGAGTTGGAATTAATTATGATGTATTTTATTTGAGACATGACAAAGGTTTGGTTTAAATCTAAATAAATTGAGCTTTTGAGAGAGAAATAGTTATACATACATTTTACGGTAAAAGTGTAAAAGAATAATAAGGTGCAAATATTGTTATTGACATTAAATAATAATAATACATGTGGTATAAAAATCATTAGACAAACATCGTCTTCTCCCATCCGTAAAACTAAATAGAAACCAACAAAAACAAATCCTCACTAAACATTACAGTTAGGTTATGTTAAAAAAATGAATAAGAAATATGAACGATGGCTATGAAAAAAAAATAGTTATATATTTAAATAAGGGTCAAATCTTGCTTCGCTTGTACCATAAACACGTCCGTTAACCGTATTTGGTAAACATCGAGGTTTTATGACGGCGGCCAAGGTTAACTTTGTTTTTTGTCAATTATTCCTGAAATGTATTACTTTTTTACTTGCTATTTACCACACGTAAATTACTATTAGCAAATTAATATCAAATTTTAAGTCGGATTTTTCACATGTATTTTGCAAAACAAAAACATATATTTTTTATCGGATTCTAGGTATAACGTATACCAGACCTCCAAAAATAAGATAGTGGAGAAACATTACCATATTTTTACTAACCTCATTTATTTAGGATTTATACTGACCCTCAAACATAAGACGGCCAACAATTTCAACATTTTTGTTTTATAACTCATTTTAATCATATTATTTTCTATATTTTTTTGTTACGCTGATTTCAAATAATATTTTATTGAAATTTCTAACTTCTATGCTCAAAATTTTGGAATTTTAAATACACCAAAAAAATGGGATAATAAATATTTGTTTTGTTTTTTCAACTGATTTCGATAAAACTGATTTGCAATATGAATTTTACGATGTTGGTCTTAAATTGATAAACATATTCTACGTATATCCGTCTCCAATAATACCCGCCCTTAAAAACCAAAAACAGCTTCTAAAATATCAATCTTTTAGGGCCAAAACTTTTTTATTACAGTGATTTTCAATACGTAATTTATGACTCTGGAAATAATTTTCTAACATATTTGAAATTAGAATAGTACCAGTTTCTTAAAAACCAAATTAAATCATTGGTGCTACGCTCAAGTGGGCTTCTTAAATGATATAAATATATTTTATTTGTCTCTTATTTTTAATACTCTCCTGTTCTTCTACAATATAATGTGGTTCTCTGATGGACATGCTTCTCCTGCGTCAAAGAATAAACTATTTATTATCATTAAAAAAAAAAAAATAATAAAAAAGAAATTAAAAAATAAAATAAATAAAAAAATAAAATACAAAAAAAAAATCATTATTTAGCCTACATCAATATTTTCTTTTACTTAAAATCTTTAAAAAATGCAACTGTTTTGAAAAAACGAACTTGTCCAACTATTCACAAAACCGTACAAACCCACAGAAAATGGTGACACATTACACATATAGTAGCTAGGATCAGTTGACATTTCATAGTCTCTGACGTTGGAGTTTCACAAGCAATGAATACAAAAGTCCAAACGTGTTCTGTATTCATTACCTTAAAGGAAATCGCAGTAGCTAAACCAATGTATATGTAATGAATATTATTCGTCACACAATGAAATGGTTTAATAATTACAATGTCGAATTGGTTAGAAATTTTGATTAACGTGAGTAATAATGTAATGAAATAAATGTATTACAAATGTTTAGTCAAAATATTTTATATTAATGGTTATATTTGGCATTATGTAAAATACTACAAAATATTTTAAGAACTAACGTGATGTTAGTTTTAGTAATAATATGAAACATGTAAAAAACACTGTAATCAGTGCTTAAAGTTATATTCCTCCGCGTCTAAGAAGTTATCTTTCAAACCAAGCGAGGGCAGCCTTGTACGCATGGGTATATTTTTTTCATTTAATCAATTGTATCTGCCCTACTTTTTAAGTTAGACAGTTCGGCATTATTTATTGTAATAGATAATAAAACACTGAGTGTTTTCCTTTTTTAAATGTTTCGAAAATATCATTCATTGACTCACGAAATAGAAATAGAAATAGATAGCGAAATAGAAAATCGATTTACTAATGTCCCTTCCATTTGTTTAACCACTAGTGATTATACACAAATTTTAAAAAAGGGAAACACCCTCGTTCACGTGATCTTTAAAATGATCTTTTAATGATAATTCTGAGATTAAAATTGACATCAGTACAACTGCTCAAGTGTATCATTATTCTTATGGCAGATGAATCCATTACGGCGGAGGTGGAGCCGAGCCTTAAGTACAAATTACACCCCCCCCCCACTCATGATTGTAAACCTCCTATATCCTATATTCTGATGTTTAATTGATTAGTTAGTGCACACATAAATCTCTTCACATTTATGATTACGCGACGAAGGCGATAATAACTGTAATCGTTTTCCCCCTTAAAATTTTTTTTTTTTAAATCCCGCGATGAATAAGATAAAATTAATTGGTTAAAACAGAATCTATGTGTATTAGACAGATTATAATTAAATTCATTGATCGAATTAAAATTGTAAAAACAAACAAAAATATTCCGATTGCATTGGTCTAACTGTCGCACAACTATCACTCCCAGATGCTATCCCACTACTGTTCAGCACGGGATTTTTTGGCTGCTGAGTTTCCCCCCCTGGTCCGGTTTTTGCACCTTAGCCAACCTGGACATACCGGTCTCCTCCAGAGTATCCATGATGATGGCGAGCTTAGTGCGGACACAGGGTCGACGTGAGTCATTGAATAACAGAAATTGAATAACCTCAAAGCATCCACAACACCTGACCTCCAAGTGCTGGATCATAGGAGTACGCCATGACTCCCAGGCGAGAAACACCGCTTCTTATTTTACATATTACTTTTACATTATTTCTTTTTATTATTATTATATAGTTATACGAGTATATTTATAACTCCACACAATTATTGTTATTTAAGTATTATATATATTTATATATATATTAGTTTCTTTTACTTTTACTTAACATATTTATTGGTATTTATTATATTTAAGTTAATACGAACCAGTAATGTTTGTATGAAAGAAATACGTCTACATTACCGACAAGAAAGTAATTCCTAACACTTGACAGTATTGCTGGTAGATAGCGCTACGATCATTAATATACCACGAACATGCCAAGTCGGAGTAAAATAAACTATTGACGCCAGAATGTAAATGCTTTTTACGGATAAAAAAATATATATATCCCTCTACTAATACTTTCTATACATGCTACATTTAGTTATCTGAGTGTTGGTAACACGACACCGCCTTCAGCGGTGAATAACTATTCACTCAGAGGCTCACTTATAATAATCTTATGGGGTATTGTTACAGACAAAATACCAAATTTGAACAAAATCGATTCAGCCATTTGGGCTCCAGCTGAAGCGAAGATTATAAAACAGTTTTTTTTTAAAACGTGAAATAGATTTTGTTTTGGAATATATACACTTTTTTTTACTAAGTAACCAGTTGATATAACTAGCACTTGTTTTTTTAATTGGTAAATTTCATCAAAAAATTTGAGTTTGTATTTTATATTTTTTGTCCACAGTGTCAATTACGTACAAACCAATGTTAAATTCAAACTCAGCGTTCTAAAATAATATAAGTTTTATTAAATGGAGCTCCACATTTTAAGCTACATTGAAAACAATCAAATCATTCTGTCCAGCAGCAAATGTCAAACTGTCATCTGGACTAAATCCGTAGTGATTTAAAGCTCTGCTCCACCTCCGCCATATTAGATTCATCTCATATAAGATGCTACTACTCTTGAGCAGTTGTACTCAAGGGCATACCCAGGATCAAAACTAGGGGGGGGGGGGGTGGGCAAGCCATGGTCATTCAATATACAATTGATTATTAAAATAGTTATTTCAAGAATTGTATTAAATTCCAGCAACAAAATGTATAATAAAGATTTATTTTTTGCTTCCAGGGGGGGGGGGCAGCTGCCCCCCTGCCCCTCGCTGGGTACTCCCATGTTGTACTGATGTCAATTTTAATCTCAGAATTGTCGTTTAGAAATCATTTTAAATATTATGTGACCGCGGATGTTTCCTTTTTTTAAAAAATTGGGATATAATCATTAGTGGTTGAACAAATGGAGTGGACATTTGTAAATCGATTTTCTATTTCGCTATCTTTTCGTGAGTCAATGAATGATATTTTCGAAAAATTTAAAAAAGAAAAACACTCAGTGTTTTGTTATCTATTGTAATAAATAATGCCGAAGTGTCTAACTTAAAAAGTAGGGCAGATACAATGGATTAAATGAAAAAAATATACCCATGCGTACAAGGCTGCCCTCGCGTGGTTTGAAAGAGAACTACTCAGACGAGGAGGAATATAGCTTTTAGCATTGATGAGCATGTTTTTTTAAAAAAAAAAAAAAAATTTTTATGTTTCATAACATTATTAAAACTAACAACACGTTAAATCTTAAAAGATTTTGCAGGTATTTTACATAATGTAAAATATAACCATTAATCTAAACTATTTTTGCTAAACATTTGTAATTCATTTATTTCTTCTACATTTATTACTCACGTTAATCAAAATTACTAGCCAATTCGACATTGCAAATTTTTAAACCATTTCATTGTGTGACGAATAATATCCATTACATGTACAGTTGGGATTTGGGGTTTTCGTTTTTAGGTTTTATATCCTGTTTTAGCAAATATCTGTACAAATTATAGTTACTGCGATTTCCTTTACGGGAATGAATACAGAACACGTTTGGACTTTGAAATCATTGCTTCTGAAACTCCTACACCAATAATTTAATCTTTCCGCAGAATAAACACTTCACATTGAACGTGACAATTTGTCTTCATTAGTCCATCTATTCTTGAAATATTTCATAACAAAAATGTTACAAACGGAAGGATGGACAGCAAACAGAAAACATTCCGAAAGTAGGCCTAGTCAAAATGTGTTTATAGGGACTGAAAATTCTTAATATTATGTGATTTTGTATTATTTGTAATAACGACGTATTTGTAATATCTAGTATTTAGCTCAACATCTGCACACTACGAAAAATTTCAGAAACAATCCAATGGAAGGTTTTGTACAATATTAATAATATTTGCTTACATTAATTGATAACTATTTTAATAAATGACTATCTCTCTTAAGGGGATACTATACTGAAACTATTGATTTTCTTAAAAATGCTTTTAAAAATTATAATATATATTGTTTTAGGTTCATTTAGTCTTAGAAAAATTATTACCACTGTTCAAGTAAAAAAAACAAAAAAAAAACATATTTTTTGGGGTTTTTTGAGCTTTTTTCGGGGAAAACATGGGTTTCTTAAATCTCGTATAACTTTTTAACTACTGAACCAATTTTATTGTTTGATATCTCATTTTTAAGGGCAAAATAAGTACTAACTTTTTGTGCATACCCATGTTTATTTATCAATTGGTTTATAAGTTATGGCAACATAAATATCTGTTTTAAAAAATGTCTATGTAATTAATTTTTTTTTTTTTTTCTCCATAATATACTTGTATTTAACCTATTGCAATATCCATGCACAAAAAGTTGCTTTATAGTTTAACAATGTCTGGTAAAAATTGCATTCTTGTATCTTTAATAGTTAAAAAGTTATAAGAGCTTATATGTAAAAAATAACAAAAGTTTTAAGTTGCGGGAAACAGCGGTTGAAGTTTATACTAGTTATTTAGTAACTATAGATGAAAATAACTTACCTCACAGGTGTTTGTAGTCAGTGAATGGTATATTTCCATGTTTAAAATACATCTAGGCTTATTAAATCACTAACAGGAACCATAATAGGCCTTAATTTTTTATGTTATATCACTAAAAACATCTAAAATAAATGTCCAAAAATACATCATTAGGTTGTAAAACCAGTCCAGTTATGAGCTCTTTTTAAAAGTTCAAAAACAGCCAGCACCATAAGTTATTTCTTCATTTTCTTGGAGTTTTTCTTCTTCTTCTGCCTGTGCTAACCTTAACTTTCTTTTGTTCGCTTCAAACTTTTCAGATTTTCGTGAATGTGAAAGCCTTAGTCTGCTTTGGTCCAAGTGTTTTACTATTGTGGCCGTGTGCTGACCAGGGCTTATACCAGCAGCATTTTGGAAGCTAACACTAGTTTTCAAGTAGCCTTTGTTGTAGATGCTGATAGCTTCACAAACACCAATGTCAATCTTTACTTTTGAGGTAAAAGTAGTCTTGGGGCACTTGGTCCATATTATGTTATGCAAAGCTTCATTTGCATTTTGTTCTCGCAAGCTGAACAGACTAAGCTAAAAGTATGGGCAAAACCTTTAGTAATCACTAAATTGACCTTCACATTGTTATCAAAACATTCCTTGCAAGGAAAGGAAGAAAGTATTTTCTAAATAAATAAATGTAGTATAAATATAAGTTTGCAATATTTCAATTAAAAACTAATATAATTTGTTTGTATTGGATTATTAATATTATTAAAATGGAAATAATTAATACTGTTAAAAATTAAAAAAAAAATATATATGTCAGAATCATTGATTTGTTGGTAAACATTACTACAGACAGGAGGTAAACTCTCTTGTCTGTGACATTACTAATGAAGTTGTAAATAAATATTACTTTACATTTTTACACTTTAAATGTATTAACATTATAAGCAAGAATATACTAATTATAAGCATTATTAGTCTTTCTAGTACTAATGTTAATACTGACAAGTTTTAAAATTAAATGAAAATAACAAATCATATGAGAATATTTAGTATTCGGAAACTTCCTGTCGAGTCAATGGCTGAGTTGTGTGTTCGCCTCTTTGTTTACTTCCAGACTGTGTCACGTTAAATTCCTCAAACTCTTGACGAGTTAATGTTGTGAGAGAAGAAAATATGATAACAACTAGTGTTCACGAGGGCTGAGTTAGTGATATAATTGGCGGAAAGATTACCATTAAATTAAAACATTATCCATCACTTTCGTTGTGAGTTAATACTCGAAAGTTGTTCAGCAGTTATATTAGCTTCTTACTCTATATAAAGCGACAAAATATTTATTTTTAGGAGAACACTTATGTTCATATTTTTGTGAGTAATTCTCAGTTTGTGTTCAAATTAATAAAAAAAGGAAATGGTTACAATATATATATTATATCTTTGTGCACTAGCAGTTATTTCTTCGAAACCTCTAGTTAGATTTATTACCAAGGATTGTTTATTTAACTAAATTAGAATGACTTTGAGTTTATGCCTTTCTATAATATGATGCCGCCATTAAGAAGTTCCTCACATCCTTCTTTTTCGTAGATTTAAGAAACTCTTTGATGGCTTTCAAATTTTTCTCTAAGGTCTCATGCCTTCTGTCAAAATATTGTGCCCTGGTACATTGATGGACCTGTAGAAAAAATGGCATTTCAAAGTTTTCAGTTTCAATTATGGAGACTCCAACCATTGAAAAACTTTTTCCAATGATTTTTTTTTTTTTTTTTTTTTTACAATAATACTTAGTATTGAAAGGTAATTTTGTTTAATTAGAATTTATATTGTTGGCCAACGAATAAATTTAGAAAATTTATTACTCAAAATACAAACAAGCTGCCATATGGGGAATTTATAATTTAAAAGGCCAAAAAATACTAGCAATCTCATCCCTAGAAAAAATAACTAGAAAAAATTTAAAAAAATAAAAATTAACAAATTATAATTATGATCTACCTCCTAAATAGACTACTTGTGGTAGTTACATAAGTAGCTTGCTCACATTGGTTTTCCTTTTATAATAATTATAACAGAGTTGTTATTAGTTAACGGTTAACCACTTATTGTTAGAACATTACTTTGACCAGCTTTTAGCTGGTGTGAGTCTATGTCAGCGCTAAGAATTTATGTTAGCATTATTATTGAACTACTATCTGGTTAGAACTTGTAAAAGAAAAGGAAAATTGTTGTTGTTAATCATTTGCATAACGTCTGAATATCATACACGTTTAGCTTAATGCATCTCACCAGGAAAAACGCAAATTCATAAATTCCCGAATCCTGGTATTCCCTTAAAATGTATTAATTCGAGGCGGTGTTATTTAACATTAATAGACTTGTCCAAGTTCATCAGTCATCTTTGCAGATAACACTCATATTGCTTGAACTCGTAGTTTTTGCCCTACATCCGTACAGGTACTCATGCTGCCTTAGAAAAATTAATTTTTACAATTTTTTTGTAAATTTCAAAATATTCACGACTTGGCTATGCGGGTCCTGCCCGTTGTAGCTGCCCCTCTAAAAATATATGATTTCGAGAACCCAGAAATCCAAGATATAAAAAAGAAACCCTTTAAATTCAAAATTAACGCTTTTTCAAATTTCCTCTCACTTTAAAAAAAAAATTTTTGTCTACTTATCTTGTTCTGCCTTTTCATATTCTAAATCTATACATGTTCATTTTATATCATATATAGCCTTTCTTACTACACAAGTTATTCCTCCTTGGAGCTAATATAACCTATAAAACATAAAGCACTTCGTTTTGAAATGTCCGCTTCATTCCGCAGTTCCACTAGTCCACTGAAAACATATTATCACTTTCTACTATTCTACATTTTATCTTCATTATTATCTTATTATGGGACACATTGAAAATTTGCCTGTTAAAAGAACTAACACTACAGTCGCGTACTGGGTTAGTGCCCATCCTAACCCACTACTCACTGATTTCATCAAAATATATCTCCCGTGTTTCACATAAAACAGGAATTTAATAATTATAGTATAAACTAATAAACCATCCTTATACCAGGGTTTTATTGAGAAATTTGTATCTTTTGTTTATGTAATTTATTATTGGTTTGCTTTTATTTCAATTTTATGCTTTCAGTCGACCTTGACTTCCAACCTTCAGAATAAAAATATTTATATTTCCCACT
Organism: Aphrophora alni; assembly: GCA_963513935.1. Lineage (NCBI taxonomy): Eukaryota > Metazoa > Arthropoda > Insecta > Hemiptera > Aphrophoridae > Aphrophora > Aphrophora alni. The sequence continues at coordinate 43,981,596 of OY740765.1, forward strand.
TTAATACATTCCTTGAACGTTGTAGGTTTCTATTAACCCGTTAGAAGTCAATTACCTTTCTTTAAGTCATTTCTTTTTTATTTCATGAACGTATTTGTTCGATAGGCCAATCACTTCCGAAAATATTTTACTATATTTACTGTATTAATTAAATTTTGTAGAATACCTTGTTGCATTTCCGTTAGTATAGTACCATGACTATACTCCTCGCCTAATTTAATTGCTTGCAATTGAATGCTGTCAAACAGTGTTGGTACTCTTGAACCCCTATTCCTATAGTTCGGCTTCGAAAGGCCTATTCAATTGTTTAGTTTAACATGTTTCCTAACAAGCCCCCCACCCCCTCTGTACGGTTTCTTCTTTTTACTTTATTCAATTTGCAACGTTTAACTAAGAAAGTTCAGTGATATTGAGCTATCCTTGACTTACAATAAAGCAAAGTCAAGTGAGAAGTCTTGATTAGCTATCCTAATTGCTTCACTGTGCTGGGAAGCGATTAGGATAGCTCAGTTGGTAGAGCGTTGGCGTGTAAAGCCACTGGGTTTGATTCCCAGTCTTGGTCGTATATTTTTCACTTGAAATATTGTTGTATTTTCAATAATTGATAGTAAAAAAGTATTAGTGTTAAAATTGCCATCGTCCTTTACATTGGAACTAATTTACCCGACTCACTCAAACAGCCACTTCCCCGCACTTCTCCCGGACCTCTGTGCCGGAAATCCTGGGCCAACCAAACATCGACATCTCCCTTACTGTCGAACAGTAAATTGCAGCTCGTGATTGGTCCAGACTCAACTCGCGAGGGGCCGCGGACGGTCTCTTGCCGAACACAAACACTTCTAACTGTGCGACCCAATCACAGCACGCTACGCCACCTCTGCCTCTAGCCGGCTTGTGATTGGATAGCGTTACAGTGAAAGTCGAACAATGGCTTCTCCATTGTTCGACGCTCCGAAAACGTATAAAACCAGACATTTTCTCAAAAAAATCATCAGTCATCAGTCTGCTCACCCCAGGCTACTGATCATCACTCAGTCTGCTCTCACTGAACAGTAGACACTATTCAGTCACCAGACAACATTCAACCTTGGATCCACTAGCTACTCAACACGCACTACCAGCAATAAAGGTACCTCAAGGACACAAGGGACTTTTGGCCTGAAAACTTGGGTTTTCATTCAAACTCACACCTTGATTCATCAAACTCGCCTCCCGACAGGGAAATAGCCAAATAGGGGAAACCCGGCGAGCTACTACCTCACCGCTTCCCGATAGGGAAATATAGTAGGGTAGTGGCTACCCAGCGGACCCCTGGCTAAATGCCGGGAAGGTGACAGAACCAACAATGAAGGGCCGTGAGACGAGTCCAACGGCGAATTAGTCGTGAACTGCGCCAGAGTCTCCAGAAGGCACCGCCAACAGTGAAAGGCCTTTTTCAGGGCCAGGAAAATAAAACTCCCGAGCCGCAAGTCTACGGCTCTTTTAATTGCCAGGCTCTGACACCTAGCCCGTTGTGGCGACAGCCTACTCCCCTTTCACCACAACCTCGCCCATACTCCTACTCTGTCCCCAACCTCCCTTACTTTGATCCGAGAGCAGCTTACTATTTCCGCTTTTAAAACGCATCACCATTCCCTGCACAAAAAACCCGTCCCCGGCTAGACAGCCGACATCTCCCATCACAACAATTTACTCAAGCTCTACCCGGACACGACGTCATTTGGCGCCCAACGTGAGGCCACAATCACCTACAGACAACCGGACTCAACGTCATTTGGCGCCCAACGTGGGGTCTGAATCACCTGCAGACAACCGCACCCAACGTCATTTGGCGCCCAACGTGGGGCCACAATCACCTGCAGACAACCGCACTCGACGTCAAAATCAATAAATTAAAAATTAATAAATACATATATTACCCTCAGACTAGTAGTGTGTCTGGTGTAATGGGCGTGTGCTCCCTTCTACTTGCTTCCCTAACCTGACTTGACGGTACAACCCATTCCAAGAAAACTAGGTACACAAATCACTGCTTAGCTACAATTAAATCTTAAAGTTTAACTACAAGTTAATTCTTAAAAGTTTAATTTTGTAAACGTTTTATTCTTATTTACGTCGATAAAACAAACGAAAGTAGGGAAGACGTTTCCACAGAAGCATTTGAGGTCTATATTTGGGGGGGGTTGTACTACTGAAAGCAAACGCAACACACAAAGTGTGGGGCCTCTCTTTTCCTCTCCACCTCATACACATTCCTACACATTTTGAGGATACTGTACGTAAGGGCTGCAAAATGAGTAAAAATTAAATTCAATGACGCAAATGCGAGGTAATTAATTTGGCAAATCAAAAATTGCAGCAATAAAGCAAAGTCAAGTGAGAAGTCTGTGCTGGGAAGCGACTAGGATAGCTCAGTTGGTAGAGCATTGGCGCATAAAGTCAAAGGTCCTGAGTTCGATTCCCAGCTATATCGTGTATTTTCCACTTGAAATATTATTGTATTTTCAATAGTTGCTGGTAAAAAAGTATTAGCGTTAAAATCAATAAATTAAAAATTAATATTAAAACATTTGCCTTTTATTTTGCTTATGGTATCTTTTTTCTCAATAAATGGTAATTTAATATTTTCTTCATTTATGTTAAAAATAACTAACTTTCCTTCATGTTAATGACAGCTTGTAATTCGTATAGCTGGTCACAACCCATGATTGTACTATACTTTAGACCTTTGACCACCAATAGCTTCATATCTATGACTTTTGAGGACAACTTGACACTAAGCATGATTTGTTTGTTTACCTTTTGTACCCTTCCTTTTAATGCTGTAATGATTTCAACATTAGACACAGGGAGTTTCAAAAGTGGAACTTCGTTGGCTTTTAATTGCTTAAAGTAATATAGATGAATTACGCTAATCATTTCAATTTCGTAAAATCGGTCATTTTCTATCCGATTCTTGACCAATTTTTGTTTTTGTAGCGACCAGTAATATTGCATAAACGCCTATCTAAATTCAGAATATTTCATGTCTTCCCTCTTCATGACTTGCGACCATTCTTTGGCACTTCCATGCAAGTGTGATTCAGCAAATTAAATTTTTTGTATGTCGCCTAAGAACGGGCTTAGCTCGTTCATTAAATTTTCCAAGTTCCCTTAAAAATTGCCTCGGGCTCTCTCTTTGATTACCCAAAAACTCCATTTTGATGTGTCGCTCTCGTATCGCGGCATTATTAGGGCTACATTCCTAGTATCAGCTGTTTGGCTCCTTATATCCCCTAATTTGTTTTCCACTTTGTTAACTCTATTTTCAATCTGTTTGAAATTTTAATCAGTTGTTTTCTTAATTGTGGTAGTAATTTCTTCCAAATTATTGATTGTTTCTATGATGTGTTCAACTTTTTCGTCTGTCTTCTTGTGTTGACTCTCGCATCTCTCTCTCTCTCTCTCTCTCTCTCTCTCTCTCTCTCTCTCTCTCTCTCTCTCTCTCTCTCTCTCCTGGTCCAGGTAATTTTTAATGTCTCCCAATTTCCCAGAGATTAATTTGTACAATTGCTTCTACTTATTTTCCCTTTGTTTTTTCGTTTTTTCGTTTCTTCTTTCTCCTTCTCTCTTTGCTACCTTCCTACCTCTTTTTCTTCTCATCCTTAAGCCCCTCCTTTCTTCCTTCCTCTCGTTTTCTTCTTCTTTCTTCTTGTCTAATTTCTTTTCTTCTTCTCTGTCCTTCTTCTATTGTTCAAAAAGTCCTTGAGATCTTTATTCGCTATTATACTTCAATTTATAACTGACTTCACTTAGGCTATTGCATTCTTTTTATTTTTTATTTTTTTTATTTATGGATTTGTTGTGTTGTAAAATTTCTCAATATTATTTGTAATTTACATTCTAATTTATGACCCCCCTAACCCCCCCTATTTTACGATTTTACCACGACAATTTAATCTGCTCTGTGATCTCTAAACCTAATCCTTGTAAAATTTTCATCTTTTCTGTTTTGTAGGCTATAAAATTTTTTTCGTGTAATTAAATTCATAAAAGGGAAAGAAATGAATGTATGCAATCGTGTAATCGAAATAAAAACTCTTAACAATAAATTTCCTAATGCATTTCATGAGTCAGCGTTTGTGTATGTTACAAACATTGTGAATGACTTATATCAACATTGCTTGCATAATTCCTCTATGCTTAGCAATATTTATAAACAACAAAAGAATGACTTATGAGATAATGTTTGTTTTTATGAGTCTCTATCTGTGATGAGCTCAGAGTAGTCTACAAGGATAAATAAGACAAAAATGCAAACAAACTAAACTTTCAAGTCTTCCTTATGTATGTCATAAATTACCATAACACATATAAAAAATATCATAAAATATGAAATAGCCCAAAATTCGTATTATCCACGCAAAAAAAAAAAAAAAAAAATCAGTTTTCAATCTAAGTTAATATCAAATTTCTAGTAAAATCTAAAAATAATAAATCTAAAAAAAAAAAAAATTTAATTTGACAGCCTTTCTTTCCACTACTTTTGAAGTGCTCAGGTTTTTGGACTCTAGGCTTTGGCTAATCTAATTTTTTCTACTGTTCTTTTAATTTCCTTTATAACTTTTTGCAGAGATGTCACATTTTCACGCGAGTTTGATTTTCGTAATGTGCGTGCTTTTTTCTTTCACCACGAACTCGAACAACTTATAGTTCACGTTCGCGACACGCCCGTGTTTTTCTTTTAAGTTCCTGGCGAAAAAGTCTCTGGGTTTTCACACTCTTTATATCAGTCCATATGAAGATACTAGACGCTGTTTCATCTTCTTTGCTGGTTTTTTGTTTATGATATGGGACTAATAATTTCTACCGTTTGACTGATTTTTATTTTTTAATTAACTTTCCGAAATTTATTGAATATATTGGTTTTATTTTAAATTTTTACTTATTACTACCCTCACTTTAATAGTGATATACTTTAAACCTTCATTTGTCTTTTTATTTAACAAAAAGTTGTGAAAACTCTCATTGTTCCACTTTAATAATATTTAAAATTTTTACTTTATTTTATTATACATCTTTACCTACTTTACGTACAGGTACTCATGCTGCCTTAGAAAAATTAATTTTTACAAATTTTTGTATATTTCAAAATTTCCACGTGTTACACGGGTCCTGCCCGTTGTAATATATATTTTGTGTCAGACTGTTGAAACTGTACACTAATCATGACAGACATTATGAATTTCTTTGTAATTTCCAATCTCAAACCAGTAATCACCAGAACTACCTTGGGGGTAATAGTATATTCAAGCTTTTAGCCATATTTTGCTTCTTGAACTACCAGTTGCCTTTCCAAAACAATTTCACTGACAAAACAAACAATCGTATATTCAACTTGGATAGCAAAATATGTATGTTTATTATTACATGGTGATATCTTATATTTTTCATACTATGGATACCACTCATGCACTGCACTGCACTACACGGCACACTACCCTTTGTTGTTATCAAAGATAGAATGTTAACTCAATTACATACATTTATTATAAAATATAAGAAAAAGAGTTATTTAGATATATAAGTTTCGACATCTATGGAAATAGAAGGTAAAGGAAATAAATATCTGGCATTAAGTAAGGAATTCAAGCTATCCACTTTCAGTACCCTAGAGATAATCAGTATCAGATGCCCACACATAAACCGACCTAGTTCACTTGAAAAAGAGGAATAAAGACTCATGGAAATGGCCAGATAAATTTACATTTGAATATTTTTCCGAGCAACAGAAGCATTCTTCACTACAGATGGTCTTACCAAAAAGGAGCAATAGTCTTGAGAGCTGCTTTTTATAGGCGCCATAATTATATGACAATATTATAGTGGATTAGCTAAAAAAAAGTCTTGTTAAAAGCATTCATTTTAATATTTTTTTGAGTTAAATATATTATTTTATTTATGTTTAAATCTTGTTTACAATCTATTTTGAATGTGTTAAGTACTTTACATAAATCTTAAGTCTTTATTTCTGAAATTAGGCAAGCCTTTTAATTTAGGGAAAGATTGTTCTAGATTTTACCAGTTCGAATTGGCAAATGTCAAGAATTATCAACATTTCTCGATACATGTCCTAAGTTCAAATTATTTAGGAAAAGTCCTGAAACATACCAATCTTTGGAATTTATAGTAAAATATATTAGATTTCAAAAAATCTGAATTAAATAAAAAGAAGGCATGGGGTTTCAATAATCCAAATTTTATCAATAAAAATTGTTCTTAATTTAAAAACTAAAAATCAAATAATGAAAACTATTTTTAAAAGAGCCCTTACAAAGTGGGTCTAGCCACTTGACATCAAAACAGATGAAATCCAAAAATCGGTTTAAATTCACAACTAAACTACCTAAGAAACAAAATTATTTAATGTTATAAAGAGTAGTTTCAAAGTTTAATTGTGAGGCCACGGGTTTAGTTGTATGCTGGGGTTTTCTCCAATGTACTTTTAGTCCTAATTAAAAATGCATATATACGATCTTGAATTTCAGCAATGGTTTTTCATAAACTACCGGAGTATTTTTTTTTACTCAGAGATAGTAATGTTCTATGAGTTGATCCATTTATGTCCCCAGGAGAGGATGGAATCTTTATCCCCCTAATCCAAAAGGCTTCGGAATCACTTATCCTTCTACTTTGTGAAACCTTTAGGGCCAGCTTGGCTTATGGCTATATACCAATAGCATGGAGGTGTAGTAGAGTAGTTTTCATACCAAAACCAGGAAAGGAAAATTAGACAAAATCCAAAGCGTTTCGAACAATATGTTTATCCTTGTATATTCTAAAAACAATGGAAATAATAATACTAACACACTTATAAAATGTAATTCTTATTAAGAATTCCATTCACTGTAATCAACATGCATACCAGATGGGTACGTCCTGTGAAACAGCCTTTCATCAACTGGTAAGTAGAAACGAGGAATCAATATTTAACAAAGAATTTGCATTATGTGCATTTCTTGATATACAAGGGGTCTTTGATAAAATGCTTATCAATCAATCATAGCATCAGTTAAAAATAGAGGGATAGAAAACACTATTAGCAATTAGTTAAAATCAATGTTAAGAAACAGAATAATCTGTGCAACTCAGTACGGAGAGAAATTAGACGTGATAGCCATGAGAGTTAATCCACATAAGGACATAATAGATATTTCGGTATGATATTGGACACTCGTCTAAATTCCAGAAATTAGCTAAAGTAGGGAATTGCAAAATTAGTAAAGGTTTGCATTACTTTGAGTAGTTCCATTACAAACGTAGGTGGTTCAACGGCTAGTAAACAGCGACTATTATTGAGTGTGATGTATTCAGTTTTCTTTTATGGGAATCAGATATGGGCGGTCTATTTGAGAAAAGGAATGTACAAGAGAAAGATGGCTGCTGTACAAAGAAGAGGTTCACTTAGGGTGGTGACTTAGTATCAAACAGTAACCAACTGAACTGGTTGTCGCAGGCAAAACCCCGAACGACCTGATGGCATAGAAATAATCAGGAACCATTCACTCTCCCCTCCACTAAATAGAAAAAAAGTATATCCAAAACAATTAATCAGTTTTAGAAAAATGAGCCTATGTGGAATTACAAAGATAGATACAGACATAACATATTTCTGTTTCTTTATGTCTTTGTTGTTTAAAGTCGAAAAACTTTTCAGGAATTATCGCCTTATAAAATGGAAGAAAATAACATATAATAAAGACTCCTAGCCCTTGAATACTCTTATACTTCACGTCAGAAGAGAATGAGAGTTGGTAAGAGAGACCTGATAAGAAAGATGAAAGAGAGGGATGTAACCCAAGACTACATGAAAAAAGGCATAGATCCAGCTAGGGTCTCAAGTGATTGTCACACCTATACTCAATATAGAGCCCTCGAGACATATTTCCGATTAAATTAATATTAATTGTTAAGAAAAGATTTAGTTAAAATTTTGAATTTTTTAGTTTTTTTATTTACATCAAGAAATGATAGGTAAACTTTAACCTATAAGTAAGGTGTTTAATTCTACCACCTTTCCATAATTTTGATTATATTTTCAAATTGAGTTACATTGCAAAACGAAAAATATAAATAAGACTTAGCCGTTGATATTAGGTTGGATCACTGTTGAAACTCTTGAAGATCATAATAAATCATGTAATTTGTAAAGTTCCCACTCCAAAAATAAAAAATACTCTTTAAAATACAGTAATATGAAATTTCTAGTGTTATTTACAACTGTCTAGGTGTTGTTGTACAACTGTCTAATTTATTTATGAAATGAAATTTTTAATTTAATTTTGTTGGTTTCCAGCAAGAAAGTATAGAAAAACTTTCAACACAATTATGTTAAATTTTAATAAAAGGTATTTTTCAAATTCTTACACATTACAGTAAATTTAATTAGTTTGTGAAATCTAGATTTATATTATAAAATAAGTATTTAACATTTAGTGTTAATGATAACAATTGATAGTAAGCGTTTAAATCATCGCTATATAACAATTTGTAAACACTATAAGCTTTTTGTTATGTTGGATCTACTACCCCCCTCCCATTTCAAGGATTAGAAGTTTGTTTCTTTTCTATCTTGTTGTAGGGTTTTTCCTTTATTTATTTTGTAATAGTAATTCCCCAAGTATATGTAGTTTGATAAAAAAAATTACCATTGGCTAGCTCTGTCAACTGATTGCATTACCCAGTCAGAACTATTCTTTTTCATTAATTATTTCCATACAGCCTTTAGAACTACTAATTTAAATTGGTTTACATTCCTTGTCAAAAGTAGTTAAATTTCTTAATTATTGCTACAGCTGTTTCGCCTTAACAGAAAACATTCTCAGGCGTGGCACACGTAACACAAAAACACATTCACTACACGGATATATATATATATATATATATATATATACATACACATGTAAAATTGCATAGCAGGTTGGTATTTGTTAATCATAGATGAATATAGTTTCCTTGATGTGGACACATCCTTCCACTTCTAGTATAATTGGTATAAAGAGTTGCCCAATTATACTAGAAGTGAAGGATGTAGCCACATCAAGGAACTCAATTTTTATCTAACATTAACAAATACCAACGTGGTATGCAATTTTATATGTATATGTGTATTGAGTATTGTGTATATATATATCTGAATAGTGAATGTGTTTTTGTGTTATTTGTACCACACCTGAGGATGTCTTCTTTTAAGGCGAAACAACTTTAGCAATAATTAAGAAATTGAACTATTTTTGACTAGGTATATAAACCTATATTCTTTTTTTTGATACATTTGTGTGTGTTTAAGTTAAGGACAAGTGTAGGAACAATCATTGTACAAACCAAGTGAATTTATTTAATTATAATAAGAAGTTTTATCTTAATTGTGGATTACAACAGTTTTGAAATATACTTATTTCATTGTCTAAAGTAATCCACAGAGCTAGTAGCTATCAGACCATTTTAAAATACAGTAATACCATTTTAATTTCTTCATTAGCTTAATCATGCTACAGTATAATTTATATATTTTCATTTATAAGTAACTCTGAATAAGTTTTAATAAGTATTGTGATTTTTTTTATTATGTCTGTTCCACTACTGGCAAGTTGGTTGAAATCAGATTTTATTACAATTTGTTTAGACAATGATATAGACCTGTACCAAATTCTCGATTTGTTCATTTAAGGTTGTTAGTGTGTCATATATGCAGTTGGATTCAAAGTAAGTTTATCGTTTAATAGGTTGTTCGGGTTATTTTTTAAATGTGAATATATAGCATATTCTTCCAAAACATTAAATTTTCCGTTATTATTTCCTTTTTAGAGGTTTTCCATATTATTCTTGATGCTATTATACATATAGTTGGTTAATATTAGATTTTCTGCATATGTAAATTAGATGTTTTTTGGTTGTGTGTTAGGTCGTTCATAAAACTAATTCTGAATATTCTGCCTGTTTGCCCAATGTATTGTTTATCATAACCGTTGCATGTTAATTTGTAGACCCCACTATTCAAATATGGATCTATTTTGCTATTGTTAATTTTTTGTAAATTGATTAAACTATAAAAACCATCATGTGTTTTTTTTGTAATTGGCTTTAAAATATTTTGTATTGGATCTTAAATGTAGTTGTATAAGGCTGGTGTATTTGTAGTTTTGTAATGGTTGCGATGGTAGGTTGTCTGTTAGTTTATTTATTTTATTTACTTGTTTGTATAGGCATTTGATGATGAGTATCCACCCATAGTTTGTGCTACATGTTTTATTATGTTTATTTCTTTTTTCAAAGTCGGATGTCTCCATAGGGATGTTTAGGGCTCTGTGAATGATTGTAATGCCAGCTATTTCATGTGATTTTGGGTGGTTAGAAGATGTATGAATTGTATGGTTGGTTTGGGTATATTTTCTATAAATTTTAGTTTATCTTAATTTTATGGTTAGAAAAGTAATTGATGCTATTGTTGAATTCTATTTCTGAGGTAAATTCAAGTGATTTGTGAATTTTACTTAGATAATTTATATACAAATTTACCTTAAATGAATAAATGAAACTATAACAATTTTCAAAAACAATTTAAGAACAAATAGTAAATCCAACAAGGAAACATTGAATGAAATTATTATAATTCTCCAAACATGCCTCCATCAAAACAACTTCACCGTTAATAATGAATTCTATACCGGTACTCAAAAAAGTGGATTCACAATGGTTTCACCATTTTCAGGAATAATGGGTGAAATTCTTTCCCAACAAAATAGAGAACAACCATATACTAGCCAATTCTAATCTGTTTAAAATTTTTAAAAAAATATCAAAGATGACATATTTATGTTTGTTCAACAGATCTTCAAGACAGTTATCCAACTTCAATAATTATCTATCTATGCCTGGGAAAATCTGCAAATCGATAAAGTAAAACTTCCTAATAGTAACAGACTTATAAATGAGCACATTAATTTTGAATCTGATATAATATATACTATATTGACAGACGATAGTAAAAGAAATAAGGCAATTGAAAGAAATTCAGTTCAAGTACAAACTCTGCCATTACATGGTAGGGAACTACATTTTATGTGTGAGTGTTTTAGTGTTAATCTACATTATAAATTTAATAAATATGACTACGCAACAATGTCAATAATATCAACATGTACGCCTAGATGAAGCCATGTTGTCGCATTGAGGCAGCAAACATGTAGGAAAATCTACAGAATTGTATGGAAAGATGTAAGTAATACAGTATATATTATCAAGAAAATGTTGAGATACCCCCTCAAAGAGAGGCACATTATACCTAAACTTCATAATGTGCTCAAAAAGTTTCCTCTTTACTTTAGAATCAAATTGCTATTTAAAATATTAAAATAAAAATGTATTCCATTTTATTTAGAGTTAGTAAAGACTTCTGAAATATGCTGTATATCACTATCACCATTGTAAGTGAAAAAAAAAAAGTTTTGTGGAAGAAATGGAGTTGATTAAAGCCACTGATAAATATTATTTAACCATTGTCTCTCTTGTAATCTGTAATCTACGTTGAGGTATCAGACATTCATTCTGAAATGTTCTGTTTGAAATTTAAAATTGAATTTTATTAATCGTATTGAATTTAGAACAGAAATTCTTATGACACGTTTGTAAAATATTTTAAAATAAGATTAAACTGTGATTCGTCACATCACACAAATATATGATGTATGTTAAAAATAAATATTTACAACTTATATAAATTAATATATCAATTATATAAATATTCAATATCCTTATTTACAATCTACAAATATTGAATGCATTGTGTTACACAAACAGATAGATACAATAAGTTCGACGAAAATAAGCTTCAATAATCACAAGAAAAGTTTTTTTATGTTATCAAAATTTCAATTACAAAAGTACTCATGACACTGCCTCTAAGTCAGAAACTGGTCAAGTCCAAGATAATATTGGAATCCAAAAATAAAAGTAATAAAATATAAAACAATATGTATAAAAAAATAATAACAGATTATAACAAAAATTACTAATACATCAAAAAAAGAAATAAATAAACCAAGATAGTATTTTGTTATGAATTATAACTAGTAAGTAGTGTTTGAAGGACAACAGTATAAATACTGTTAATTTTAACTTAAATTTGCTGCATTTTGGATTAAGTGTTAAAATCCAAAACATGTTTTGAAGTAATTTAAAAAACGGGGGTTTTTTGAATTGAATTTATTTTAAAAAGAAAAGAATAATTTGCTTAGCGTTATGGGTGCCAGGTAGCGTTAGCTTACCAATTTTGAAAGGTTAAAAGTTAAATTTTTTATTAACCAAAAAATGCTCAGGGTCGTGATTTCTTTTAAAAGTGTACTTCCAAGTGGTTTCATGGTAAATAAGAAGTCCTTTTTAATTTTCTGAAACTGAACATGACATTTATTCAAACATACATTATTATTACACATACATAAGTTTACCATTTGCAATAATTATATCATATTCAAATCTAAAATTGTTTTGTCTTGAAGAGACAAATTTTTTGTAAATGACTCTACTTCAAAATAGTTGCAACTTTGATCGTTCAGTTTTTATATGAGCATCTTTGTCTCATATTTTCAAATTATAATGCATTGTTATTAAGTTAGAATTCTTTCTATTAAAACTTTAAATTTGACTTTCTTAAAAATATTTATAACATTTAAACTTATCTATCATACAAAATTTTAACATATCTTAATCATAATTAAAATTTTATCATTAATCCTTTTGTACAAAAAAAGATAAAATAAGATTGTCTGTTATTTGTGTTACCACTTTGCAGTACTTTCCAAGGTAGACGTTCCTTATAACGTGAAGCCTCCTTCCTGATGATTGAAATTCGCCATTTTCCTCGTTATGTCTAAGATGATCGGCTCAGATTTCAATTTACGATTCATAATTACCTCACATTTTGTCTCTACTATTAATACAAAGTTCATATTTTAAAATTCAGAATCTCTCAGATTAGAAATACCGTCTCAATAGTCTATATAACCAACATAGCTTAAATCACACCATGTGCTCAGTGTTCACTCTCAAAAGACTAACTATTTCACAAACAAAAAATACATCTGTCCATCTCCAACGCCACCTTCCAAACTGATAGTTTATTCACCTTGTCTTTAAGATATTACTTATCTACATTTACACAACACAAAGTCATTTTAAAGCAAGCTACATTGTTCTCAAAAATAACTTTCCTACAAACGAAAATACATCTGTCTCTCATGACGACTGATTCTAGCCTTCTAAAATAACATACAAAGTTATATTTTATTTAACACTTCTGGTTTGTCACTTTTGAAAGCGTCTCTACTACAAAGCACATTGTTCTACCTTACATATGAAAACACATCTGTCACTGATGACGACTGACCAACCACTCCCTTATGCAGGCTTGCTTTCCGGATATTCCATACCATAATCACGTGATTATAGCCTCAAACCCATTATCACATGAGAACAAGTATTTCCTGCTGTACTTAAATAAGAGTTCACTTAAATACTAAGCTTATCTTAAAACTAAACACTATTATCAATATAAATACATTTTTGGAAAATTATTTTAATTTATCTCGCCATTTTGAAAAACAGCCATAAAATCCATTTTCGCTTGACCTTATTGACTCTTCCGTTTCGTTTGAACAAATCACAGTACATATTGTGGTGATGTGAAAAATCATAATTTGTAATAGATTTAAAATCCGCGGTTTAGCGCCGAAAACAGGCTGTTCAAATCATAATTTTATTCAATAACTTCATAAATAAAAGAAAAATAGATTTTCAAGAAAACCAAATATGTAATAATGTCAATTTTAGTATAATTTGTTTTTTATAAATAGAATATGTAAAATTTTGTGTTATGTGGGGAGTATGTTGAACTTTGGTAACGTTTACCGGAACAGCTCTCTTGCGGAAGAGAGAAAAATCTCGTGCTTAGATCAGTCTTCGTTTGGGGCTAGTTGCTCTAAGACCTATGAATGGCAGTTCTCCGAGTTTCTGTTAGAACATTAAAAAATGTGTTCAGAAGTTAAATTTGTGAAAGACATGGTGTATTAACAATTTCAAAAGTGCTAAGACAATATTGTTTTCAATAAATAAACTTTTAAATGAAAAGGCGTAATAACTTGCAATTTTTAATTATGTTGTGCAATCGCTGCCACGTGATTTTCGAATTCTCGACAAAGAACTCTTCTATAAGATATATGGAACAATTAAAGTTAGCATAAGACATTAATAATTGGTTGTAATACATGTACAACAAGATAAATCTCGTGAGCGATGAACAAAAGACAATTCGTTGATAGTGGACAAAGCATCTCTAAAATTAGCACGCAGTCACATGGAAAGACACGAATCATCCTTCGAGGAAAAGTGTTTTCTTTTATAAAGAACATAACGTGATTTGGTATAACACGTTTAGACTTTCATTATTTAACCATATATATGTACTTTGAACAATTTAGACTTTTTTATATACTTTCAAGATATATAATTGATATCATAAAATTATGTATTTCATTAATAAGATTTAATGTGTTTGTTGAGGAGTCTTTAAGTAAAATAATATGATCAAATAAAGTTATTTGTTTTATTAATAAAACTAATTCTCAATTTCAGTAAAAATTATATTTTTTATAATTAAAATATTTGCTATGAGAAGTAAAGTAAAATCCTTTTTCATTAATTTTTGGAGTTGCAACTAAATAACTTAAAGTTATTAATATAATTTGATTAGATTCTTTTTCAAATGATAGTAATATTGATAGGATGTAAGATGTCTTATATAAATTTTCTTTTTTTTATTTCTGTTACATGAATCTAATGTGTTTTATGTTTAATAAATTTTTATGTAATATTTCAGAGACAAGTGTTTTCATTTTTGAAACCCAGAATCACTGTGAGTACACTGTAAAAAGAGCTTACGACCCCAGAGATCTTATAAATAATTAAATTCATTCTTTTTTCTAAATTGGTATGCTAAAGCAAACCTGGCGCCCTATAGTCGAGCAAATTAACAAATTAATAAATAAAATAGATAACTTCATCCCTTTTTTGAATTGTTACAAATGTCGCCGCAACTGTGGGCCTTTTTAGTCGAAATAAACAGTGATTTTGGTAATGAGAACTCTTAAAATCAAGGTAAGGACTCTCTCTATCATAATAAGAAAGATTCTTTTTTAAAAAATTTTTTTTTGTGTTAAATATAATAAGATAAAAATGGAGTTAGAAATTGTAAATGTTAATAATAGTGATGAACAGGTAGGATTAGGAAATCAAAATTCTTTAAATAATATAGAGCCATTGGAATTTACGGGGGATATTTTTGATAATTTACAGAAGGAATCGCAAAGTAATGAGCAAACAAATGAACAATTTGCACAAAATTTTTTAGATCAAGAAATAAGTAGTAATAGTAATAGTAGACGTTCAAGTGTGAACGCGAATAGTAGTTCAGGTTCGGATTTTAATGGGTTTGATAGTGATGGGATTCTAAAGAGTAAAAAACAGTGTGAAGATATCAATAAAGAAATGGTAGGAATGTTAGAAGTAGAAATTGTAGAAGAAAATTCAGATAGGGAATTAAGAGTTGAAGAGGTTAGGGTAATTGAACAGGTTAGGGTAATTGAGCCAAATAGGTTAGATGAAGGTAAAAAATCTCAAAGTGAGGCGTTTATGATAGAAATGCTGATAGAAATGAGAAAGGATATAAAAAGGTTTGAACAAAGTAGCTTAGAAACAAAAAAAGAAATTAATCAGAGTAGGTTAGAAACAAAACAAGATAATTTAGAGTTAAGACAAGATTTAAAACAAGATAATGATAAGAAGTTTGAATGTATAAATAATAAATTTGATGAATTTAATAATAAATTTGATCAAAATAAGCTAGAAATTAACACTAAGCTGGAAAATTTCAATGTTAAACTTGAACAGAATAATGTTAAACTGGATAAAATAGACAATGATTTAAAACTGAGTAAATTAGAGCTAAGACAAGATAATTTAGATTTAAAAGAAGCAATGTGTAAAAAATTTGAAGAAATGAGGGTTGAATTAAAACCAAATTATGTAAAATTTGAACAGAATCTTAAAATGGAAATTAATGTAATGGAAACTAATAATAAAGTAGAATTTGAATTAAGCTATTGTGAGAAAAAAGTAGAATTTGAACAGATTAATAGTGTAGAAGGTGTTTTGGTAGAAAATATTAATAATTTAGATAACAATTTAGATCAAACAGTAGCTGAAGTAGAAATTAACAGTTTTAATGAAACAAAAGAGATGTCAGATGATTTAATAATAATTGAAGACAATTGTGTGAATGATTGTGTTCAAGAAATTTCTAAAATAATGAATAATGGGTTAGGTAACAAGGTAAATCTAGAGATAACAAGTAATGTTGAAGTGAATAAGTTTGGTGGGGTTGGAATAGGTATAATTAATTCAAAAAACAAAGTAAAGGTAAATAATCTAATAATAAAGGAATCAGCTGTTTATCTTAAAAAACGAGTTTACCATAGGATTGTAGATTTTGAAAAATATGCGATGTTAGAATTTAGAAATATTTTTAGAATACAAGAACAAGAAATTAAAAGTTTTTGTGAAAAAAGTAACTTTAAATATAATCTTGAAGGTAAAAATGTAGAAATAGTAAAAGAAGGTTTTGTACTAGTGTATAAGAATGGTGGGGTTAGAATTCCTGAACGAACAGATGTTGAAATTAGGTCATTAGATTCTAAGATGTTTGAGAGAAGGAGGGGTGATGGTATGCCTGAGAGGGAGAAAGAGAAAGGTATTTTGTCAACACTCCGAGACAATAACAAAGGGAGATCTTTTGTTAGGAAAGGGTCTGTTGTGATGTCTAGGCTAGACAAACTGTCCGTGTGGACAGAAGTATTTAACGCTAGAGATATTTACAAAAATCAAATCATGTATTTTAAAATCTTTCACCAATCTGGGAACCATCGTAAAAAATGGATAATTTATAATTGAGTCATAATAAATTGAAATTTGGAATGAATAAATAAATGTAAGGACATTTTATAAACACACGGACTTGATTTTTAAAATAATTAATAAAAAGTAGTTAAGATTTTGTTAATAAGTAAGTTTAAGTTTGATAATGAATGATTAAGAGTTATGAATATTAATAATTTGTGTGTATTAATGAATTTTGTAAGCTAAGACAAAAATATAGAAAATAATTATTAGCCAAGCGTAAAATATTAAGAGTTTAGTTTTAGAAAACGTTTAGGTATTTGTAAAGTAAAGACGCTGGATTATAGCAGTAAACAACTTTATATGTTTATTAAGATCTTAATATTTAGAAAACGTGACGAAAACAGATTAGCTAGATGAGAGGATCATTGGAGCTGCAAGGTTGTTAGTGAATAACCGAGCGTTGTTTATACTAAGATAAATATTGACTTTACGTGTTAAGATAAAGCAGATTAATTCGAGGCAAAGATCCCGTGTAGTGTTGAAGAAAAAATATGCAATAATAAGTAGGTGGATTCAATATTAAATATTCAATAAAATGTGACGAGAGAGAGTTGAGATTCATTTGCAGATCGTATTGGAACCAAAAGGTCTTCATGTCTTATCAGTAGACAGATAAGGATTGTCTCATATCGAGGGGACTTGTTTATGTTTAAACCAGGCCTAGAATTCCTTTGCATGACATTAAGACGAGATACAGCGTGTGACAGAATTATTGTTCTGAAAATAAAAAAACTTTTGACGTATAATTCTAATTTAACTTGCGTTTTCGAATAAAATTTACTTGAATAAAGGATAATTGGTTTTAAATAAAGTAAATAAGAACGAAAGTAGATTACTTAAATAACTTTAATAGAATTAAAGGTAAAATTTCTAAGTAAAGGACTTAGAATAAATTTTAAAAAAAAAAAAAATAAAATAAAATTTTCTTTTTGAATTTGAATAATAACATCTAGAAAGGATTACATAAACAGAAAATCGACGATGCTAGAAGTAAACTTGGTAAAAATAAACATTATTTCAACTTCGGATGAAACAATTTTAATGAAATTTTTTATGAATTTTAAAATTTCTTCGAGTAGATGCATTTAAGGAGTACATGAACATTTTTGGGTGGATGGCTGAGCGTTTGTGTAGTCAAAATAGAATGTTTTATTCGTAAGAATAAGGCATTCTGAGACTGCATAAGAGGGCGTGTTGTGAAATAGGGATGTGTTTTGGGTTTTATCTTGAATCAAGTAGGGATATTGCATTCAACCACTGCACATTTCAACGTCACAACATGTTACTCTGTGTAAGAGTCTAAAGAGCAATTAGAAGTATGCACGGTATAAAGTAGACGGTTAGAAGAACCTATGTAGGAGAGGTTAGGAAGAAAAATGCATAAATAAGTGTGACATTATTACATGAAAAAACTTCATGTAATAAATTTTAGACAGATGTTGATTGAAAACAAATTGTAGGGTATGCAGACGCGATCAATCTGCATATGCAAGAATAAATCGGACGTGACAAAAGGAGGGTATTTATGAAATGAAGCGAAAAGTTTTATAAAATTGTAAAAATGTTGATTAGCTGATTAGGATAGGTAATTAGATGTTAAATTGTAAAACGATAAGTTGTATGTTTGACATTGATAAATTTTAAGGATTATTAGATAATATGAGATAAAAAATTGTTAGTTTTAAGTGATTTGTGGTTTGAGAATATGAAGAATAGTTATTTAAAGTTTGAGAATCTATGTAAGTTTTGCCAAGACAGATAATAATAAAGTTTTTAAGTTTTTTTGATGTTAAATAATGAGTAAAGGAGATTAAGTTTTTGTTTTTTAAAGGAAGGAATAATAAATTAATAATGATAAGAGAGGTTTTGATGAAATTTATAAATGAAATAAATAATTAACGATTTTTTAATAAATAATGTTTAAATTTAAAGCAATAGATGATAGTGAGAAGTTATTTGATAAAGGTGTCTAAAGATTTTGATGAAATACGGTGTTAGCTGGGAAAACAATGTAAATTTTATTTTTTTGAGTTTTTATATACAAGTAATAGATGATTAAGAAGATTTTAATATGAAGTGTTTTAAATGAAAGAATTTTTGAGTTTTATATGAAGATGATGACTTTACAGAATTGTTGAGTAAAGTGGTATTTAAAATGAAGTTGTTCTGTTAAGAAACTTTTATAAAAAAAGGTAGTTAGGTTGCATTAATGGTAAATTTTTAGTTTTTAAGAGGTTTTTTGAGTACTGCGATGAAATAAAGGAAATATACGACGATTTTAATGAAATAAAGGAAATATGCGACGATTTTAATGAAACAAGAGGAGATTTAAGGAATTCTACGAAATACGGCGATTATTATGATTTTTAAAGGAAGCTACGTTGAAATAAGGAGATTATTTATGAAAGAATATAGGTAAATAATAAGGAGTTTTTTATTATGAAGAATTTGTTTGGGGATTAATGCAACTTGAATTATTAAAATATGAAAGATAAGATGGAAATAATTTTAAGATAGAATACTGAGAGATGATACAATGGTAAAGAAGTAATTTTGAAATAAATAGATGAGTTTTGTAAGTGAGTTTATATTTTTTGTAATAATGATGTTATATTTTAAATTTTAGTTGAAGAAAAGAGCTTTTTGTAATTGTAAAATCAGTAGTTAACATGTTATCCCAGCGAGACAAAGAGTAATTAAGAATTTGATAGAGAATAAATAGTTATTGGATTTAAACTAAAATAAATAATAAAATTAAAATCTGAATTGAAAAGTTAAGGTGAATTGAAGTAATTTTGAATAATAAGTAAATAATTTTGTAATAATGTTAATTAAAAATGAGAGGTCTTAAATTGTAATTGTGTTTAGTTGGAAAATGATTCAGATGAATATCTAGAGTCAAAGGTAGATTTTCAAAGGATGTAGAAATGTCGTCTTGGCAAAGAGGATGAGACGTAAAAAAAAGTATATAGACGGCTGTCTGGGAGATAAGCTTTGAGTGACGGGATCCTGTCAACAAAAAAATGTTGATGGAAAGTTTCCGCCAACGAGGTTGGAAAGGAAACTGATGATGGGTTTTATTGGATAAATAGAGATAAGGCTTAGCACTAATTGATTCGTATATTTTAATATTTATGAGTTATGATGACTCAAATAAATTGAGATAGTGAAATAGGATTTTAGCAAATAGATTTTTTAGTTTTTATGTAAAAAGAGAATCTTTCTTAAATTAGGTATACTAGTGATACTTATTTTCTTTATGAGGTCCTTAACTGCTGAAATAAGGAATCTTGAAAATCTATTGAAAAATTTTTCACATTTTGGGTTTTTCTTTCGAATTGAGTTTATATATATAGAAAAGATTTATAGTACAATACTTGTATTGTAATACAAATCTTTTGTGGGGTTTTGTGGTGATGTGAAAAATCATAATTTGTAATAGATTTAAAATCCGCGGTTTAGCGCCGAAAACAGGCTGTTCAAATCATAATTTTATTCAATAACTTCATAAATAAAAGAAAAATAGATTTTCAAGAAAACCAAATATGTAATAATGTCAATTTTAGTATAATTTGTTTTTTATAAATAGAATATGTAAAATTTTGTGTTATGTGGGGAGTATGTTGAACTTTGGTAACGTTTACCGGAACAGCTCTCTTGCGGAAGAGAGAAAAATCTCGTGCTTAGATCAGTCTTCGTTTGGGGCTAGTTGCTCTAAGACCTATGAATGGCAGTTCTCCGAGTTTCTGTTAGAACATTAAAAAATGTGTTCAGAAGTTAAATTTGTGAAAGACATGGTGTATTAACAATTTCAAAAGTGCTAAGACAATATTGTTTTCAATAAATAAACTTTTAAATGAAAAGGCGTAATAACTTGCAATTTTTAATTATGTTGTGCAATCGCTGCCACGTGATTTTCGAATTCTCGACAAAGAACTCTTCTATAAGATATATGGAACAATTAAAGTTAGCATAAGACATTAATAATTGGTTGTAATACATGTACAACAAGATAAATCTCGTGAGCGATGAACAAAAGACAATTCGTTGATAGTGGACAAAGCATCTCTAAAATTAGCACGCAGTCACATGGAAAGACACGAATCATCCTTCGAGGAAAAGTGTTTTCTTTTATAAAGAACATAACGTGATTTGGTATAACACGTTTAGACTTTCATTATTTAACCATATATATGTACTTTGAACAATTTAGACTTTTTTATATACTTTCAAGATATATAATTGATATCATAAAATTATGTATTTCATTAATAAGATTTAATGTGTTTGTTGAGGAGTCTTTAAGTAAAATAATATGATCAAATAAAGTTATTTGTTTTATTAATAAAACTAATTCTCAATTTCAGTAAAAATTATATTTTTTATAATTAAAATATTTGCTATGAGAAGTAAAGTAAAATCCTTTTTCATTAATTTTTGGAGTTGCAACTAAATAACTTAAAGTTATTAATATAATTTGATTAGATTCTTTTTCAAATGATAGTAATATTGATAGGATGTAAGATGTCTTATATAAATTTTCTTTTTTTTATTTCTGTTACATGAATCTAATGTGTTTTATGTTTAATAAATTTTTATGTAATATTTCAGAGACAAGTGTTTTCATTTTTGAAACCCAGAATCACTGTGAGTACACTGTAAAAAGAGCTTACGACCCCAGAGATCTTATAAATAATTAAATTCATTCTTTTTTCTAAATTGGTATGCTAAAGCAAACCTGGCGCCCTATAGTCGAGCAAATTAACAAATTAATAAATAAAATAGATAACTTCATCCCTTTTTTGAATTGTTACAATATCTTTTTTTATTTTTTTTTACCGCGATTTTCTATTCCATATTCAAAAATTCAAAAAGTGCATATCACAGTTTTTAGAAATATATTTTTATTATTAGATATTTAAAAAAAAGTATCGCTGGGTCATAACTTTATTATTCCAATAAGGCAAATCTAAGATGGCGGGCAAATATTAATATCTCTTAAATATGTAGTAAATAAATATGTAACTTGAAGATTTATGGGCTTTATTTTAAAATGATAATTCAAACATGTTTTAAAAATTATTTTCTGGGGTTTTTTTTGTAATTTATAACACCCTGTTACATTTCGGTTACCTCCTTTAGTCAAAGAAATTAATGAGAACTAGTATGTTTTTCTTTAAGATCAAGGATAGAAGTAACCCAAAGGGGGTGATTGACCAAATTTCTTAATTTTTTAAAAATAACACCGAAGTTTAAAAGTAAAAGTACTTTGATACACCATGATGTACTTGTATAAGTAAATCTAATATACAAAGAGATTTCAACATAACTTCGGTGGCTTTAGATTAGATTAGATTAGAGATGGGGTGGAGACCCTCTTCGAGAAGGTCTCCCTGCACGTCAACCATCGGCTTATTGTGCCCCCTATGTGCCGTTCCTGATGGATTAGAACCCTGTTCCTCGAACGAGCTTCAGGATTTTCTCTACCAAGTACGTGTCCTCTTCCTCTCCTGGTTGCAGGATACCAAAGAGCTCCCTCCTTCTACGCTCCAGCATCCCACAATCAAATATGATGTGTCTTGCTGATTCCACGGCCTGCAGGCAGAGCCGACAGCTTTGGTCGCCTTCAAAGACTCCCACTGTTGCAAGATGTTTCCTGAACTGGCCATGTCCAGTGATAAGTCCTACTGCTCTTTTAAGCTGTAGCCTGTCTAACTTGATCAATGACTTCGTAAGGTTGTTACTAGGTCCGTTGATTAGCTGTTTACTCTGTGTGAGCCCTGGAGTCCTATGCCATCTCTGGCGTAGCTCTTCCTTGGCCCAGTTATTAACTGCGCTTTTAGCCATGTTGCGGCTGATACAGCACATTGGTTCTGGCCCCATGAAGGGTGTGGATGCTCCTTTCTTAGCAAGGGTATCTGCCATCTCATTACCTTGGATGCCACGATGACCTGGCACCCATCTTAATTCCACCATGTTCCTTGTGGAGAGTTTCATTAGTGTTGAGAGGCAGTCCTTCACCAATTTCGAAGTGATTAATACTGAGTCTAGCGCTTTAAGTGCTGCTTGACTGTCAGAAAGAATGAGGATTTGTCTGTCTCGAAGTCCTTTTGACAAACCCAAATGGGCACAAGCAGTGATAGCTAGTATCTCTGCTTGAAATACCGTACAGTGCGTCCCAAGACTCACACTAATGTTAGTCCTTGGTGATGAGCTGTATACTCCATAACCTGAGTTTCCTTCCATAAGTGACCCATCCGTGTACCAGACGAGAGTCCCTCTGGAAGAACCTGGTTTGTTGTTTCCTTCCCAGTCTTCCCGGTTACCTAAGGTTACCGTGAAGGGTCTGTTGAAGACATACTCAGTTTGCATTGCGTCTGGCGCCATGTCTAGCACCGAGTTTTTAAGTACGGTGTCAACTATGTCAGAGTGTCCTGCTCCAGGCAAGCCCTTCCGCCACTCATTAACACACGTCAGTCTATAGGCGGATTTCCTTGCCTCTGACATTATGTAAATGTCAAGAGGCGGGAGTCCGAGAAGAACCTCCAGAGCAGCTGTTGGGCTGCTTCTGAAAGCTCCAGTTATGCACAAGCATGCAAGTCTTTGCAGGCTTGTTAGTTTGCTTCCTGCAGTGGTTTGGCATGACTTCTTCCACCAGACCACCGCTCCGTATGTAATTTGGGGTCTAATCACTGCTTCATATAGCCAAAGGGCTATGTGAGGCTTAAGTCCCCAGGTAGTACCAATAAAGCGTCTGGCTGTCATTAGCGCCCATTTCGCCTTATGTATTAAATTGTCCAGATGTACGTTCCATGTCAGCTTTTGATCAAGGGTTACTCCAAGATATTTTGCCGACATGGACATATTTATCCGTGTGTTGTCCATGGATATCCTATCCAGGGCTGTTAAGTTTCTCCTCCTAGTGAAGGGAACTATGGTGGTTTTGCTTGGGTTGACGTTGAGGCCTTCCCTTGCGCACCACAAACTTCGGTGGCTTACCAAAACAAACAATATACTAAGAAGGATGAAAAAAAGACTACGATGTATTCAGTGTGGAGGGATTGTTGAACGCACTGTATACCTAATAGCTAATGCAGTGTATACTATTTCTTATGTGTTATTGCAATATTTACAAAGCTTTACAGTATGAAAATAAAATCAATTTGTTTGAAAGCCACATGAAACTTACCATCTAATTACATAAACTTCCAAGTTACTTTAAAATAATTTCTGAGTTCTGCAGCGTCATTTAGTAGACTTAGTTAACTGAAATTGATTTACCATTTTTTGTGTTGTGCTTTAAAACATGTAAATGTAGCCTGACCTCTGTCATATTAAACTTCCATTAATTCATTTGTCTGTCTATAAGGTGAATATATTGTGCAATCATTTTTTAAATTATCATATAATTATTGATACAATTGATATAATTATTGGCTTTAATTATTTTATATCACTAAGAATAGTAAATTTGTATAAGATAATAACAAGGAAAGTATTACTTTGCTCACATATTGCAGAATAGAATAGAAAAATAGAATTTTGTTATTTTACTATCATACGTATGAAATTTTGTGCAAAGAAAATATCAAAAGTTTACAAAGACAGTAGACTAGATTGACAGAGGACAGTAAAAAAGATAAGGCAACCCAATGTTATTCGGTTCATATTCTGTCATAGCATGGTAGAAAGCTACATTTTAAATAATTAGTTGTGTGTTATGTTTATATGTGCACATGTAAGTTTTTTTGTACTAGAGGAAGTAGCCTCATTGAGTTTACAAGAACGATTTATGCATTCTATTATAACATCCCAACAACCAAGTCTACTGTTAATAAAACCACCAATTAAGGATTTTATTGTTTTTTAGGTTGTAATGTTTAAACTTTGACAGATTCTACTAACCAGGAGTCTTCTATATTGTATTAAATCAGATTTTAATATTATTATTATTATTATTTCATCACTTTATTTAAAACAAATACAATAAATATGAAATAACGAAAATTTATGAAAATATTATGATTTTGTATCTTGTAAGGTTTGAATTTCACAAATACAATTTAACAACTCAAGACTACATAAACTTCAAGAATGTGGAATAATAAAACGTTAACAAAATGTCAAACAAATGAATATGACCTATATATTAATATTTTGTATTCTCCAATGATATATTTTTTTCAGATTTAAAACTCTGTTGTAGCAGAGACAATTGAAAGACGAAACAGCTTCCAAACTAAAGCTACAAATAATTCGCTTGATTTGTAAATTCTTATTAATGTTTTGCCTTAGCTACTACAGTAGTATAATATGTACAAGGCAAATGTTTAATAACTATGTGCAAAAATGTCACTTATTTATATTATAAATATGTCACAACACCAAATTTGATGGAAATAATTTAGATACATTTTAAGACGCTTTACTTTGTAGGATTGAATCCATAATTCATGTTCCCTTTTTAATCATTGCTAGAAACACTAAAAAAACACCTATTTATGACTTTTATGAAATTTGTCCCATGCACTAAATTGTCTACATAAATATTTTCCAAAGCAAATATGCTAACAGACATAAACATTAAAAAAATATATTCAAATATAATAGTTTATTTTTAATAATTGCAGATTTAATTTAAATAACCAAGGACTACCAATAAAGTACACATAATTTTTTTTAGAAAAGATTCCAATATTATTAGTTGAAGTATGGCAGATTAAATATAGAATGGAAAAAATGTTGCAGGCTGTGGAGATGGACTTTTGGGAAAGAGAGACAGGCAGATCATGTATGGAAATTATAACAAATGATAGGATAAGGGAAGCTATGCAAATTTAATGCAAACAAAACAATAGTGTAAGATATTAAGGAAAAACAACCAGTGCAGTTCAGACATGTTTAGAGGATGCCACAAACAGGAATTTATAAGCAGGTTCTACTGCGGAAGTCTGGAAGAAAGAGAGAGTAGAGAAGACCTTGAAAGAACTAGCAAAGTAGAATAAATGGAGTGGTGAAACAGAGGATTGGAAGAAAATTGCTGGGTTGACAAAGAAGGATGCGATTGGATATCGGAGGATGTAGAACGTTGTAGACCTATTGAAAAGAAAAATGTTACAATGTTTTTAACAAGATCTGAAGACATGTTCATGATTTTGTAATTAATAATGGAGTTTGTACTAATTAAGTTAGTATATAAGAATTTTAACCCTTGGTGCAGTTGATATTACAATACTATTGCTACAATCATGAAAATAGTCCCATGATGATCAACTGGCAGCAGCCTTACCTCTCCTGCCTTGCAGTGGTGCCACATTTCAACATTAGTGTAGGATTATCATTACACTCTCTAATCTCCTTGATTTTTTATTCAAAACACTTGATTTTGTTGTCTAATTGTTTTCTCATGTTGGTGATTAGGTTATTAACAGTGACATATTGTATTTGTTTATACTTTTATAATTCTTTATATTTTAAGTAATATTATTCGTATTTCTCCAATTTTTTTAGTTATGATGACAAAAATCACTTATTAGGGTAGAATGCAGTTAATGAACAGTTTTGTCTGCCTTATTTGTAGTTGGCGTAAACTTGGCAACGCTGGATGAATCACTGTAGGACCATTTCCGTGACTTAATATATAGCTAATGAAAGTTTGAAAAATTCTGAAGAATAACAGGGTTTTATTCACAATACAGAATTAATACATTCTCTAACAAATATTTAACTTAAAACAGCAGGTGCTTGGAAAGAGTCTCAAAACTTAATTTTCAAGGCAATACATCAATATCGTTAAAACTGCCAAACTATACACAAGATTCAAAATATGATTATCTGTAGATCGTGTCATTTTTATTATAAATTCAATACAAATTGGGTCAAATTACTGACTAGCTGTGAAAGCATTTTCATAGCAAAAGCTAACAATGACTAATTAGTAAATACAAATAAAGATCTTATACCACATTCTTGTTTATGTCTTTATTGGAGCCAAGATATTAATTTTGAGACTAGTGAAATCATATATGGGGACATATTTTAATATGTAAGTAATACCCCTCTTAATATACAGCTGTTAATGTACAAAATTCGTTAAATATCGCATATGAAACAGCTGAACTATAAACATTTAAATCCAAATTATATATATAAATTTTTTATTCTATAAGATTGTGTTATTTGAAATTTTAAAATAAGCTTTACATTTGTATTGCACATTTTAAATAATGTTGTACACACTTGAATTTTTTAATATAAGTTTAAAGTTGTTTAAAATGAGAAATATATTTACAAAGATTTAGTGCAAGTAGTAGATAACATGTTGTTACTTGTTTTATAAAGTTATAGAGCTTCTCAAATTCTAAATCAATGACATGGGCTTAACTTGGCCTCAAGCTGAAAGGTTATTGATATATCTGTAAGTGGTAGGAGTGGTAGGCCATTCATTTATGTTGGATTAAATTTACGGGTTAGTTTTAGTTTGGGAATAGCTCTGATAATGATAAGCAGCTATTGAAATATACATCAAGATATGTAAGAGAATAAACTAAAGAATAATTATTGCAATGATTGTGCTTTTAGTTAGAGCATATTTGATAACACCAAAATTATGTAGTGTTACACTAGCAATGAAAACAAGAGCTGGTATTGTATAATACTTCTACTACTCTACAATAACAAAGGCATTCCTTGTCTTAGCATTAACAATGACTAATGTATAGATGTTTAATTTCACTAGAACCTTTGCTTATAAAAGTAAGTTGATTCACTTTCAAACTAGTGGGGATATGGAAGGATTGAGCAGTGAACAACATCTTTTTATTCACTGTTAGTTTTAACTGATTTGGGTTGGCGTCAAATGTCAGTACGATGTCTCAACTGCAGAGTTCAACCTTCAGTCAAGAGGATTTGCTTGATTACAACTTAAAAAGACTGTCATATAGAGGTCTACAAGATATAGCTCATGTTATGGGCATCCCAAAAAATAAAAAGGTAATATTTATATTTTTATTTTATTTATTCCTTTCTTTTTTCTTATGTAAATAAATAGTTACCTACAAAGTGACCTTAAATTAAAACAATATAGAAAAATATTTTACTCGAAAAAATAAACTAAACACAATCTAATTTATGAAATAAAATTACAAAATTGAAATAAGAATGTAAAATAGCAAAAAGGAAAATATAGGTACTTTAATTTAATAAAGCCAGTGTTAAAGGTACCATCATTTGAATTAATTAAAAAAAAACAAAAAAACAAAAAAAAAAAAAACAAGTCTATGGGATTTGTACATATTATCTTAAACTAGGACTTTACTCTTTAACAAAAGAGGACAGTTCTTCATAGGTTAACAGATTAGTATAGGATATTTCATTTGTTTGATTGTATTTTGTAAAATAAAATGTATGGTGAAACTAATATATGTACAGTATATGTTTGTATGTATGCATGGATGGATATGTGTGTGTGTGTGTGTGTGTGTGTGTGTGTGTGTGTGTGTGTACGTGTGTGCATGCATACTTGTGTTACTCTGGGTGTATTTATTTACACTTAACTAATACTACATTTATTATAATCTAAAATAATTGAAACATCAACTGAAATAATAAAACAAAGTATTTACTTCTTCCAAGTTCATGAGTCAACTTTAATTACTTTTGGAAAAATAAATTTGATTGCCACAGACCTTTAATGCATCAGGTAAATAATTGAATAATTTTGGAGCAACACAGGAATCAAAATTTCTATAGTTTGTTATTTCATTAAAATAAAAATAAATTTTTAACGGTTTCCTAAAACTTTCCTAGAAGTAAAAAAACAAAATATTCCTCAATTATTTACTACTTGTTTTGTGTTTTTATTTCTATTAATTAACCATTAAAAGTTTTATAGTATGACAAAAATATAAATTAAATTACTATTTTTGTAACAGTGACTATGTTTTGTTCCCTATGATTTTTTTTTTTAATTGCATAAAACTTTCATGTATTTTGTATACCTGGTGGCAAAAAGTCCAGGGACAGTTAAGTAACTTTTGTACTTTAAAATGTAAAAAGCTCAAATTTTAGAATTGTTTTTGTTGCAAAAACACCATATTTTGCCATTATAAGCTAAATTTAATCCCACCCCAAAATGAGCTTTTAGGTGGGCAGCTCAATAGCCCCGTCGAGGAATACCTCAATTTAAAGGTCTTGTTTAGTAGAAAATAACTGTGCAAACTAAGGATTGCTATTTTACTCCAATTCAAACCGGTCAAATATTCAAATTTTATGTTATACTGTAAAATTTTAGCTCTGAAATTATAAAGTTTTAGTTTAAATTAAAATTTAGAGTAATCCAACTTTCTAGTCAAATTTGAATAAAATAATAGAAAAGTTTTTGCTATTATAATTTTGTCCCCGTATTATTTTCCTTATAAATAAATTGGATTTTTTAAATATTCAACCAGCCACCATTTTCGATTTGAATAAGATAGCGACATCTAGTTTGCACTGTTATTTGCTATTAAACAAGAACTTAAAATTAAGGTATTATTCGATGGAGTTTTACTCTTGAAAATTTTGACTTTCTTCCTAAAATACCCATTTTGGAGTCGGATTGAATTTACCTTAAATGCAAATGTATGGTGTTTTCACAAAAAACAAAATTCTAAAATTTGAGCTTTCTACCTTTTAAAGTTTAAAAGTTACTTTTGGCTTTTACAAGTAAGCTGTTTATCAAAACACTGTATTAGTAGTAGTTGTTGTATATGTTATACAAACTGTGATGACTAAGCCTGTAACACTCACATTGTATTGCATACATTTCATAAGCAATTTGAACTGTGATACCATTATTAACAACATTAAAGACTTCTAACAAGACGATTGAGAGCTGATAGAACACATTTCAGTAAAAAAGGGACTGATCATGCTTTGGATAATATAGCACAGTAAAATATAGTATACATTTCTTTTGAAAAGGAAAAATTTAAAGAGTTCAAAAAAATAACTATAACTTAAAGTATTTTAAAACAACTTTCCATAGGTTTTTTTCCTTTAATTTTTCCCTTTTAAAATATATTTTTACTGGACTATTAATTAATATATTAATATATTTCTATACGCCACCTTACAAAAAAATAACCATAGGCCGGGCGACTTCCACTCTAGTGTAGAGGTCATACATTTGTGTACAAAGGGCAGTATAATGAATTCTACCAAAGAGTTTAAAATATACAGAGCAATCAAAAATAAACCAAACAACATTTTGAATAATCAGCTTTCATTCCAGTCGCATCATCTCTATACGATACAGCCCTCAACACCTTATCGAAAGTTAACAGAGATAAACTTAAGTAGAACTCATTGGTTATACCGAGAGTACTTTACTGGATATACTAGGGTGCACACCTAGTGAAAGACATGATTACTTTAATTAATTTTTGTGTTAGTGTAAGTGTTATAGTAAACATTTTAATGCAATGACCATACTAGGTAATTTACAATTATAAGGATTAATTAATAGTAACATTTTTTCCTCACATAATTTAGATAGAAATTTTCAGAATATTTGTGAAGACATGTTACCAGAGCCGGTTTTAAATTGGACGATCATTTAATTTCTTTATTGTAATGAAAAAATATATAAATGTGAGTGAGAGAAAACTTGTGAGATATTTGTGCAATATATTATTGATAGGGAAAATAATTGATTACACAATACACAAAAACCATCACTTCAGAAGAATTATGTTAACCTAACATAAATAGTTGGTATTTCTTCATTAAATTAGGTCAGATGTTAGTCATTGTTGTACTGATCACTATGGTAACATATTACTTATTATTAGTTACATTTCTCTCCTTGTATTTTGAATGAGATTTTATTAAAAGATATTTTTTCTCAACTTCAAGGCATATAGGTGTGTAGTGAAAAGTTGAAAATGCATTTAAGTACAACCACTGCTTATTAATTAATTAATTTTATTAATCTCATTTGACAATGCAAATATTGTATGAAATATGTCACGTGACTTAATACATTAATCTTAACATGAAAACAATAACAATTAATTATACAAAATTATCTTTAAAAATAGGCATATTATAAATTATGTTAATTAATGCAAAATACATGATCAATAACAAACAAAATGTCAAGACACTTTTAAAAAGACTGTAGCAATATAAAATGGACAAAATAACATTCTTCATAATTGGCTGAAACTTAACAAGTGTTCAACTAACAAAGGGGAAACATCCAAAACAGAACAATAAACACCCTGACTAATGCTGCAATCAATATTTTACTAAAAATATCTTGCATTTGAATATAGATAAAACAAAACTTTTGTATTTAACCTAAATACAAAAGATAAAAACAGTGGTCTGGGTTGCTCTGGGTGAGAAATTAATTGAAAAATTGAACTCAGGAAATTTCCTCGGTTTGATTATAGATAATCAATTAACTTGGAAGGAACATATAAACAGCATATGTAGAAAATTATGTTCGAACGTATATTTGATGAGGTCAATGAAAACATTCGGCACTGTAAGTACCCCACATATGGCCTACTATGGCCTAATTTTTCCTTACTTAAATTGTGGAATTTCAATATGGGGAAACTCAACAAGTCAAAATGTAAAACTAGTATTCACGTTACAAAAAAGAGCGGTGAGACTTGTGGCTGGCCTAACACATATGGAAAGTTGTAAACATGGTTTTAAGGAGCTGTCAGTACTGACTTTCCCAAGTATGTATATATTTGAAATAATTATATACTACAAATTTAAATATATGCCTATTGTCGAAAAACAAGTGCATCAGTATAACACCAGGAAAAGAAATGACCATCAACAGAAGCCATACAGACTTGAAAAGTAAAAAAATCTGCCAAGTCAAGCTGGTGTTATCCTTATGAACAAACTCCCCAACAAATTAATACAAATTCACGAGAGAAAAAAAAACAGCCTGAGAAAGCTATTAATTTCAGGATCGTTTTATTCTGTAGAGGAGTTTCTCAGCCACAAATGGGGGATTGAAAATAACTAGGAATTCCATGGAAAAGATAAGAAGTAACATTGTTGCGGCTATTCAGGGTTGTCAGACTTTGTTATGTTTGTATTTGTTTTACTGTGAGTAGTTATATATTGCTCTGTATTTATTGTTATTTGACAGCTTGACATTAATGTTGACAGGTGTGGGAAAACCTTTCTATCAATGTTTTATTGCTATATGGGTATAATTGCAATCATCTATCTATAATCTATTGTAGAATTGTTTATATGATCAATTTAGTTATTGTGTTTTCCTTTTTTTGTAATTTTATAATTGTGACTGGTGACTTGTTTTGTTATTTTGTATATGATCTTGTTACTGACTTGTCTATAAAAATATTATTTTGTCAAAAAGACTAATAAAGAATAATAATAATGCTTAGGATCTATTCCAATACCTTTTATATATATTTATTTATTTTTTTGAAAAAAGTTTTTATAAATCTAAAGTGGCGTTCATGTTTCGTGCTCACTATTTGGTTGAAAATATACCTACTGATTTTTTTGTGACAAATAATTTTCTTTGGTTGGTATTTGATTTTGTTGATAGGCATGTGAGAAAGTTGTGAAATGTTTTTGCACCGTTTATTGTGGTATGTGCAGTATCAATGTGCTTGAGTAGTTTCTGTTTGTTAATGTTTTAATAATAGTAATTAATTACTTAACAGGCACTGGAAACTATTTTATATTTTATATATATTTAGATTAATTTTAGTTGTAATGTATAAATTATTTAATTGGCAGAAATAATTTTAAATTAATAAACAGTATTATTATTAGTTTGTTTTCTTAAAATAAAATGGATAATTTATAAAATATCAAAACTAATTATAACGTTGAATATTTCTAAAGATTACTTTACCTCATGTTACATTTTGTATTTTGTTGCTTAAAATATCTTCAGGTTATATGTATTGTACCACAATGAACTGTACTATTTACAGTCAATAATGTTTGTCTAAATTAATAATGTGTCTAATTCATATTTGACAGAAGATTGACTTGCTATATCGGATAAGAGCTGTGAGAGATGGGCATTACAATCACATTCAAGATTTTAACAGATTTCGTTCCAAAAATTCACACAGACCTTACTTACACCATCCAATACAACATCATCATTTAGAGCAATGCATTGAGGTATTTGTGATTTACTTGAGAAATAAAACAAGCATTTTATAGGTACTTGGCTGAACACTAAGTTTGCTGAAGTTGAAAGCACTTGTCTTGACCCTCCTCCTATTTCTTCATCATCGTTAGAAGTGGATAAAATTATTATAATATGAAAATTATTTCATCACATAAAAAATTATTATTTCACATACTTTTTTCAAGAAGCTTCTTCTTAACTTTCTGTTGTTTTTAGATCACATTTGGTTTTATTTAATTTATTGTTATTTTGTGTATATTATAATTTTGTATATGACCAATCATGTTAAAATGATTATAATTTTATCCACTTCTGATGATGCCTGAAAAATAAGCGAAACAACTATCAAGTGTATTAAATGGCATCAAATGGATTGTTAAATACCTATTTTAATACATAAATAATGTATTTAAACAAAACTTGTATGTTTATGTGAATGTTATTATTTTTACTAATTTAATATAAAATCCCTATAGATTGTTTTTGGTTCAGGTTTCAGAAGTGTTTATAACCGTGATGGCCAAACAAATGTAAGATATGTGAGTGAGGGCAATCAAATTTTTAATGTTTTTTGTAAATTTAAAGTTTATTTTAATTGAAAACTAATGCAAATTATTAATTTATCCTTCTTTAATTTTGTACTTTTATCTAGTTTTTGATAAAGAATTTACTGATGAAGAGTTTTATCTCAGTTGCTTAAAAATTGCGTCACGACTAGTTCTCCACTAACTTAATTCAGTTTCTGTAAATAGCGCACTGTTATTAGGAGAGATTTATGCTGTTCAATGTGTCAAGGTGATTGTCATGATTGCTTTATATATATCATAATCAAAATATCTTTAAAATAATGTATTTCATTTATTAATCTCTATTCTTTTTATTGCAATGATGTCTCTGATGATGAATTTCTTGACAAAGAGCTCACAAAATTGATTATCTTTTTGAGTGAATTATAAATTTTGTCTCAGATGAGGCTCAACCTTTGAATGGTCTTAAGACAGTAAATTTAGTTTGAAATTAAATAATGATAACAATATAACCACCACTAAATCAGAACGTATAACTGACGCTGAATTTGATAGATATTTAGATAAATTACTATCACAAACATTAATTTTAAACTTTAGGTATCATAAACTGAATGTCTCTAGCAGATAGATAATAGGGACTCCAGGACACATAATGGGACTTTCGGGGACATTCCAGAACCATTGGTGGACTTTGTGGCAACAGTTGCGGCTAATATTTCTATGATACTGTCAAAGTCGTATGTTTCCAGGACATAAACCATATATCACCAGTTAAAATAATGGTATTTATCCTGTTATAGCAGGATAGTTACTGATGGTATTTTATCAGGATTCAAAATAATACTAGAAAAATCAATGTATTTGAAATAGCTAATAGAAATCAAATAACTCTATCAAACCAGCGCACATAGACCTTTAAGTATTTATAAATCCCTAATAATAATAATAATAATAGTGCTTTATTTAGAAATAATTTATATTATGAATATCTCACTCATTTAAATAAACACTTAATCAACAATTGTCCATAGACCATCTGCTGGTTTGGCGCTCTTATTTAAAAATGATCACACCCACACAAATAGCTAAGAAAAATAAACTAACATTAAAAAAATTCTATAATGATAAAAAAAGAAATACCTAATATGCTTGCGTGAATAACATAAACAAGGAATTGACTACAACTTAATCTAACATAATTATTGTTAATAACTATCTAATAAAACAAAAATACAAAAAAGTAAAAGGATTGTCCTCAAATGGGTAAATTAACTGCACTTTCTTTATCTGAACTAAACTTAAATAAAAACTTCTTCAATAACCTAAAAAAGACTCAGCACTGCATCCGCACATGCATGTAGTTTTATTTGCACAAAATAAGAAAAATGTCAAACATACCTGTCAATATAGTTTGTTCTTAAACTCCATAACAATCAGATTTACTAAAACAAAAATCCTAAAATGAAATTGTCAACCCAGCCCCCAATAACTCAAAAATACAAGAATAAACTGGCCTATAATTTTTATAAACCTGAGAAAAATTCAGCTCAAATCACCTAGACCAAAGAGAGCTGAAACTACAGTAGATTAACTTAAGTATCAGTCTCATTACACTCATAATTGAATTTGTTTGTCAAAAACCATCTATACTGGCACGCATATATCAAGAGACATAGCCAATCTCACCCGTTCCAATACGAATTGGTCTTCTTTACGTACAATTTTTTTGAAAAAAAAAATTCTAAAACCTGTCAATATAGCACACCTGGCAACAAAATGATAAGTTTCATTTTCTCGTGATTTACACAAGGAACATATTATAGTTTTTATTCCTATCACAAGGTTTAAAGTTCAAATCTATTTGCTCTGTTCTGGCTTTAAAAACCCAACGAATTATATTCATATTGAAGCTATCAAGGTAGCTTCTACTGCCAAGTTCAAGGTCAAGGGACTTGTATTGTTCATGATATAAATCCCTATTATCATAAGCTTTCTAATAGCTCTCATATACAAAGGTACATCATAATAGGAAAACACTGACAATGTTGTTTAGCAATGATGATGATGATGATGATGATATCACCGAAAGAAAGATAGAGAAAGAGGCCTAAAAGTTATTAAAAAACTGTGAGAGTAAAATAATTTAAAAAAGTTAATTTAAATTTTTGTAAATTTCCCCTGATGTTATTTTATTTGTGAGATTTTTATTATTTAAACAAAGTTATTAAATTTTGTGATATTATCCAATAAACTTGACTATTGGTACCTTCAACACTTATGAAAATTTTAAAGTTGCTGAAGTGCAGTTCTTGAAGATTGTTAATGATGGTGTGTTTTAGCCTCCCTATGATGTTGTAGGATGCAAGTTCGAAAGGGCTGACTGGGTGACAGCTCGAAAAGACGTCTTCTTCCATAGACGTGTAGATCATGAGTGTAGGTCTTTCGACCAACAAATTGTAGGCTTTCCAAATTATCACTTTTCTGTCGCAACACTAACTCATTTTTTTTTCATTGAATTTCCCTTTGAATTAATTAATAAGTTCAAAGGAAAATTGCGTGACTTTTTAGTAGAAATTTTTACACAAGATTGTTCCTTATTAATTCCTTCATCATTATGTATACTGTGAAAGTCCCTAATTAATTGGTAGTTTTTTTGTTTTAATTAACTTTTCATATTTTCTTGTCGTTAGGTTTAATCCCTTCGTCAAGTCCCTCTCCACCGATGTCTTGCTAGCTTGCCTGTCCTGTCGATTCCAGAAATTGTGATTAAATTTTGAATTTTTCTGTTTTCCTCTGTATCTTTGGAGTCCTTTTTAATGTATCCTGGATTTATCTATGGAACTTTCTTCATCTTCAATAAGTGGTTATGTATGAACTTGTAACATGTGGAATATTTGAGTATTGTATAGTTTTAAAAGGAAGACATGTGATTGGACCAAGCACAAATAGGTCAAAGATTTTGATTGGTTGTTGGAACATGGGAGAGATGCTGTAAATTAATTTAAAAGCTGTAAATTTTTAACTAAAAACACCCAAGAAGATAAAATTGTAAAATAAATAGGTTTAGAATGAATTTATAATTAATGTTTTGGTATATTATTATACAAGTGAGTATATGACCGTAATTAATAAAAATTTGCTGTGTTAGTAGATCTGTATATAGACACTTAGTTTGGGATGCTAGGCAGGAGTTCAGTTGGTCAGGAACGCTCGAGGGATTAATATGTGTTTTAAGACAGTTTGAAGGGAACCTTTGAAGTGAGTAGATGTGTTTAAGACAGTTGAAAGGAAATCTTTGAAATGGCAAGACGTATGTGATGTGAGTAAAACTTTAAACATGTGTTAAAAACAGTGGGTCAGGAAAACAGTGTTAACCTGATAGAATTGTAGACAGAGAATTTTTGAAATAAAGAAGACAATAGTATGAGTCAAATATAAAAAATATTTTTTTCAGAACAATTTAGAGAAGTGATATGTCCCAGTTTTTATAACTCTCTAAATGAACAATGTAGAACTGTGTTAATATGTAATGAACATTTTGCAAATCCTTATAAGGGATTTCAAATCATGGTGTATCAGAAGTTGGAGACTGCACGAGCGTTGAGCACGGGAGGAACTACGATTTGGAGACATCCATGGAATCAAAGGACACCAGGACTCATCTCTACGAATATTTTTTTATATATATAGATGTTCTGGTATAGACATCATAAACAATTCATTATCTTATTTATGTGTATTATGAGTAGAGTATGATTTTGCTAGATGTATTTTTGTGTTTTTATATTTGTCAGGATAAATTCAAGATAATTAATTTTTTATTTTATATATAATTAAGTCTCCTTCTGAGACATAAAATATCTTTCTTTAAATAATTCAAATTCTTTATGTTGCAACATTAAAATGCAAAGTAAGAAATATGTAAAACATAACTTTTGATTTTAACATAAAGAAGTCGACTAAGATAAAAGATTTTTTGAACAAATGTTTAATAATAGAATATATATTATCATTCATATTTCTGATCTTATTTGTAACATAAAAAATCATTTTAATAAATATTTGGTGTACAATTTCAGCAGAACAAGGCTTTGAATCTCTTAATTGTCACCTATTGCAAAGTACCTCTTAAAAAGAACCTTTGACCTCGAGAGACTGTAATTAAATTTTTTTCAAAATTGGTAAGCTAAGCTTCCTGGCGCCCATAAAGCTGAGCAACTTATTTCAATTCATATTTTTTTTTATTATTAGTTAACAAAAGTAGTTTACCTTTCATTAATTCCTTAATTTTTTTTATTGAATCATTTCAAACTCGATTTGTAGTAGTAGGTTGCGTATTTTGGAAGTTACGGTACTTTCATCTAATTATATTTTTTGAAAATTTACTTTTTTATTGTTATTGATTTTTGGTTTTTTAATTTTTTTCACTTATTACTCTTGGTGTATGACGATACCGTATATTTTCATTTCATATGGTTTACGAGTTATTCACACTTAAAGTTTTTCTTCAGGCGACAATAACTTTTTGTTTAGAAAAATCCCCTTTTTTAAATTTACATCATTTTAGTTTGTCATCCCTATATACAGATTCTATATTAAATATTTTTGTCTTCTTATTTCATATTTTCAGCTCTTTATTTATGCTAAACTTGTTTTATAAATTCTCAATTTTAAACTGATAATTACTCATTTAATTTGATTGTGGTAGGCTTATAATATATCAATTTATTTGTTTTTACCTCTTTTATCCCTTTTACTAATAATATATTTAATTTTTCCTTTTTTCGCCGATTTATTTACAAAAAACTCTAAAATGCCTATTTAACCCTTTACTATTTAACCCCCCTCCCAATTATGTATTTTTATTTACATACTACTCTTTATTATCTAACATTATTCACCCTTAGTTATGGCTATTTGTTTGAATTTACGACGATTTTAATTATTTTAAGTTTGGCAAACAAGTTGAATCTGGTTTGTCATGGCTACAATATCGCTACCGTGTGTTCCAGGCTTTACCAAAATTGATTGCATCGCTGTTGCTATGCTAGCCTTTCCTAACATTACAATTATTTTGTGATAATTTCCCTTGAGCGAATTGAGTTTCTCAATCCGTCTCAGCATGTGGATATGTTTCTGTATGAATAGGTGTAGTAAAGAAACTACCTTTTGTGTAATTTGAAAAACTCTAAACATAATTAAGCCATCAGTTTAAACAAACATATTATTGATGGGCCAGAATGAAAATCAACAATATCACCCAAACTAAAATGAATAATATAACTACCTATTTTTGTCCTCTCCTTAAATTCATTTAACTGAAATATCAAAAATAATAATAATAATTAAAAAAATATTAGTCAACAATATTCTTAAAGTATTTACTCACTTAAACAAAATTCGACTATACATCATTAACTAAATCAGCTGTCAAGTTGAACAAATGTTCCATTGCCTAAGAGTTCTGTAATCCAAAGTTGGCACTTCCAATATGTTATATATATACTCATTATTTATATTACTTAATATGTCTCCCTACTTTACTCAATATTCTTATTAACTCACTTTAACTCAATATATCTCAACTGGGGTATATTACACTTACATCCATAGATAAGCATAGTGATTCTGGCGTCACAAAAATGTTACAAAATATATTATAATAGATGCTCAGGGAACCTTTTTACATTTACAAATATGGTAATGTCATTATGAATTAGACCCTATACAAAATTCAATATCCATGTAAAATAAAATTGTATAACTCATATATGAACTTTAGTTAATAATGTTGTACAAGATGCATAGATTTAGTCACGTTTAATACTTAAAAAATAAGAAGACTAAAAAATTGATTATTAGGTTTTTTACTATACAATAATTTATATTATACTTTTATGTGTATAAATTGATACATCTTGAAAAAATTGATAGATTGGATTAAGATTTATTCTGCTTACTCCTTTACATATTAAAATCATTACAAATGACAATTTTGTTTTAACACTACAACATGTTATTTTAAATCCATGCATACACTCTTTTCTTTTTTCGAGGCTGCTCATCTGAACTGATTTTTATGCTTTTTTACTCACTTATTATAATGTTACTTACATTGTATCAATGTTTCTCTCGTATGCATCACAAAATACATTTTAAAATTATACAATTCAAGTTTTAATTCGACTTTTGGGTTTTTCCTATAAGGCCTACTATGTGTTCTTAATTACAAGACCAGAAACTTTTATAATACTGTTTTTTATGGCTATATATTTTTTATATTCTGTCATGGTTATTAATCTTCACAAGAAGTATCTTTTTAAATGTTTCTAAAATTTCCATCAATAATACTTGTATTTATAGGTAATTATTTAAAATAGACATTTAAAGTATTTATTTATTTATTTATTCTGACCAATCTAATTGAAACCAACTAAGAATTTAAATTTTATAAAATATATCACAATTTACATAACACTTGATATCTTAAATTAATGACAATTAAATTTGTAATTAAAACAATTCCTAAGGAACCAGATTGTAAGGTTTAGTTCTTTTGAGTCTAAGTAGGTCATTTTCCACTTCAAGAACAGATTGCATTTCTTAATTATCATGTAGGTGAAGTCGGTTTTCATATTTTACAGCGTCTGGATTTGGTTTTTAACCTAGTAAATAAAGGTTTTTTGTTGCAACTAATTGGAGGAAATCTGAATTTTTTACAGGTGATAGCCCCATATAAGACATGTATTTTCTCAAAAGTCCCCGCTTCTCCCACTTGTGCTTTCTCTCCACTCCCTCCAAAGTTTGAAAATGCAGTTGTTCACTATATCACTTAAACCTTCTAGAGAAGCTTTGTATTGGCAACGAACTTCAACCTACAAACTAGGGGTTTGAGACATGAAAATGGCTGGACAAAGAATGTCTCAAGACAGATTCCTATTATAAAGGCCTTTACCCTGATGATCTACTTTCATGCAGCTGTAAGACACCATGCTAAAACTACTGTTGGAGCAGAAAATCCGAGTTTAACTGTTCAGTAATGTGTGATGTAAAAACTTCAAAAGGTTTACCATGACTTACTTCTCCAACACATGAACCAGATAGAGATGAAATAAGTTTAAGTACCTCATGATTAGAAATAAATAATTGAATATAAGCAATTATAAAAAGCAATGTAAATAAAACTATAAATAAGTTAAACATTTTACAACTAACTGGTAGTGTACCTTGAAAATATTACACAATATTTACACATGTAAGGTGGTCCTTGATGCTGTCATATAAATTATTGTATCAAAATAAAACTTTCTTATAATTATAAATAGGCATAAACATGACAGTTGCCAGTTTTAGCCAGTCCGAAACATGGCGGATTTTTAGGTGGTGGATAACAGAAGGTCCTATTCGGTATGCCCTCAAACCAAAACTGGCATAAAACTACAAATAAAAATAGTATTGCTATATTTTTGTATATTTCTTGAGATAGATTTTAAAGATATGGGAAAAGTGTAGTGTTTGAAATAAGTTTTGTTAATGTATAATTAAAGCCTTATGCAAAATCTGTATAGCCCAAATGAAAGAGTATGGTGTCGAAATGCTAGAGCGGCGCATATGAGGTCAATTTGATGAAACCCAAGACAAGACTAATTTATTCCACTAATCCATACCATTCTAAAGTTTGAAATGTGTACTACAAGTTTTGTTTCAAACATTTTTGTATATTTCATCTATTTAAAACAACATATAACAAAAAGAAAATTTTGTCTTCTTAAAAAAAAAATTTCTTAGGTTTGTAATTTTATAGCGCCATAAGTCTAATTTTAAATAAAAATACTTTGAAATACAACTTGTAGAAAACTTAATGAGGAACAATCCAAAAAATGTTAACTCCCTATGACATTTATGTAGCCTACAGACTTATTAGTAA
Organism: Aphrophora alni; assembly: GCA_963513935.1. Classification (NCBI taxonomy): domain Eukaryota; kingdom Metazoa; phylum Arthropoda; class Insecta; order Hemiptera; family Aphrophoridae; genus Aphrophora; species Aphrophora alni. The sequence goes on from OY740765.1 coordinate 44,023,291, forward strand.
TGTGGTGAAGAACTGCATTTTCGAACATTTGAAGAGGGTGGGGGAAAGCACAAGGGGGAAAGGGGGGCTTTTGAAAAAAAATACATGTCTCATAAAGGGATTATCACCTGTAAAAATCCAGATTTCCCCCACTTAGTTGCGATAACCGGTAGTTTTTGGTCTTTATTGACAAGGCTATTTCTACAGTCTTGATTATAGAGTACACCACCCCTCTTTAGTCTTATGTTAGTTCATAAGGAAAATTTTGTTCTTAGTTGTCTGAAGATTCCTAATGGTGAAACAGCTGTCACAAATAAAGTTTGTTTTATGTGAAATTTGGTTTTAAGTTATTTTTACCTTAATATGGAATTTCACCAAGTAGAAACTGTATTTACACTTAATACCAGCAAATATCCTCACCAATCCAGAATACTCGTCACTATGTCTAACATAATAATATTTGTTTAATAAATAAGATTTCAACAGCTCAAAATATTGATCAGGAAAATCTCTATGAAATTTGTTTTCCAAACCCTTATGTTACACACTGTCAAATGCCTGTGCAACATCCAGGAAGATCACAATGCAGATTTTCTTTTCATCAAGCATTTTTTCAATAACATTGGTAATTTTATGAACCTGGTCAATCGTTGAGTGTTTAGTTCTGAATATGAACTGATGTTTTGGTATTAATCGTCTCTTTGAATGACTCATATTAAACTTTTGAGAAGTAATTTCTCAAATAGCAATGAAATAAGTCAATAAGATGCTACTTCGGTAGATTTTGTTCTTGGTCTTAGGGTTAATATTACTTTGTGATGATGTCACTGGTTAGGTATTGAAATCTTACTCAGAATTTGTTAAGTATGTTTTGGTTGAGATGGTACTAACCAGCTATGGTAGGAGCTGAAGATAAAAAAAGCCTATGACATAGGAGCCAGGCTTCCAGAGAAGTCTGTGGTGTGCCAACAACTTGACTGGACTTATAAAGAGTTCCCCAAATTTATTTATTTTATTTAATCCACCAGTTTTTCTTCTAAATTATTATGTCGAGCTAGGTTTCTGGTAATGGCGTTTACACTATGTCAGGAAGGCCAAATAATGTGTCACATCACAAAAATATATATATTTAAATGTGTGAGTTACCAATAGACTTGTTCACCCATATTTCAATTTGACTTCTGTGTAATTTAATTTAATAATTAAGTCTAAGTTTTGCCTTTAGTTTATCATAATTAACTCATTAAGAGCTGACTATATGTAGTGCTATATAATTACCAAGGGTATAAGTGAATTTAGAAATTACAGAATAGAACACTTTTAGTAGAGACAGAGAGCACAAAGTAAAGCTTGTCTTTGCTCTCTATGATTTCATTTTTAATCAAGTCAAGATATAGGTGGAACCCCACTGATTTTTTGAACTACTCAAAAGGTGTTGTCACTTGTAAAGATCCACTCCATATTACAGTAGAGAAAATTAAAACAGAATTACCAGAACAATATGTGATTGAAGATATTCGGATTATGAAAGCTGAGAGTGGCAAGAAAGTGCCAATTGTTTCGTTGGTGTTAACCTTTTGCACACTGACCAATGGCTGGTTGTTGGACCACATGTCACTAACCCTTGATGTTGTTTTAAGTGTCAAAGTTATTGATATGTGAGTTCTACCTGCACAAAGCCAGAGGTATGCGGATAACAACAGGGTTACAACAGTGATGGATGTGAAATGTACCAACTGTGCTGGCGAGTGGCGACCATACTGCTCATTCCATTCACTGCACCAGATACAAGGAGGAGAAAACTATTTTGTCTATCATGTCGAAAGACAAAATAACTTTCTCCAATGCAGAAAGCTTTTAGGTTACCAACTGTAGTTATGAGTAAATCTTTTGCTGCAACAGCTTCAAACAAAAGACCACCTTATGAAAACTGTGGTGACCTGAAAGAAACAGTTAAGCTGCTAACAAAGCAGGTGGCTCAATTATTGGACATCTTTTCCAAAAGTATTCCGAATAATTTATATCTTACTAAGATCAAAGCAAATCCTTCATTTCCAGAAGTAACTCCATCCACTTCTGCCACGAAGAATAAAAATTCAAAAGTCGCGCCTGTAACAAAGATTAGGACTTTGTCTCCAGACAAAAAAATTTTGAAAAACAAATTTGTCTCCATCAATCCCACTCATTTAGTTTGAAGAGGTTTTTGGTTTTTTGCAATTATTTTGTCACTACAGTCAAGTCAGAGTTGAGGATGGAGTAGCAATACTTGCTGAAAGAATTTAAAAATTAGAATGCACCGCAATATTGAAACACGCTATTCATTTAAAGATTTGGAAGAGGTTGATGTAGCAATTGAAGAAAACATACAACTCATGAGATACGGTTTAATAGGAACTATATGCATTTAAACGTGGCTAAAACAAACTTCATACATTTTAATTTGGGTAGAAAAATTGGCAATAATTTATCTTCAAAATATAGTTATTGTGATTGTAGTCACAGTATTACTTGTAGTTGTATCAATATTTATGAAACTGAATCTTTGAAATATCTAGGTATTGTATGGACAATAAGTTGAGCTGGAAACCACATAGAACTAAATTCAAAAAAACTAATTGAATATTTATATCAGAAAGTTTTATTTTTTGAAAATTGTATGTCCCATTTGGATGCTAGAGAGAATCTACTTTGCACTTATTGAGAGCAGGTTACAATATGGCATAGAATGTTGGGGTGGCACTTATTTTGAAACTGTAAAGCCTATTATCGTCCAACAAAAGCATATAGTAAGGTTATTATTTAAAAAAATCTAAATGTGAACATTCCTTTCAGTTATTTAAAAAAGCAAATTTTTTGCCCTTCTGTTCTTTGTATGTATGTAAAGTTTTAAGAATGTTTTTTATTAGGAGCGGGAACGATAAGGTGAAAGATATAGATGATAAACCTATTCTGAGATCTAAATGTAATCATAGGATACCACTATGCCATACCTCGTAAAACAGCATATAGACATTTCTATCTCTATGCTGCACCAAAGTTTTTTTTTATGATACCACATAAAATCAGGGAAATGAAATCTTTAAAAATGTTTTTAAAACTGTTGAAGAGATTTTTATTTATAGATAAATTAGATAATTGGTTTTAGCATATATATATATATATATATATATATATATATATATATATATATATATTGTGATGTGTGTGAATGTAGTAGATGGAGTTTAGTTTATTGTATCTCTTGTGCCTTACAAAGTTATAATCTTTTACTAGCCTGTTGTTTTGCTTTTTGTTGCTTCAGACTGTGAAGTTAGTTTATGTATGATAATTTTTTGATCTTGTTTTATTTGTGTGATAACTAATCACAATTACTTCTAAGAATATTTGTTTTTAGTATAAGGATCTCTTCAATTTCTACTTATTAAATATTTTCTATTATGATGGAGGGTCCAAAATAGGCTTTTCCTTAGGACCTCCTACATTTCTCTTGTGCATTTTTTTTTTTTTTTTGTGTCAGTTTTTTAAATTTTATTTTCTTTTAAATAAACTATTGAGTATTGCATAATATTTTTTATTTGTTGTGGTAAGTTTTATTGCGAATTTTGTATTTGTTATAGTGTTTAATCTTGCACATGAGAAATAAAATAAACTATTATTATAAATAATTATTATATTCGAGGAGTAATGTTTTCCCAATACTTGATTGGAAGCTACAGTAATTCCTCATCGAAAACCAGGTAAAGAAAAAAACTGAACCCAGTAGTTACCATTCCATTTCTCTACTAGTGCAGACTGGTAAATAAAATGATCAATCAGTGTCTTGTTTGGTACATTGAAAGTAATCGGCTGTATTTTAATGAACACTACTGCATTAGACAGAGCCAATCACCTGATTTCAATAGTCTGTCATACAAAATGTCCTTTTCTTGTGTCAAATATAGGTTGCAGTGTTTTTTGGCCGGGAAAAGGTCTATTATATAGCTTGGAGAAGAGGAATTCTGAATATTTAAAAAATCATGTGTTATAAATGACAATATTCTTACTTTTATAAAAACTTCCTTAGAAACAGTTCTTTCAGAGTGTGGTTTGGAGCTAACTTATCAGATGATTTTCATTTAGAGAATGGTGTACCCCATGGTAGTGTGCTGAGCATGACCCTGTTTGCTGTGGCAATGAACTAATGTGAAGTCCTCTGTCCACTGTTCTCTATTGGTTGACAATTTTGCTATAAATGTGGCTACTCGAGGTAAGGCAATTGCCGAAAGAGCCCTTTAGCTTCTCATAAATAGACTGCAATCCTGATTATGAATGACAGGATTTAAATTCTCTGCTTCAAACAGCCAATGTTTCATGTTTAGTCATCATAGACTTAACCGTCAGCTTTTATTATTTCTCAATGAAACACAACTTCAAAACTACTGTAACTGCTGGATTCTTAGGTCTATTATTTAATCAAAGACTATCTTAGGTTCCATATTTATCTGATCTGAAAACACGGTAAACTAAAACACTTGATATCGCTGAGTGATTATGGCTGTATAGTGTGCTCATCCACAAGACCACCAGCCACACCACAAGCTTGATTCGGTACATAACTCTGACCTTAGTATTGTTTCTGGAACGAGTTCATTTTCTAGCTTACTTGATGAGGCTGGTGAACCATCTCTTTCATGATGAATATAGCAATTACAAATATTATATATGAGTAGTCTGTGCTCTAAACCGTATCATCCACCATAAACCAATGTTTTTAATAATCCCTTGGTTGGTAGATATCGTGACCAAAATGGTAAAGTAGCGAAAGTGCAAATTGGCTACTTTACAGGAGAGCTAAAAAACACTTCAAAGTTCAAACAAAAATCTGGTATTAGTGTTATTTATTCTTGAACAACTGATCTTAAAACCTTGAAAAATGCTGTAAAAAATGTTAATTATTAAAATAGGCCAAATGACTATATTTACCAAAAATGTCAGTTTCGTTAGTTTACCAAAGAGATTATCTTGTACATATCTTGTTTGTTAGGCTACGGTGAAGTAGCGAATCTGAATTATTGTTTATGTTTAATGCTTATTTTCACCATTATAATTGTTTGTGAGATGAGGGAATAGAGTAAAAAATAACGTGAGTATGAATCAACACAAGAAATGTAAATTTAATGAATTAAAAACTAAAAAAGTACAACCAAATCAACAAATGAATGTTTGAAATATAAATATTTTCAAAAGTAACATCATTTAGCTCTGATTACTCACTATCATATTCTTCAGATTCATCTGGTTCTGGGAGGGCATCTCGTAAACTATGTTCAGAGGGGAGATTGTTGTAAAAGTCGTGATAAATATGTGGAATCTGCAGATCTTTACAGAGTTTTTGAAGGTCTTTCAGCTTTTTTGTCGAAACTGGGAATCTCATCTTGTAAGGCTTCACTAAAGAGTTATTTGATGGCCTGCCCCTTTTATTTTTGTTCACCTTTACAACGTACTTAACAAAAGATGCATCTTCTGTGTACTCCGTTCTTACAAATACAGAATCTCGGTGAGTTGTCCTGTATTGAAACCAAACGGCTTTGTTGAAAGGTAGGTGGTTATTTTTTTGTCATTATTTTCCGGGTCCACAAAAATAACCTTGTCTAGGCCTACAGAAAAATCTATAAAGTCGTCATGGCACAAAGGCATCACCTCAAATGGTTTTACTTGGCACCACCCCTCGGGAGTAAAAATTGGAACATTTTTACTCTGTTGTTCTATTTTGGCATGTATGGAGTCACACTCCATTTGACTATAACCAGGTTCAAAAAATCTGTCATCAATTTGCTTGATTGTGGGATGCTCCTTAATAACATGCATGCACATTGAAATGAATTTGGATTTTTTTTTTTTTTGTTGTCTCCTACAGCTATCCGACATCATTCTAACAAGTTCAACATTGGTCTATCTCATTAAAAATGTATAGATGCAGGTAAATACCTCTGTACTGCCCCGGTTTCCTTCTGTCTCATCCCAGACACAGCAGGTGACACTTGCGTCCTTAAGATTGTAGATGGTAAGGTTGTACACAGCCAACTTTCTGACATAGAAGAATGGTCCACTGGCTCCCTTTGGTGTATTGAGGACAGCTTGAAGGTCTGATTGGATTGCCAAAACATTATGTTGTTCTTTTGCATCTTCCTTGTTTTTGTCTCTGATTTTTTGTGTGGGTTCTTTACGTTCACAGTGCTCAATATACTGACTATCATCATAACCAGCATCGTGTTATTGTTCTTCGTGAGCTATACATTTCTTGCATTGATCTTTTTTGGGTTTGTGAAATTTGAGTTTGTACTCACGAAAGATCCATCTATACTTCTCAAAAGATACTGGATTCTTGTTTACTTCAATGCACTTTTTTTGTACAAGTTGTGCATAATTGTTACATTTAATGCACTGTCTAGATATTGGTGCTCAGATTTTTTACGTGCGTAATGGGATTCCATTCTTGGGAAAGACAAAATATGCTCTCTGATGACCTTCTCAGTGGTAGGGTGTATTTTATTTGGTGGATCTTTCTTTCCTCTGTGATATTATCATTGAACTCACTACTTTCACCTAGTACTCCAGGTCCGACATTATTATTATTAGATGCCTCTTCTCTGTGTAGGTCTACAGAGTTTTGTCCATCTATGGCAGTTACAAAATATGACAGCCTTCTTGAGTGCCCAGTTGGCCTGTGGTTCTCAGTGTGAATTAAATCTTCATTATCACTGTCATCAATATACTCTGAAAAGAATAATTAAAATATAGGACCAATTGGACTTCATATTTAATGCTAAAAACTAGGTCATAGCCAGAAGTTTCAAGCAGATCCTGCATAACTATCACAATGAGAACTAAACCTTGTTACATTATTAGTTAGGCCTAGGCCTATAAGTTCTTGTCAAGATTAAAATTGTACTTGCCTTCAAAACATGGATGATATTCATCACTGTCGTTGCTATCAGCAAAACAAAACTGAAAAGTCACTCACTGTTGTGTGTTGTATTTAATCAGCTGATTCCACAGAGGATAGAGGAAGCTGTTGCTTTAAACAGAGCTAGTGTAGTAGAGTTAATAAAATTAAAGAATATTTTATTTTATTGAGGTGCAATCCAATCATTCTTTATTTACATTATTTCAGCACTAGAATCTTAACTTAGGTAAAGCTACGAATGTGCCACTTTCGTCAGTTTGACCTTTTGCAATATAAATAATACGCTAAGGTAAAAGCACGAATGTGGCATATTCGTTTGTTTACCAGTGGATAGTTCATATACGACTATTTAGCATTGTGAATAAGGAAGCAAAGGCAGATTCGTTAAAATAAACGTAGTGACCATTGTCGTTAATATTGGTTCTGCACATTCGTTGTTTTACTGGAGTGTAAATCTCTCTCAGCACTTTTTATTTTGCGCATTAGCTCAGATTCGACAATTTTGCACATTCGCTACTTTACCATTTTGGTCACGATATGAATGTCATCAGAACTGCACTGCTCCATTTGACATTAGAACTGTAAGGATCCTCGTCAATTTGGGACTTGTACTCTCTTATTTACAACTTACTATGCTCTATGTTTTATTCCTACATGGCTTATTTAATTGCAACAATTTTATTTTTATCTGTCCAGATTCATTAAAAACAATACACCTGATGTAATGTATCAGGAGTTCAGATATGTAACAAATGAATACCGTACCCATCTAGTGAGATGGATATTATTATCAATGATAGTTCTAAACTGGATAATAAAGTTGTTTGTACATATTACTCATCTGGACAGATGTGTTTGTATGGATTGCCATCAGTTTTAAGTATTTTTACTGCCAAAATATTTGCTATTTTAAAAGGTTTTACTGTAACATTTGGTTTTCATCACTATCTTTTGTGTTCCGATTCCAAAATTGCTTTACTGGCTATCCAGGATATATATATTCTAATAACCCCTTGGTTGAGGATATTATGTGTACCATACACAGGCTTCAGCTATTGTATCACCTTGCTGGTTACCTGAGTATTGAGGAATTATGGGAAACAAAAGCAGACGAAGCAGCAAAGGAAACTACAATCAGATGCCAATCACACAGTGCATTATTAAGATATTTGACTCCGTAGCAGTAATTAAACATTTATTCCATGGTTAGAGGGTGAAGAATGGACATGAATTATGTCCAATAAATTGAGATAAATTCAGAATATCATCCTTGGATTTCATCTATTTGCATCAATCATCTAGAGGAAATGGTGATTACCCGTGTTCATATCTGTCATTCCATGATCACTCATGGATTTTTGATGGAACACAGGATTCCGTCATAATGCCCATTTTGTCAGAGTGTCCTAACGATGTCCTAATAGAGTGTGTATTTCTAAAAAGTGGGCGTAGGACATTTATTTTAACCAATTCATTTCAGGCGTTATTGGGGGATAATCCTGAGATCCTCAACCAGGGATTATCCTTTTTGTGTCATTTGAAAAAAAAAATTTTATTTTAAATTTCTCGATTTAATTATTGCAGAGCCCATTTACAACTAACTCTGTAATATATGTTTGTAATTGTTGTTAATTGTAATAATTTTATCGTTATTACCTCACTACAAGGTCCTTTTACCGCCCTGTAATATTCATTTTTAATTGTTATTAATTGTAGGCGCTATTTAGTTTATCTTTGTTAACTTGTAGCAGGACATTTTACAGCCTTGTAGCTTGTTATTTTGTAATTGTTAATTTACAATTTTAACTAGTATTAGTCTTGTTAATGTTGTTCAAATTTTGTCATTAATTTTATTTCTGTTTGTACTTTTTAATATGAAACATCTTAAGGTCAATTTTGTGAAGGTGGTGATGGTTTTTGGTCTTAAAACTAAACAAACAAAAATTTATGAATGAAATAATAGTAAATTAAGAACACTAATTTAGCCTATTTAACTTAATAACAATAATTCATTATTTAAAAATATTGATCAATTTGTAAATAATCGTTAGTGTGAAAAGATGATGTTTCAATGAATAAGTCATAATCTGTAGTTGTTTACATGTAGACAAATATTGTGTCTTTCAAACAAAGTGTGACACAAAGTTTTTGCACATCTAACAACTACAGATGATCACTTATAATATAAATGTCTTGTTTCAAATTAAGTTTTTCTTTTGGAAAAATGTGCATTTACATTTATTTGATGATTCAAATTTTCACAAGTGTTTTCATTTCTAGTGAATAATTTTAGTCATATTTTGATGTAACTTTTACATTACTGTACTCACATAAGTAATACCTATGTATACTTATATTTCTCTAGTATCCGGTTTCGAGCCAAGGAGGAATGTCTCATAGTAATAAAGAAAATACCAAATATGGAATAAATCAAAATCAGCCAAATGAAATAACCTATCCTGATGTGACTCAGAATGAAAGTACCGATGACACGAATCCCTCCCAGGTAGCAATGTTATTTGAATTTAAATTGTTAATAAATATGAGAATGAAAGAATGACTATATAATTGTTGTATATTTATATTATTACATGTAAATTTGTATTAAATTATTGCTTCAATATATTCTTGTTACAGTACAATATATCAGGTTTAAAAATAAAATGTAAAAGGTTTGACAACTTTTATCAGCAGAAAATCAAGGAATAGAGCTATGCTTATTAAATAAATTATAATTGCAGTTGTATACAGTTCAAATTCCCAACATTGTAATAAATATATAACTTAGAGGTTTTATAAATATTACTTAAGTTAAGTTATTTTTACTTTTTATTAATTTTAAGTTTAGAATGAAGTTATATTTTATTAATTTAAAAACTTTACACAGCTTATGGGAGCCAGGCTGCTTTCGCTTACCAATTTTGAAAAAGAAAAGGAGTTAAATATTATAAGATCTCGGGCATGAATCGTTTTAAAAGTGTACTTTCAGTGATTTCTGGTATCAAATGAAGAACTCATTTATATGCTGAAATTTTACATAAATTTATTAAAAACAAGTTATTTTTCATACATTAGCATTTGTTATAGAGACATATATCATGGAAACAACTGTAGCTATCATCTTAGTCAAATTACTTTTTATTTCCTCGGAAGGAGGACTAATCTTTTATTCTTTGAACTTGAAATTGACTCTAAGTTGCAACTAAAATTGATTTTATGAACAAAAACAAATTAAAAACATCTGCTTTTTAATATGAATTTACGTTCCTTGACAAGGATAAGTATGCCAGTAGACATTTATTAATCTTTTACATAAAAAAAAAAATTACTATCCTTTATACATTAAATTTATATAATAAAAATTAAAAAATTAAACATTGTAAATTTTTATACAATAACAGAGTAAATATAGTGTGTTGAATAACACAAGTTATCAGTCCATAGTCATACTATACGTAATTCAATGGTGGTCCTGGCAGCGTGCTAACTGATGCCACTATTCTATCCGTGGCTAAATTGTAATCACACTTCACGAATGTTTGTAATAAGAAAATCTGTTTACATATTAGTCCATTCTGTAACTTGTAATTGTTCATTTTCCGACCGTATTAGTATAACACACGCTAATTGTCTATTGTCTATGCGCGAGAACACGTCTAATCAACTTAACTGGACAAACAAGATTTTTGTTAATACACTCTCTCCCTTCACGACCATCGATTAAACTCTTTACATTTTTTATTGTTCTACATATCAAATTAGTACATCACACTATGCAAATTCTTTCCACAAAAGTCTCTAAACTTCTTACTCAACTTGACAGAAACACATTTTTACTTTCTAACCATCTCAACACTCTTACTCTGATTCAAGAAACACATCTGACCTGCTCCACGGTTCTATTCAGACTGCCTCCTTACCTCGTGGTTATTTTTCACATCTTCCGGTATGGGGTTCACCTTTTCTGTATCATGGACTCTATTCAAAATCTCGCCGTATCAGCGTTATCTGTTTCATCGAATGCACTGTTCAATACTACGCGCATGACAACTAGTTCCTTTTACAGATTTATATTCACACACAAAATTATTTAATTTCTTATAACTAAAATTTCTTAAATCCTATACATTATTATTTACTTGTGTTTGGAAATCCATGTTAATTTAATTTACTTTATTTTAACTTTAAAAACATAAGTCACGTTTTCGACTTATTTACCCCCTCCCAATTTCTTTCTATACGATTTCCCACTATTATTTATTATTCAAACGGGATTAACCTTTTTTAGGTATTACAACATCAAAAAAATGTATTCAGTTTTTGTAAATATAAACATACTTTTTTGTAATTATTATTATTTTTTTTTACACAAACACATATAAAATCTAATATTAAGATTTTTTTTCATTCTTGGTAACTAAAACCATTAGATAAATTGAATGAATATTGCTGTAATTTTTGAAAATGAATTTTTGTCTTTAAGATGGTTCATGTTCTGACTTTATACACAAAATGAACACACTGTAGTTTATCAGCTAATTTTATTGTCATATTATTCATTACAGGGTCACAATAGTTGAAACATTGAAAAATTAATGCCTTCACCAGCTGAACTTTAATATTAAAGCTAATATTAAAATGACTTTTTTCAAAGTGCGCATGTCAGCAAAAACTTTACTACACTTGGCAATTACAAAAATTGAAACATGGCAAGTTTCCTTTCAGCTTAAAGTACTGGTACGAGTAGTAAGTGCCAATCCAAGATATAATCGCAATGTAAAGATTAATCACCAAAATTAGAGTACCAAAACCTATCTTTAAAAAAGTTATTTTTGTTTGGTATTTGGTATTGTAGATGAGTATAAGAGAATATTAGTGTAATTTGTATGTACTGAGTATATTGTTTGATAGGGTGTCAAATATAGAATAGGAGAAATATTTCCAAAATAAAATATAATATTTTCCCATTATTTTATTTGTGTATGAATTAATTTTATTATACATGCTATGAAACATTCCCAAAGGACAGGCCCGGCTCTAGATATACCAAACCTTTGCAGCCGCCTAGGGCGGGATATTTTACAATTTGACATTTTAAAAACCTAACTTACAAAAAACTATGTTAAAACAGAGAAACAATAAATGTATCGCACACTTACACTGCACTGATTTAGTGGACACAACTAATTGAAATATGTTTGGCACAACTAAAAAAAAAATAATCGAGGCATATTAGTTCTTACACATAATTGTATAATGCATTTTTTCATTACAACATTAACCCTTCAAGAGGTGGCTTATTTTAGGCTTAAGGAGTAATCACGTCATGTGACGTGTCTAGGTTGGTGTTACGATTACGACACCAACAGCTGCTTTTTCACCGCTACCATGTAGCTCCGTACTGTAAAAGTGTTTCACTGCTAATAGTTGATATTTATCCCGCTAGAATGTGCGGGCATGATGTCATGTATACTACCACTGGTCAATGGCAAACTCCCTACAAGGCTGCTTGAACGTCATTTCCCGAACCCCTGCCTATCAGTAAAGCAAGGAAGTGGAAGGTTCAAAAACAGTGCTATGTATTGAGCAACACAAAAACCAGGCCAAAGAAGAGGAAAGACACCTCATATAAATGTGTAGACTGTTCAGTAGCATTATGTGTGCATCCTTGCTTTGGAGAGTTCCACACAAAAAAAGTTTTTTGAAGATAAAACATTTTACACCATTTTATTATTATGTTAAAATTAAAATACAAAGCAATTTTAGTGCACTTAATAGTTTTAATAAATCAATAACTAAATTTTACAAAGTGTTTATTTCTCTTTTACTTGTGTTTCTAGGTTGTGAAAAGCAAAATCATGTTATATGGTGTGATTACTTTTACAAAAACTAACCTCGGTTTTTCAATTATATGAAACTAAAAATGTGATAAATGTGTTAAAGATGAATATAGCAAACAATATTTAATAATTATTAAAAATAAAATTTCTTACTCTAGAAGTGTAGTAAAAATGTGAAATTTTTTACTTATTTAGGGAATAAATAAAGGTTTTTTGTTGCAACTAATTGGAGGAAATCTGAATTTTTTTACAGGTGATAGCCCCATTTAAGACATGTATTTTTTCAAAAGTCCCCGCTTCTCCCACTTATGCTATCTCTCCACTCCCTCCAAAGTTTGAAAATGCAGTTGTTCACTATATCACTTAAACCTTCTAGAGAAGCTTTGTATTGGCAACGAACTTCAACCTACAAACTAGGGGTTTGAGACATGAAAATTAACCCCTTAAAGGGTTAATAATATATTTTCTCTCGTGTCACACACATTAAAATTATTATAAGCAGAAATACACATTATATTTATTATAATACACATACTTGACTGTATACACTGCAAGTTTGTGTTAAACTAATTTATACTAAACTATCCATGGGAAGCAATACGTATACCTCGTATACGTATATACCTATAACTATTTAGATATTTTAAGGAAAAGTGTTGAGCTAGACGATTGAATAAATATAATTTTATTATTTTGAGGATGATTTCTGCTTACCGACAAAACAAATAAAACATTTTTTAAATTGTAAAAAAAATATTACATATTTTATAATAAACATATTTCTGAGAAATGTTTTATTTACGTGTGAAACACATGAGCGAGTATGTGCAGTACATATATGACTGTTAATATATTGTCCTATCACAGATAAAAAATAATTCTGTGACAGACTTATTTTTCATCTGCAATAGGAAACTGCATTTTTCTGAGAGAGATGAAATTTTGGTCTAAGACAGACCTATTGTGTTATTTGCTGCAGGAAGATTGTGTTCCTGTTTCCTGCACTTAGTTGCGATAACCAGTAGTTTTTGGTCTTTATTGACAAGGCTATTTCTACAGTCTTGATTCAAGAGTACACCACCCTTCTTTAGTCTTATGTTAGTTCATAAGTAAATTTTTGTTCTTAGTTGTCTGAAGATTCCTAATGGTGAAACAGCTGTCACAAATAAGGTTTGTTTTATGTGAAATTTGGTTTTAAGTTATTTTTACCTTAATATGGAATTTCACCAAGTAGAAACTGTATTTACACTTAATACCAGCAAATATCCTCACCAATCCAGAATACTCGTCACTATGTCTAACATAAAAATATTTGTTTAATAAATAAGATTTCAACAGCTCAAAATATTGATCAGGAAAATCTCTATGAAATTTGTTTTCCAAACCCTTATGTTACACACTGTCAAATGCCTGTGCAACATCCAGGAAGATCACAATGCAGATTTTCTTTTCTTCAAGCATTTTTTCAATAAAATTGGTAATTTTATGAACCTGGTCAATCGTTGAGTGTTTAGTTCTGAATATGAACTGATGTTTTGGTATTAATCGTCTCTTTGAATGACTCATATTAAACTTTTGTGAAGTAATTTCTCAAATAGCAATGAAATAAGTCAATAAGATGCTACTTCGGTAGATTTTGTTCTTGGTCTTAGGGTTAATATTACTTTGTGATGATGTCACTGGTTAGGTATGAAATCTTACTCAGAATTTGTTAAGTATGTTTTGGTTGAGATGGTACTAATCAGCTATGGTAATAGCTGAAGATAAAAAAAGCCTATGACATAGGAGCCAGGCTTCCAGAGAAGTCTGTGGTGAGCCAACAACTTGACTGGACTTACATAGAGTTCCCCAAATTTATTTATTTTATTTAATCCACCAGTTTTTCTTCTAAATTATTATGTCGGGTTAGGTTTCTGGTAATGGCGTTTCCACTATGTCAGGAAGGCCAAATAATGTGTCACATCACAAAAATATATATATTTAAATGTGTGAGTTACCAATAAACTTGTTCACCCATATTTCAATTTGGCTTCTGTGTAATTTAATTTTATAATTAAGTCTAAGTTTTGCCTTTAGTTTATCATAATTTCCTCATTAAGAGCTGACTATATGTAGTGCTATATAATTACCAAGGGTATAAGTGAATTTAGAAATTACAGAATAGAACACTTTTAGTAGAGACAGAGAGCACAAAGTAAAGCTTGTCTTTGCTCTCTATGATTTCATTTTTGATCAAGTCAAGATATAGGTGGAACCCCACTGATTTTTTGAACTACTCAAAAGGTGTTGTCACTTGTAAAGATCCACTCCATATTACAGTAGAGAAAATGAAAACAGAATTACCAGAACAATATGTGATTGAAGATATTCGGATTATGAAAGCTGAGAGTGGCAAGAAAGTGCCAATTGTTTCGTTGGTGTTAACCTTTTGCACACTGACCAATGGCTGGTTGTTGGACCACATGTCACTAACCCTTGATGTTGTTATTGTAAGTTATTGATATGTGAGTTCTTCCTGCACAAAGCCAGAGGTATGCGGATAACAACAGGGTTACAACAGTGATGGATGTGAAATGTACCAACTGTGTTGGCGACCATCCTGCTCATTCCATTCACTGCACCAGATACAAGGAGGAGAAAACTATTTGTCTATCATGTCGAAAGACAAAATAACTTTCTTCAATGCAGAAATCTTTTAGGTTACCAACTGTAGTTATGAGTAAATCTTTTGCTGCAACAGCTTCAAACAAAAGACCACCTTATGAAAACTGTGGTGAGCTGAAAGAAACAGTTAAGCTGCTAACAAAGCAGGTGGCTCAATTATTGGACATCTTTTCCAAAAGTATTCCGAATAACTTATATCTTACTAAGATCAAAACAAATCCTACATTTCCAGAAGTAACTCCATCCACTTCTGCCACGGGGAATAAAAATTCAAAAGTCGCGCCTGTAACAAAGATTAGGACTTTGTCTCCAGAGACAAAAAAATTTTGAAAAAGAAATTTGTTAGTTGTCTTCCATTAACAAACCCAAAAACCAAACCATTGGCATAAAAATCTTTATCATTGATTTCTAAGATCAATTCAAAAAATGGTAGAGTGGAGGATCCTCTCTCTAAATCAATTCGTGTCAACAAAATCCTTCCAAAATCACTTCAGTGTTCTTCTAAATCCTCAACAATTGACATTACAGTTGTGATTATGACATGAAGTTAGACTCTGAAATGTCTAAAATAATAACCAAAATTAAAATACTGGAAGGAAATTCGAGTTAGACAGGTCTTAATCCAATAAAAATTTTAATCCAATACATTATTATTTTTATCTTATATTAATACAAGATCAAAAATATGGCTAGAAATTAAAATTTAAACTCTCTGGTAAAGTGCAATATTAACGGCATGAGAAGTCACATTAAATATCTTAAGGGTTCTATGTGATACACCCTACTCATTTATTTCCCTGCAAGAGACTCATCTCCATCAACCCCACTCATTTAGTTTGAGGAGGTTTTCAGTTTTTTGCAATTATTTTGTCACTACAGTCAGAGTTGAGGATGGAGTAGCAATACTGGCCCGCAACTCCATCTGTGGTACGTTTGTGAACCTTAGGACTTCATTGCAAGCAGTAGCAATAACAATCACTACAGCATATAAAATGACAATTTTTTGTTTGTACTTGCCACCTTCAAATACAGGTGTGTTGAAGTTGAACTAATGGACCATACCAAACAGTTGCTTGCGCCATTTCTTTTGGTGGGAGATTTTAAGGCCCACCACTATACATGGGGATCAAACACCTGTATCCCTATCGGGAAATGTTTTTACAGGATTTGATCCAATTGAGATTTGCTTCTGCTCAATGATGGTTCACTAACACATTTATTGTCTTCTACAGATGATTGAACAAATGTAGACTTGTCATTTTGTAGCCCATGTCTGGCCACTAAATTTTAGTGGTCCTTTTTAACTGATACTTACAGTAACAATCACACACATGTGAAACTTTACCTTTTCTGATTTCTCTCATTGTGATGATCACTTTCTCAGGCAGATTTTACGCAAAGATTATGCCGAAGGTTTTATATAACCTAATTATTAACAATAGTGTTCCTATTCATGAAGCAGTGCATTCGATTACAACAGCATTCCTTACAGTAACGGAAAAAAACTTTAGGAAAACATTGATGAGACCATTATTGTCTTTAGTTCCATGTGGAACGATGAATGTAGTGATGCCCTCTATTTATGCCGTACAGCTTTAGGAAGTTTAGCCGAACACCCACTAGTGAAAATCTTGAAAAGTATAAGATTTTTATGAGCCAAAGCACGTCAAGTGTTTAAGCATAGCAGTAAGGAATCATGGACCCAGTACATTGGTACAATATCAAGAACCATACCCATGTCAATGTTGTAGAAAAAATTATGTTCTGTTTGTGGTCTTCTTCTTCTTTTCTCTTGTTAGCACTTAACTATAAATAATTATGATATTGATAATGTTTTGGGCTCATCATTTGCTAATTTTTCTTCAACTGCTGCTTACAGTGACACTTTTTTGTATAAAAGGCCTGAAGAAACAATACCTTTCACTGTAGGTCTATCGGGAGAATAAGCAATAAAATCTCCTTTTACTTTCTGTTGTGTTGTCCAGACAGGATTCCATATAGTTTATTCTATGATTAAACAACTCCTAACTTTGGAAAAGCTGACTCTCTGTAAAATATACAATTGTATATTAGATTCTGATAATCGAGATTCTGATATTAAGAATGTTAGTTTCGGGGTGCAGAAGGGATCTGTTTTAGGGGCTTTTCTTTTCCCAATATATATTAACGACTTTTTTGTCGGGGACCTTTCAGCCTTTGCTGATGATACTGTGTTGTGCTATTCATTTAAAGATTTGGAAGAGGTTGATGTAGCAATTGAAGAAGACATACAACTCATGAGATACTGGTTTAATAGGAACTATATGTATTTAAACGTGGCTAAAAAAAACTTCATACATTTTAATTTGGGTAGAAAAATTGGAAATAATTTATCTTCAAAATATAGTTATTGTGATTGTAGTCACAGTATTACTTATTACAATATTACTTGTAGTTGTATCAATATTTATGAAACTGAATCTTTGAAATATCTAGGTATTGTATGGACAATAGGTTGAGCTGGAAACCACATAGAACTAAATTAAAAAAAAACGAATTGAATATTTATATCAGAAAGTTTTATTTTTTGTAAAATATATATCCCATTTGGATGCTAGAAAAAATCTACTTTGCGCTTATTGAAAGCAGGTTACAATATGGCATAGAATGTTGGGGTGGCACTTATTTTGAAACTGTAAAGCCTATTATCGTCCAACAAAAGCATATAGTAAGGTTATTATTTAAAAAAATCTAAATGTGAACATTCCTTTCAGTTATTTAAAAAAGCAAATTTTTTGCCCTTCTGTTCTTTGTATGTATGTAAAGTTTTAAGAATGTTTTTTATTAGGAGCGGGAACGATAAGGTGAAAGATATAGATGATAAACCTATTCTGAGATCTAAATGTAATCATAGGATACCACTATGCCATACCTCGTAAAACAGCATATAGACATTTCTATCTCTATGCTGCACCAAAGTTTTTTTTTATGATACCACATAAAATCAGGGAAATGAAATCTTTAAAAATGTTTTTAAAACTGTTGAAGAGATTTTTATTTATAGATAAATTAGATAATTGGTTTTAGCATATATATATATATATATATATATTGTGATGTGTGTGAATGTAGTAGATGGAGTTTAGTTTATTGTATCTCTTGTGCCTTACAAAGTTATAATCTTTTACTAGCCTGTTGTTTTGCTTTTTGTTGCTTCAGACTGTGAAGTTAGTTTATGTATGATAATTTTTTGATCTTGTTTTATTTGTGTGATAACTAATCACAATTACTTCTAAGAATATTTGTTTTTAGTATAAGGATCTCTTCAATTTCTACTTATTAAATATTTTCTATTATGATGGAGGGTCCAAAATAGGCTTTTCCTTAGGACCTCCTACATTTCTCTTGTGCATTTTTTTTTTTTTTTTGTGTCAGTTTTTTAAATTTTATTTTCTTTTAAATAAACTATTGAGTATTGTATAATATTTTCTTTTGTTGTGGTATGTTTTATTGTGAATTTTGTATTTGTTATAGTGTTTAATCTTGCACATGAGAAATAAAATAAACTATTATTATAAATAATTATTATATTCGAGGAGCAATGTTTTCCCAATACTTGATTGGAAGCTACAGTAATTCCTCATCGAAACCAGGTAAAGAAAAAAACTGAACCCAGTAGTTACCATTCCATTTCTCTACTAGTGTGCAGACTGGTAAATAAAATGATCAATCAGTGTCTTGTTTGGTACATTGAAAGTAATCGGCTGTATTTTAATGAACACTACGGCATTAGACAGAGCCAATCACCCGATTTCAATAGTCTGTCATACAAAATGTCCTTTTCTTGTGTCAAATATAGGTTGCAGTGTTTTTTGGCCTGGAGAAGGTCTATTATATAGCTTGGCGAAGAGGAATTCTGAATATTTAAAAATCATGTGTTATAAAAGACAATATTCTTACTTTTATAAAAACTTCCTTAGAAAGATGGTGAACCATCTCTTTCATGATGAATATAGCAATTACAAATATTATATATGAGTAGTCTGTGCTCTAAACCGTATCATCCACCATAAACCAATGTTTTTAATAATCCCTTGGTTGGTAGATATGAATGTCATCAGAACTGCACTGCTCCATTTGACATTAGAACTGTAAGGATCCTCGTCAATTTGGGACTTGTACTCTCTTATTTACAAGTTACTATGCTCTATGTTTTATTCCTACATGGCTTATTTAATTGCAACAATTTTATTTTTATCTGTCCAGATTCATTAAAAACAATACACCTGATGTAATGTATCAGGAGTTCAGATATGTAACAAATGAATACCGTACCCATCTAGTGAGATGGATATTATTATCACTGATAGTTCTAAACTGGATAATAAAGTTGTTTGTACATATTACTCATCTGGACAGATGTGTTTGTATGGATTGCCATCAGTTTCAAGTATTTTTACTGCCAAAATATTTGCTATTTTAAAAGGTTTTACTGTAACATTTGGTTTTCATCACTATCTTTTGTGTTCCGATTCCAAAATTGCTTTACTGGCTATCCAGGATATATATATATTCTAATAACCCCTTGGTTGAGGATATTATGTGTACCATACACAGGCTTCAGCTATTGTATCATTTTGCTGGTTACCTGACATTGAGGAATTATGGGAAACAAAAGCAGACAAAGCAGCAAAGAAAACTACAATCAAATGCCAACCACACAGTGCATTATTAGGATATTTGACTCTGTAGCAGTAATTAAACATTTATTCCATGGTTAGAGGGTGAAGAATGGAACATGAATTATGTCCAATAAACTGAGAGAAATTCAGAATATCATCCTTGGATTTCATCTATTTGCATCAATCATCTAGAGGAAATGGTGATTACCCGTGTTCATATCTGTCATTCCATGATCACACATGGATTTTTGATGGAACACAGGATTCCGTCATAATGCCTATTTTGTCAGAGTGTCCTAACGATGTCCTAATAGAGTGTGTTATTCTAAAAAGTTGGCGTAGGACATTTATTTTAACCAATTCATTTCAGGCGTTATTGGGGGATAATCCTGAGATCCTCAACCAGGGATTATCCTTTTTGTGTCATTTGAAAAAAAAAATTTTAATTTTAAATTTCTCGATTTAATTATTGCAGAGCCCTTTTACAACTAACTCTGTAATATATGTTTGTACTTGTTGTTAATTGTATTAAGTTTATCCATAGCCTATTACCTCACTACAGGGTCCTTTTACTGCCCTGTAATATTCATTTTTAATTGTTATTAATTGTAGGCGCTATTTAGTTTAGGCTATCTTTGTTAACTTGTAGCAGGACATTTTACAGCCTTGTAGCTTGTTATTATATGTAATTGTTTATTTACAATTTTAACTAGTATTAGTCTTGTTATTGTTGTTCAAATTTTGTCATTAATTTTATTTCTGTTTGTACTTTTTAATATGAAACATCTTAAGGTCAATTTTGTGAAGGTGGTGATGGTTTTTGGTCTTAAAACTAAACAAGCAAAAAAATTTATGAATGAAATAATAGTAAATTAAGAACACTAATTTAGCCGATTTAACTTAATAACAATAATTCATTACTTAAAAATATTGATCAATTCGTAAATAATCGTTAGTGTGAAAAGATGATGTTTCAATGAATAAGTCATAATCTGTAGTTGTTTACATGTAGACAAATATTGTGTCTTTCAAACAAAGTGTGACACAAAGTTTTTGCACATCTAACAACTACAGATGATCACTTATAATATAAATGTCTTGTTTCAAATTAAGTTTTTCTTTTGGAAAAATGTGCATTTACATTTATTTGATGATTCAAATTTTCACAAGTGTTTTCATTTCTAGTGAATAATTTTAGTCATATTTTGATGTAACTTTTACATTACTGTACTCACATAAGTAATACCTATGTATACTTATATTTCTCTAGTATCCGGTTTCGAGCCAAGGAGGAATGTCTCATAGTAATAAAGAAAATACCAAATATGGAATAAATCAAAATCAGCCAAATGAGATAACTTATCCTGATGTGACTCAGAATGAAAGTACCGATGACACGAATCCCTCCCAGGTAGCAATGTTATTTGAATTTAAATTGTTAATAAATATGAGAATGAAAGAATGACTATATAATTGTTGTATATTTATATTATTACATGTAAATTTGTATTAATTTATTGCTTCAATATATTCTTGTTACAGTACAATATATCAGGTTTAAAAATAAAATGTAAAAGGTTTGACAACTTTTATCAGCAGAAAATCAAGGAATAGAGCTATGCTTATTAAATAAATTATAATTGCAGTTGTATACAGTTCAAATTCCCAACATCAAAAAAATTTATTCAATTTTTGTAAATATAAATATACATTTTTTTTTTTTTTTTTTTTTTCTTTACACAAACAGATATAAAATCTGTACTGAGTATGTACTGAGTATATTGTTTGATAGGGTGTCAAATATAGAATAGGAGAAATACTTCCAAAATATAATATAATATTTTCCCATTATTTTATTTGTGTATGAATTAATTTTATTATACATGCCATGAAACATTCCCAAAGGACAGGCCCGGCCCTAGATACCAAACCTGTGCAGCCGCCTAGGGCGGGATATTTTACAATTTGACATTTTAAAAAACCTAACTTACAAAAAACTATGTTAAAACAGAGAAACAATAACTGTATCGCACACTTACACTACACTGATTTAGTGGACACAACTAATTGAAGTATGTTTGGCACAACTAAAACAAAATAATAGAGGCATATTAGTTCTTACACATAATTGTATAATGCGTTTTTTCATTACAACATTAACCCTTCAAGAGGTGGCTTATTTTAGGCTTAAGGAGTAATCACATCACATGAAGCGATGCTAACTATTTCCTCAAAGGAGTAATCACGTCATGTGACGTGTCTAGGTTGGTGTTACGATTACGACACCGTGTATACAACCACTGGTCAATGGCAAACTCCCTACAAGGCTGCTAGAACGTCATTTCCCGACCCCCTGCCTATCAGTAAAGCAAGGAAGTGGAAGGTTAAAAAACAGTGCTATGTATGGAGCAACACAAAAACCAGGCCAAAGAAGAGGAAAGACACCTCATATAAATGTGTAGACTGTTCAGTAGCAGTCTACACATTTACTTTATGCTGACAGAAGTGTTTTTTAGTTTTTGTCTCATCCTTGCTTTGGAGAGTTAAACATAAAAAAAGTTTTTTGAAGATAAAACATTTTACATCATTTTATTATTATGTTAAAATTAAAATACAAAGCAATTTTAGTGCACTTAATAGTTTTAATAAATCAATAAATAAATTTTACAAAGTATTTATTTCTCTTTTACTTGTGTTTCTAGTTTGTGAATAGCAAAATCATGTTATATGGTGTGATTACTTTTACAAAAACTAACCTCGGTTTTTCAATTATATGAAACTAAAAATGTGTTAAATGTGTTAAAGATGAATATAGCAAACAATATTTAATAATTATTAAAAATAAAATTTCTTACTTTGAAGTATAGTAAAAATGTGAAATATTTTACTTATTTAGGGAACAAATGACACCTTAAAGGGTTAAAAATATGTTTTCTCTCGTGTCATACACATTAAAATTATTATAAGCAGAAATAGACATTATATTTATTATAATACACATACTTGACTGTATACACTGCAAGTTTGTGTTAAACTAATTTATACTAAACTATCCATGGGAAGCAATACGTATACCTCGTATACGTATATACCTATAACTATTTATATATTTTAAGGAAAAGTGTTGAGCTAGACGATTGAATAAATATATATTTTTATTATTTTGAGGATGATTTCTGCTTACCGACAAAACAAATAAAACATTTTTTAAATTGTAAAAAAATATTACATATTATAACATATTTCTGAGAAATGTTTTATTTACGTGTGAAACACATGAGCGAGTAAGTGCAGTACATATGACTGTTAATATATTGTCCTATCACAGATAAAAAATAATTCTGTGACAGACTTATTTTTCATCTGCAATAGGAAACTGCATTTTTCTGAGAGAGATGAAATTTTGGTCTAAGACAGGCCTATTGTGTTATTTGCTGCAGGAAGATTGTGTTCCTGTTTCCTGCATCAGGAATCACCAGTTTCCACTCATTACCCTATATTTCTTTCTGTGTTAGTAGTCTTCATGTCATGGTCATTTTATAATGTTAATGTTATCAGTTTTTCAATGTATTCACTGCTCGTAGTCGTAGTCCGTTGTCGCGATTGAGTGTGCAGTGTGTGAAATAAAGATATACTCATGTGAGGGACATTAGCCGGCTTAATGTTCATGGGCGATCTTGAGATTATTTCTGCTGTGTTTATTGATTGCTTAGGCCTTATTATAAGACAATAATGGATGTTAGAAAACTAGATTGGCAGTCAATATCGGAAAAATTAATTTAAATGAAAAAGGTGAAAGTTTTGTTACACTAATTTTTACAAACCTTTGAATTGTGGAAAACAAGCTTCAACTAAGCCAAGTTACAAGAATGTCGCAACCACCAGACCGTCTGTTACCAATCTGTCCGATTTCTGCCCACCCACCATCCTATTATATAGTGGCACCACCTCCTTGGCCGGTCTGTCCCACACAAACGACAATTACGTTGCCCCAGGTAGTGAAGCTGACTTTGATGAACGCACTGGTATCACAGGTGAAACTATGTTATTATAGATTCTGATCCAGCAAAATGGCCTGATTAAATTGATGATTTAAAAAGAGGCCCACCACCAAATTTATCTGAAGCTGAGGCTCAGATGTGCCCTAAAGACGATTTAAACCGTAGATTTACTACTATTATAGTTACTATATGTGTAATGGAGAAACTGTTCAAATAAAGTGGTTCATATAAATATTCTACAATAAGTAATGCAGTATTTTGTTTTTGCTGCAAAATATTTTCTACTGCTTAAATATCATTTACTACAAGTGGATATAATAACTGGCAGAATATTTCAGAAGCTTTGTCTAGTCATGGTAAATCTCCAAATCATCTGCAGTTGCAATAAAAATGGGTAGAGCTATCCATCAGACCAGAATCTGGAAATACCATTGATGAAGAAACCCAACGGATACTAAATACAGAAACCCGGCATTGGAAAAATGCAATTGAACGGCTTATGGCAATAATAAATTTTTTATCTTAACAGTGTTCCTCTAGGAGGTAATTCTGATAAATTGTTTCAACACAACAATGGGATTTTTTTCAAGCTAGTTGAACTTTTTGGAAAATTTGATTAAATTTCACAAGAACAACTAGTGAAAGAAACAAGTGTCACCACTATTTGGGAAAACACATTCAAAAATGAAATTATCAAACACCTTCAAGGATAAAATAAAGCAAAAGCTTAAAGTTTCATATATTATAATAATATAAATGTGCTACAATTGTTTCGCCTTGCGGCATCATCGGGCAAGCGGCGAAACAATTGTAGCTCATTTATATTATTAAAATATTTGAAACTTTAAGCTTTTGCTTTATTTTATCCTTGAATATGGAGTTTCAACAAGAAATATCTGCTATTACATTAAAGTTAAAAAAAAACTCCTTCAAGACCAAATAAAATTATATCTTGTTTGAAATCTGCCAAGTACTACAGCATAATTTTGAATTTCACACCGGACATTTCTATTGAAAAGTTGAACATTTATTTACTGACATTATACAATTATTGTGTGTTTTGTTGATTTTGGTTCTAGTACTCAATATGTTAAAATAAGTGAATATTTTCTTGTTCCCCTATCAAGAGACCATAGGCGTAGGATTTACAGAAGTTATATTGCATTAAGTTCAGGAAATGGGAATACCCATAGAAAATATGAAAGGCCAAGGATATAATAACGGATTTAACATGAAGGGAAAACATAGAAGTGAAGAACAAAATTTTACAAATCAACCCTAGGGTGTTTTATATCCCATGTTTTAACCACTCCCTCAATTAGCTATGAATGATACTGCTAAGGCTTCTTAATTTTCAGTTTTTTTTAGTTTGGTGTCAAAAATTTAGAACTTCTTCTCCGCATGAACTCATCATTGGGCTTTATAAAAAATCATTTCTAACCTTACTTTAAAACCATTGTGTGAAACAAGCAGGTAAGCAGGATAGATGTAATCACTTCCCTCAGATATCAAATAGAAGAAATTTACAATGTGTTAGCAGATATAAGTGAAAATTAAAACACAGATAAAATAGTTGCTCATGAGGCAAGCTGTTTGGCAAACCCATTCATGACTTCACTTTTCCATGTTCCATAGTTATATGCTTTGACATGTTACTTGAAATTGATGTTGTTAGCAAAACCATGCAAAGTGTTGAAATGAGGGTCACAAGCTGTCTGTTTACTTGCAAAGACAGAAAATTATTTCAAATCTGTTAGAAGTGATTTTAAATTTCAAGGATATTTAACGGACTCCAAAGAACTTGCTACTAAACTAGATATGGAAGAGCCAAAATTTGGGGGCACAGTAGGAGCTAGAAGGAGAAAGATAAAGAGACAATTCGATTATGAGGCAGAAGATGAATCTATAGAACTTGACCATATATAGATCAAAGTTTTAGATAGTACCATTAGTGCATTAAGTGAAAGATTTCAACAGGTTAAGAGTCATAGTGAGCTGTTTGATTTTCTGTATGATATCAGTAAAATTAAAGACATGTCACATGAAGTTTTATCAGATAAATACACCAGACTATGAAATGCTTTAACTGATGGTAAATTAAAAGATGTAAGATATGTTGACTACAGGGATGAACTTAAAGTTCTTTCAACTATTATGAAACCCAAGAGTACATCGGTAGAGACTTTGAAAATAATAAAAGAGTATGGGTTTGCACCTAATGTTAGCATTCCTTTAAGAATATTGGTAACACTACCTGTGACAGTGGCCAGTGGAGAAAGAACTTTTTTCGAAACTCAAGCTGATAAGAAAGTACTTACAATTAATAATGTCCTAGTCACGCCTGAATGGTTTCGCAACTATTACCATTGAATATCAGATTCTAGGGTCGTGCCTACCAAAGGATAAATTTAATACATTTCACTAAATTTAATAAATACAATTTTTTATAATGAAATATTGTCAGTGTCGCTCTACATTGAATTCAATAAAAAGTAATTGATGCTATTCTCCTTCAGAGAGATTTTGCTTCAATTATTATAAACAACATAAAACTATCTTAGAATTAAACATACAATAGAATTGTACATGTATTTCCTACAATGGAACATATATATATATATATATATAAACCTCATTCTCTTCATAACCAATAGAATTTTACATATATAAGGAAACAAGGATTTCCTGAAACATAAAAACAAGAAACAAAATT
The DNA here is from genome assembly GCA_963513935.1 of Aphrophora alni. Taxonomy (NCBI): domain Eukaryota; kingdom Metazoa; phylum Arthropoda; class Insecta; order Hemiptera; family Aphrophoridae; genus Aphrophora; species Aphrophora alni. The sequence goes on from OY740765.1 coordinate 44,050,095, forward strand.
TAAGATTATAATAAATCTAGTATGTTTATTATATATAATACCATTATGTATATTTCGATAATATAGTCATCATCCTCAGAGGTTTACAGCTAGACTAAATATAAACCTAAAACTAAGTACCATGTAGTGCCCCCTCCATCTTTTAACTGGCAATCACAAAGTGACATGTCTTGTCATAGGTAACTGACCCAGATTTGAGAGGATCAATCCTCTTGTAACCTTATGGACTACCAGGTACAATAAACTAATATTTCGAACCAACAAGTAAGACACCTTATCTAAGAAAATATAAAATAAAATAGACCAACAATTATCCTTACCACCCTAAAAAAATCCAGGTCAGTTACCCGAGGCACGACAAACCTTTTTGTGATTGGTCAGTTAAGAGCAGGAGGGATTTAAAAAAATGATCACAATTCAAAAATAGTTTGATTCTATGTTAATCTTGGCTATTGTAGACAACTACAGAGAAATATTTTTTATCATACTTTTCACGATAGCTCAATTATCTTTTGAGCTACAAGAAAATTTTTAAAAAGCCATTTTGTTTGTTATTAAAAAAGGAATATTTTTTGTTTGTTGTAATTTTTTTGTAAAGTTGATGATTTCAAGATATTAAAAAATTTTAATTTTAAACAGTCGCCATTTTGAAATTTGATGAATTAAAAAATATATATTTTAGGAAATTTTGGAGATCTAAGTACATAAGATATTTACCAAGTTTCATAGCAATATCTTGAAGGGTGTTTGAAATAATAATTTTTCCTAAAAAATAACAAAATGGTGGATTATAGCTAAACTAAACCGAAATTGACAAAAAGTTACTGAACATTTTTGATTTATTTTTACATGTAGAAATTGGTTCTGCAAAGCTTACTACGGTTTTTTGATACACCCTGTATATGATTTACATTTCTTTAATAATATGTGTATACTATTTCAAGGATGCACTGACAAAAAGAGAAGAGAATTCATCTACAGGTCACTTCTCTTCAGATCAAGTACAACAAAATGAAAAAGATTTTTCGACAGCCTCAATCAGCAACATGTACGGACCTGTACAAAGTACTAGTCCACAAAGATCGAACGAACATCTAGAAAATATCACCTTCAATTGTTTATATGTTGAGAAACCTTTGTGTCACTGAACCATAAGAAGCAAAGTCTTACTTTATAAATATATTCATTACTTTAAAAAATTGATCAATTTGTAAATAATTGTTAGTGTTAAAAGATGATGTTTAAATGAATAAGTCATCACCTGTAGTTGTTTACACATAGACAAATATTGTGTCTTTCAAACAAAATATGACACAAAGTTTTTGTACGTCTAACAACTACAGATGATAACTTAGAATATAAACGTCTTGTTTTAAATTAGGTTTTTCTTTTGGAAAATTGCACATTTTTATTCATTTGATGATTCAAATTTTCACAAGAGTTTTCATTTCTAGTGAATAATTTTAGTCATATTTTGATGTAACTTTTACATTACTCACATATGTAATGCCTATATATATATGTACTTATATTTCTCTAGCATCCGACTTCGAGCCAAGGAGAAATGTCTCATGGTATATGTAATAGTAATGAAATAAATATGAATTATGGAGTACATCAAATTCAGCCAACTGAGATTACTTGGTGTCCTTGTATTGGCTGCAGAATCATGTTACCTTTATGTAATCTCGCTCAACACATATTACAGGTGAGCACAGTTCACAAGGAAAATTATATATTAAAAACCCAAATGTAAAATTTTTTTGCCTTAGAAATATTTAATTTGATTATTACGTATTTATACTTTGTTTTCGTTAATAAATATTTTGTGAGAAAATTTTGTATGTGAAAAGGAGGAAAAAAATAATCTACAATGAGTTTTACTATCACTACCTGTTTCGACCTGTACAAGTAATTTACAAGTAACAAACTAAATAGAAATAAATCAACATTTAGTAAGGAAAGAAGAGAGGGTTGATAATTCATTAAGATCAACAAAAATTAAATACATACAACTGAAAACAAAAACAAGCAAAGTGTAACAAATAGGTCTAGTGTGGAAATACAGATCTACAGAAACATATGATCAAATTATTAATAATTATAATTACCTACATGTATAAGCTAGTTTAAATTATTTTTCACACCAGAAGTATTACTCCAGACATTTGTATTATAGATTAATCGTAAATCATTGTTTCCAAATTAAACCTTTTCTATAGGCTTCATACTTACTATATAGATGAAAATAAAGTATATTTCACAAAATTACTTATTTAAGCTACATATGTTTCACCGTTAGGCATCATCAGGTTACTATTGAAATAAAACAGACATTTCAATACAATACAACAATAATAATAATATACAAGTGACAACAATAAAGAAAAATGGAGATGGTGAAAGGAAAAAGCAACAAGGTTTACGAGAGGGACAGTGACCTAAGGAGATACGGAAGAGTCAATAAGTTACGAGGGATGTGAACTTAACAAGACTTTAAAGCAAGGGGGTGGGTTCAGAGATTTTGTACATTTAAAACAAAAGTATGAATTGAAAACATCTATACATTCTAAGCATTCAAGTTGTTAAATTTTATTCATTTTTGACACATAATATGTACTATTTCAACAATAAGTTTGAATATAATCTTCAATGAGCTCTGTGGTGAAATTCACAATATTAACTGATAAATTTCCTTACCACAATAACAGAAACAAAAAATAAAACCACATTAATTATTATTAATTTTATTCTTTTAATACCTTAATGTATATTTTTGTGACTTGGTACGACTAGAACTAGATATAAATGTAATATAACATGAATGGTGGCCCAAAACCTCTCCCACTAGACTGATGTATTAACCTACCAGCTTGGAGTCATGTCATTGACCTGGGTGATAACTGCTATCTACACATCAGTGGCATGAGCTTGATATGGCCTCAAACTTATAAGTTTACACATCTCAGGAGCCCATCATTTATGTCAAATTAGATTTACACATTTTGTTCTAGTTTATCAGTAGAACCCTCTGATATGTATAACCATGTTATGAAAATATATATTAGGGTATTTAAGGGAACAAATTAAATATGAATTATTGTAGTTTTTGTTTTTGTTCTTGTAATTGTGACAAGGGAAAATATAAATTAAATTTAAATTTAGGATTGAAAATGTAAACTTTATAACAAATCATTTGCAAAGCTATCTACATGTTCCTTAATTATAGTTTTTAATGATCTACCAGATTGTCCTATTCAGATTCATAATCTTTCAAAAAAACTTTATATACACCAATATTGCATACCCCTTCACCAACTATCAAATATTTTGTATACAAATATATTTATAATTGCTCAGTAATGAAAAAATAGAACCGATAATTTTAATTTTAATTGATTACGGTCCAGAGTAAAAAATAGATGCTATTTTACATAGTTATAAGGCTTGACCAAATAAATTTATATTTTTACACGAACCTATAATTTTGTATAAACTTCAAATTACATACACATTATGCCAATAGCTTTTTTACAAAATCCTCAATCTTTTCCACTCTAAGAATTGCTTTTCACTAAATTTCAGGCACATGAAATTGAAGTGAGTCACACCTTTAATGTTGAAATGAAATTTGAAGTGATATATCTACAAATTTGTAAGGAAATCCTCAACATCCAAAAAGTTGACGACAGATTATATGTAACTACAATGAATTATATTGAAGGCTTCCTCTATGTCACAATACAGGTAGATATTGTCTAACTTTTTAAAGGTATGAGATAATCATCTGTTGAACATACACCAAAATAACCAAAAATAAAAATACAATTTCGCTTACTAAAAACATTATATTTATATGATATTGTAACTTAGAAGCTTTCCTTTTAATAATAATAAAATTATCTAAGCTCTAAATCAATTAGAGGGAAAGTAACATACTGATAAAAATGTGATTTTTAGGGTAATACAAGTTACAATTCCAATCAAACAAACTTTGAAACCACGAATGTATACACAAGAAGAAAAATTTAACTAGAGTTAAATTTTATTTAGAGTAATTACAATAGAACCTGTACTAAGCTGACGTACCACCTTACCAAATATGTACTTATTAATTATGATTATAATTCATATTTGTAAATTTAAATTTAAATATAACAAGCGAATCATAATTTTGAGAAGTCGAGAATTAATTTGATACAGAATTGTATAGGTAAGTATATAAATAAATAATTAAGTAATAAAATAAATAGAAATTTTTAAAAAGATTCGAGTTTAATTTTTAGTTATTCCAATAAAAACTAATGAATTGCTATAGAAATATACCAATGTAATGTTTATACAACGATTAGGCTAATAATGTTTAAAAAATACCCCAAAATATCACCAATACATTTATTGGAAAAAAACTTCTACAGTTAAATAAGAATAAAATTTATATAATTATAGCAAATGTTAGTATTAAAGAAATAATACAAAAATAGATATGAAATTAGTATACTTTAGAAAACTTAAATATATAAAATTGAATTTAAATGAAAAATAATAATATGGATACAAACAGCATGATGTTAAAATCTGAGCACACAGAAATAAATGGTATAAAATACATTAGCAATTAATAAAGTTTGCAAAAGGTGATTAATGTTCAAAATTAAATAAAATTTCTTATTTTATTTCTATTAAATATAATTAACAAATAATGGCTGTAGTGATCATTATTTCATTCAGTGACAACTACTCTACATTTTATATGAAACATTCGTCTGCTAAACTTTGTTTTAGACATTAACCGGGCATCATTTTCTTGCTCACCAAGACAATAAAATGATGTATTACAAGTTTCTCCCTTGTCATTAAGGATATATTTAAGTTGATATCCTACACCTACCCTAAAGGGGTATAAAAGAAAGTAAAGTCTAAAACCAAACGAAGATTTAGAAAATTTATGTTAAAAAAATTATTAACAGGAATAGGTTAGCTGGAAAATTATAATGTATATATTAGTAGTGGAAAAATATTATGACTAATAACACTATTTTTATATTTTTACCACAGCATGTCCCAGATGACCTACTTACACACTCAACTGCTACTGTATTAGTCAAGAAGCAGAATGGCAATGTAAGCAAATGGGTAGGATATGTTCCGAGTTATGATTTTTACAAACCCAAATTACAAAATTTTTGTTTGAAAGTAAACCTCAACAACTGTAGCGAACATGAACAACTTACTATTCGAACCATGATATTTGATCATTAATAACAGTTCAAAAATATTGTATCATTTTTAATCCAATGTCCTACTTATTGCAATATATCTTAAATTATAAACTATGTTTAAATTTTGTAAAATTCTAACGATATATTTTGAAAATTATGGGAAAATTGTACAAGTTTAGTTTTAGTATTTTTATTGAGAAAACAACAATCCTTTCTTGTATTATTCTTATTTTATTATTGCATTATAACACTATTATTTTTATATTATACAAAAAACTAATATAATAACAAATATTATTTTATGAATAATCATATATCACAAATAATGTACTTATTATATGTCATAACTGTAAACTATGTCTAAATTTGTTAAAATTAATGCCATTTATTTTGTAAAATTTTGGTATTGTGTCCGAAAAAATTAAACCATTTCCTATATTATTGTATTGTTATATTATATTATATTAATAATCTTATCAAATATAGTTACAAAGTATGATATTTAAAATAAAAGTAAAAAATAATTTGATTATCGAGTACTATATTCTTAAACTATATTTAATTTTTGTATAATTATTTTAATTATTACGTCATATTTTATAATTTCTTTATTAGTTTCCTTTATTGTTGTATTACTATTGAACTATGTAAAATTATATTATAACATTATAATACTATATTATTTTGTTGTTCAGATGTTATATCGAAATACAATAGTGATAATATATTATATTTTTCGTGCAGAAAAAAATTTTTTTTTCATTCCTGTTACACCCTGTGGATGTCGATGTAACAGTTGTAAATTTTATCAACCTGAAGGGTTGATAAAATTAAACGAAATTTGGAAGTTAGGCCGAAATGAAAGGAGACCTTACCAGTCTGCTAAAACAATGAACATGTTTCACCAAGCAAAACAGCTGTGAGTGCACTTATCAAATTATTTAAAATTTACAATAAGGATATATTTATATATCTACTGTATATATCAATAACACAAGAACAAAACGCCAGAGGACATTTACAATACAGTTTTAATTGTTTTCAAAAAAACCAAACGTAAATTAAACAACTTATTTATTACCTTTTTGAAATATTCCTTTTATAATAATAACTTTTATTTTTATTTTACAAGTTAACCTTTAAAAAAATATATTTGGCCAAAGAAAGAAGTTTGGAAATAATTTATTTAAAACAGAAAAAAATTATGGTGCCATATGGGCAAATTCAATTTTTAAAAAATAATAATTACAGTCCATCTGTTTAATACATTAAATTGTTGATCAAGTACTAAAACACATTGATTTTTTTTTTTTTTGTTTTTTGCAATATATAAATAACAGAGTTTTTTTTTTACATTTAACAGAGAGATCCATTGAAACCAAAGTTTATGTAATTAGTAGTTATAGCCGTTGTGACACTAAGAAAATGACTCAAATTTTGATGTTGTCGCCATACAGAAAAATTCACTCAAAATTGGCCCCTTGTGTTTGTAATTTTGTTCAGAATATATAATGTCATTACTTGGACCAGCTGTAAAAATATAACAAAAGCTTGATACTTGTTGCGTATGAACCACAACCTAATATCAAGTACTAATTAAATATGATTAATTTACAGCTTTAAACATTTGCATCATTTTAGACAAAGAATCCAAAATTATTCTGTTTTCTACAAGCTTAAAAAAGGTTTTATTTTAATTGACAATGGATTGTAAGGCAATCCAACATGTCACAAATATTGTTGAACAAGCTACTTTTGCATGATCAGTTATGCAATAGCTGATTATGCTCTAATTAAAATTTAATTAATTTTTCAACCTTATTATTTTTTGTTTGTTTCAAAGTACCTACAGAAATACCTTAACTTAACAACTTAATATCTCAAAGTCAAAGCATAGCAGAGAAAAACCCAATAAAAAAAATTTAGAGTTGAATTTACGTGGAATGATTTTTGCGTCAGTACTTATAATTTACGTGTGCATTAAAGAAATATTTATTATTGATATTCATGTCAACTTCAACCTTTGTATGGAATTAAGATCTACACTTGATATCTTGGAATGTCCAGTAGGTGCTGCGCCCTTTGGTCTATAATGGAAAGCTTGGCCAGTATGCAGTTTGTTTTATGAAATTTAAACTGTCCTATCAGCTTGGATTCCTATATTTGTTAAGTGTAACTGTAAAAGTTTGTTAAAGTTTGAAGTGTTTATAAAAAACGCTAAATTACATAATACATATTTGTAATAAATTTACACTGAATTATATGAATTAAATCTTTTGACTGGGAAACATATCTTGCAACTGTAAATCAAGTAGATTCAGAGTTATATTTCCAAATTGAAGTTAACCTCAAAAAAACTCTGGAAACATAATTACTTTAATTTTATTTATTAACAGATTTTTGAAAACTTTATATCAAGTTTATCACAAAAGATGTTGTTATTAAATAGAAGCAATAATAGAAGTCTACATGCATGAAGTCTCTCCACTATATGTTTTGAAAACACTTGCTACCACTATGTACAGCTAGCAAAGTTTTGTTTTTGTAAAATAATCACATATTTGCAAAACATGTTATCTCATACAATTTAAGATATATATATATATAATTTTGTATTATTTTTTCTCCTGTATATATATATATATATATATATATATTATACAGAGGAAAAAATAATACAAAATTATTTGCTATAGTTATTCAAATTATTATATATAAATAATATTAATATATAAATATAATATTTATAACTTATATAATGTTATAATATATAATATTAATATATAAATATTGCCAGCACTCTCTATAAATGAGCGCCTAAGAGGTCTTGTAACGTTTAGTAAATGACATATTACATGTTGGCCTGCTATTAAAAAAAATCAACAAAATTTTGATAATGATTGCTTTTTAAATTCCAGAAAATTAAAATATTAAAAAAACTGTCTTTTGCAAATTTGTAATGGTTATATTTATAATGGTTTAAATTTTATTACAGAAACGTAATAAGTTTTAGATAGTAAAATGTTATTTTTACAATGGTTCTTATCCTTTATTATTCCATTACTTATAATTTTGTTTTACAACGACTCGATATTATAAGACACTATAATATTTATTGTTGTACAATTCCAATACCCATTCTTGAAATGGTCATAACCGGTTTAAAACTTTTGAAAATGTTAAGTACTGATATTAACAAAGTTGCACAATTTAAACTTATTGTTAAAATATGTATCTAATTTTATTTATGTTTATAAATAATGCATACACTAAATTTATGTGGCATTAGTGGAGACTATACTACATTTCGGTTCTACAGTTTTAACAATGTTTATTTATTGATAGCTTTTGTCCAATCTCATAAAATGTTAGTATTTTAATATATTGATTCCAATTTTGATATTGAATTTTACATAGTCATTACCATTTTACATAATCCAAAATAAAATAACAGTTTGTAGAATGTTTATTTATTGATACATTTTGACTATTCTCATAAATTGTAGGTTTTTAATTTACTGAGTCCGATTTTTATATTGATTTTTAACATAGTCGTTACCATATTATAAAATCCAAAATAAAATAATAAAGTTAGCATTTTAATATACTGCGTCCGATTTTGACATTGATATGTTAATACGCTTTTATTAACTCGCTTTGGCGGGTTCGCACACAAAATTTGTAATTGATTTTAAACCAACTTTCTGATGTTATAGAGACATTTTGTATTTTGTAGAAATTTTGTACATAGAACTTAGAACTGGATGACAATGCATTAATATTGGATCAGATTAAAAAATTATTTTTCTCAGGTAACACTTATTCTTATTCTTCCGCTACTTACAATTTACACACACACGCGCGCACGCGCGCACGCGCGCGCGCACACACACACACACACACACAAATATGTTTGTATTTTTGTTGTTTAGAGGACCAATTGTCTCAAACCACCTTAGGATGGACATAGTTTATTTTTGCCTTTATTGATTAGATAATTAACATATAAACTTAGAAAGTTAATTAAACCGAACGCTATACATTTATCGAAATAAGTCTAAGTCAATATTTAGACTATGTTGTACAGATCATACTGAGGACCTTAATGTGTGTTTGTTTTTCATCGTTGAATGGAGGACATACGGATTAATTTCCCACAGGACCCACATATATAGGACCTTAATATGGACGTAGTTTTTATTTAGGATAAGTTTTATAATGAATAACATATTGATGTATTAATAATATATCAGATGTATTTTATTGAATATCATTTGAATCGAAAATATTAAATAATCAAATGGCTTGAATAGGTATTGTATTGTATATTAATTTGCTCTTTTTCTTCATTAGGACTCTTACTAACCTGGGTTAAAATTTACTTTTGCAATTCTATAGGTCCAACCATTTAATACATCTGGACATTTATCCATACAATTTAGGACATAAATCTAAGCCAATTTATAATTGTTAATATAACAAACTAGTCAAACTCGACTTCTTACTAGATTTAACTCGACTCTTTACATGTTTATTTTTAAGCAATTTACTACAACTAGAGTTTTTATATCACTACAAATGAGGATGACAAGAGATTGATGTAGATCCATGTAGAAAAATAGTTAGTCAGGCGTGCCTTTAAAAAATATTCCTTATAATAAATATTAAAAATAATATCTTATCCCATTGATAAAATGGTATCTGTATTTATTACACTTTAAAAGTTAAGACACAACCTTAAGGTATTTTAATACAAAATAAAAATACAGGATAATTTCTAAAATATTTAAATTATAAAGAAATGGTTTACAGCAAGCAAGCAATATTTTAACCAGGAGATAGCTTTAATGTTTTCATAGAAAAATCGTTAGTCAAGCTTGTTTATTATTTATTTAATATATATAAAGCTTTAATTAATATTTTACATTATCATTTATAGTTTGGTAAATTTTCAGAATTTTCTTTTACAGCAAGTATTTTTGATGAATGATCCAGTTAAATGTTTTTAAAGTGTTGGAAAATTAACCTATGCAAATAGAAGTACCATATTGTGCCTAGAAATAACATATTTGTTGTGGGTTCAATTAATTCCTTTAGATTTTATTATGGATATTATACACAAAATTTAACATGTTTCCAAGTACGTTTATGTAAAATATCATTTTCAATAATGAATTTCATACTTTTTTGTTTGTTGGGTACCTTTTCCCAATAATTTTATCTCTGAAAAATGCTTGAACTGCATTTTTTCCTTGGTGGTTTTTCCCAAGGTACTTTTTAGTGGGTTTTCGAATAACAATTTCTGCTTTTCTTTTACCTATTTTATTTTTCGACAAATTTGCCTGCCATTTTGCTGAAGATTGCTCACATGGAATTGGTGGAAGTTTTTCAGACAATAATGCTGAAGAAGTAACATCCTTTTCTGAACTTGTTTCCAAGTTGTGATCTTCATCATCAGAAGGATCAATGTCTTCCTCTGCTTCCTCATAAAGATCAATCTCAATTTCATTCAAAGTTTTACCCTTGCATTCACTTAAAATTCCTCGATCCATTGCAATAAGCACTTTACTAATTTTAGCCATTTCTAAAGTGTCTTCTGTTAGCCTGTAAAAATTCCTATGGACCCTAACATAATGACCCATGAAGTTGGCTAGTAAATCTAGTTCATGATTTCTCAAGTTTAAAAGTTGGGACATTGTCCCAACATGTTTTCGAAGTTTTGTTGATGTCATGTCATTTGGTCTTTTTAATTTAGTTTTTGAGGCTACATACCTAATTTTATCACGGCCTCGAAAACAATCATCAAATGCCCGGGCAAAAATGTAAGGATTTCCAGAGCTGGTATGTCCAATAATGTTTCTAAATTGAATTAAAATGTCAATTGAGTTTTACATGTCTTTAGTTAATAATATGGCTACTCTACGCTCCTTCTTTCCTCTAGTTTCAACTCTTCTCAAAGATTCTGCCAATTTTATTTCATGATCTGTTGGGCTGCTTTTAATCTTTTCATTCATTGAAGGACCACACTTTTTTGGTAAGTCTCTAAATTTAGCTTTTGCGTTTCACCAACTCGTCTCCTATTAAATATTACAACATAAGCCAGAGTAAACCTAGCATGCTCTGACCATATTTGTTTCGTTGGTGCTTCAATGGGCTTTCTTTTAAGATCACTATCACGTTTCCCAATAAAACTATTTAGTTTTGCAATATCTTCAACAAGTGGGGCAAGTTTAGATTTGTTCCAGTTCCTCTGTTCTATTGAGCGAAGACGATGAGATGAAATGTCAGTAGTCCAATTTTAGTTAAAAATATGATCAAAATCGTTCTATGGTCTGTAAACTGTCTTTATTGTCATGAAAAATGTGTATACCTTTTTTAATGTATCCACATTTTTTAATTGCATGACCAGTTTTTAGTGCAATGGAAGGTGTTCCAAAAGAATTATTTTCTTTATCGAAGTTTGCCAATTTTTTAATTGCTTCAACACAAGTATTGTAGTTATTTTTGTGTAAGAGATCTTCCAAGGTTTTTATTTGAGAATTTATTTCTAGGGCATACTTTAAAAATCGAGCCACTTCCCTAATTTTTTGAGATACGAATTGATCCAAATGCTTTTCATGACCTTGTAACTCAAAAAGTGTTTCACCGTACTTTAAAATTAATGGATCCTTATGGATTATTTCGTACACAGTATCATTGCTCATTTTAGATGTAATATTTTCAGAAAATGGTTTGGAAATTTTAACTGAACTTGGAAGCAGGAGTTCACAACGTGATCGGACATTTCAATTTGATTTTGGCATTAAATGAACTGAACTGTTACAGTTTTTATAGTGGTAGTTTCGCTATTAATTTTTTACAATAAAAGCATAATGTTTTCTTGTCCCACACCCTCTTTTTAAAATTTTTTTCAGTAACATGTTTTTCATTATTCTTTTGTTGGACTAAATCATCACTTAGGCCTACTTTGTTTTCTATATTTTCAATTAAATCAAAATTTGCACTACTTGGAAGAATAGGTGAGCTACATGAATGCAAAATGTCTTTGGGTGAATTTTTCTACGTTTTTCTTTGCAAGCTGGTTGAATTCTCTTTGTTATCTGAACTTTCGTCTGATGTGGATGATATATATTATTCTCTGCTGTCATCAGAAAATAAAGAGGAATGTGAGGTTGGACTTAGATAGTCGATAGTAAATACACATTTAAAATTATTCTTTTTTATTCCTGCACCTGTTACTAATGCTTGTTCTGTGGATGTTTCAGTAGCATTGACCAGTACTGGAAACAGGCGAACATCTTTCTCATGTGGTAAATGACATAAAAAACAGACAATAATATGTTATGCAATAATCTGTTTTTGTTTTCAGGTAAAAATCGTCCAAATACACAACCCTTCTTGAGACCTTCTTTTCTTGTCTTTAACTGCCTATTAAAAGTATTGTTTATAAATTTACACTAGTCGCATATAAAAACAAAATATAGTGTGATGCTTTTTATTATTTTGTGAAAGCTAAAATTAAATTTTAATTCCACGTTAACCATATGCTAAGAATCGATACATTTTACAAGTAAGGTAGACATTTTATAAAATGAACGCTGAAAACAAAAGAGGTTAGTTATATTATTGCATTACATAATCATTTCAGACAAAAGAATAAAAATCAACCCATATATACAATAAAGTTTTTTCTTAATTAATTAGCGGTTGTTTATAATAAAGAAAGAGATCGGTTAAATACTAGTAAGACACTTCCACACACGTAAATCTTTGTTGAATGTTATACTGGATGTCCCACCTAAAATGTTACAATAGCTAACTTTTGAATTATAAATATGATAGAGTACTTTAAATGGAAAACCTTCCTTTCTTTTCAATTAAATTTAAAAATCCATTTTGTAAAATGTAAAATATTGACGCCATTTTCAAATATGGCGGCCAACTTAGAAATTTGTTATTTAACACCCTGTATTTTATCGTTTTTCAGGTGTAAAACAATATTCGAAGAATGTTTTATACTTGGGTACTTTTTTTTTAATCTTTAGCCGTTTAGGAATTTAAAGTTCAGACAATTAACCGTTTAATAGGCCTACAAATAACTGATACCCACACAAAATGTTACAATAGCTAAGTTTTGAACCGTTGGGGGTACAAATAAGTTTTAATGTGGAACTCCTCTGATTTTTTTAAGCTCTAAAAGGACATGGAAATCAATTTTGAAAAAAGTGCTAAATTTCATTATAAATAGGGATTTGATTTTTTTAAATGGTTAACCCCCAATTTTCATAATAGAAAGTTATTCTTTTGTCAAATTTGATACTTTTTAAATTGTCACTTTCCCAGAAATTATAAAAGTTCCCCATTAAAACTTATTTTTACCTCCAATGGTTCAAAACTTAGATATTGTAACATTTTGGGTGGGAGTCAATTATTTGTAGGCCTATCAAACGTTTAATTTTCTGAACATTAATTGCCTGTAATTCCTAAACGGCTAAAGCTTGAAAAAAATACCCTAATAAACTTATCATTCATAAAATATTGTTTTACACCTGAAAAAACCATACAATACAGAGTGTTCTATAACAAAATTTAAAGTTGGCCGCCATTTTGAAAAATTGCGGCAATTTTTAACACTTTACAAATTGAGATTTAAACTTAATTGAAAACAAAGGAAGGTTTCCCATTTAAAGTACTCATATTTATAATTCAAAAGTTAGCTACTGTAGACTAACATTTTAGGTGGGACACCCAGTATTTAATTATTTCCCAGAAATAGAATAAAGTGTTCTATTAATTTATTTATTTATTTATTAGGTGTTCTTTATTATAGATAAATATCCAACAAATACTAGTAAGAAGCTTTCTCTGTCGTAAATATTTATTTATTTATATCTTTAACTATTTACAGCAAATAAGGTACTTATTTTTTTATTTAGACGTTAGCTATTTTAATGAAGTAGATCCTCCAAATACTTGTACAAAGCTCCTTCATATTAAAAATAAAAATGGAGTATAATGAGTTGAACTGTTTAATATATAATATAGTTAATTACAGCGCTGTAGCCATAACTATAATACGGACTGAGGACAACCTCTAAGGTAATTAACTATATCTCCCAAATATTTGTACTAAGCTGCCACAAACTAACAAACATAAAATTATATTAAACAGTACAGTTGCTAAACATATCAGTGTTTTGATGGTAAGACTTTTGTCCGCATATTTTATTGTAGGCATAATAAATATTCTCGACTGAGAGATGTCACTTAACATATATGCTTCAATGGGTACAAACAAGAAGCCAGCCCCTATACAATAATACCCCCTAAACCTTTTTGCCTATTGTCCTGCCATCCAACAAATGAACAACAAGTATTACATAACTGGGAACAAGTGATTTTTAACTGAAAGCTTAAATGACAGCAACCTCTCTTTGAAACAGTAGTTTTAAAGGGTGTCGCGAAAAATGCGCACAGCGAAAAAAGCGCACTGCGAAGAAAGCGAACAGTTAATCCTTTTGGAGTTACAAAAGGAATCCAGCCCCTATCTTCTTAGAAATAATGAATGTTACACAGAAAATAAAAGTTGAATTAATTAGTTTCTGATTCCCATCACAATTTATCCAGACATTGGACTGGCTAAGTGATTAAATACTGAATAGTTTTTAATCATTTAAGCGTGTTTAAAATCAGCATGAGTATAGCTTCTTCAATGTTAACTTTTTACATATATTTACACTCTTATCAGTATAATTAGGCTTATTCAAAATCAGCAAAAGTGTAACTTTGTCAATGGTAACTTTTTACATATATTTACAGTTTCAAAATAAACTTAGCCTTGTTTTAAATCAGCATGAATGTAGCTTCGTCAATATTATCGGTTTACTATTTACATTCTTTTCTTGTCTTGCTTTTCTTCTTGACAGAAGGACTAGCCATGTTTTTGTAGATAGGAAACTGTCTTTAAACACGCTTTGATGTTGTCATTTTCTTCATAATTCTTCACAGTTCTTTCCAGTTTCTTATCTAACTCGACGTAAGTTTTCTTCCTCTTTTTCCCAGCTAAATTCAGTTCTATCCTCATGTACATACAAGAAGATTCCTCCGCTTCACTCTTCAAACAAAGTATGACATCTCTGATTTTGGGGTTGGGTCGTCCAAGAAGATTGTTGATTTTGTTGTGTCAACCTTCCACAGCGTTCGAAGTCCTGTGTCGCCTAGCATAGCAATTCCACAATTCAATAGGAATTGATGACTAACCTCCAATCAGCTCCAAGTATACATTTCCTGATAACGTAACCCCTACCCTAAACTGTCACATTGGTCCTTGTGCGCTTTTTTCGCATAATCGTTTTAAAGTTACTTTTCCTAACTTCATGAATCCCTACATTGACATATTATAGTGAAATACAGTTATGACACTTTTAAAATATGTTAGCATGCTACAAAAGTGGCGGATGGTTTGAACCGCATAGATCTTTTTGAGTAAGATTTTTCAGCTTTAGAGCATCCAAGCACAAATATTTTACCACTTAGAGAAATTGAAGGAATTAAGAATTAGATTAAGTAGAACATCCTACCTCTAATAGTTTTTGAGTTAAAAACCAATATAGCAAAATCCACCCCCCCCCCCACCTTTGTTCTGTAAAAGTTTCTTCTTCCAACATTTTATTTCTGTAAATCGATAAGATATTGAAGAAATCTTCAAAAAATGCTCAAACTAAAATGTTTTCCTTCACTTTGAAAATCATTATATCAAACACCTATAAATATTTCACAGTCAAAATATGCAAATTTATAGAATGAAACATGGATAATATTTCATATTGGTTTAGTCTAGGCCTAACCTAAAATTTGATTTTTACGAAATAAAACATACGCATAACAACAAAATATGAATGTATCCACTACCACTGAGAGCAAGACTTCATAGTATACAAATTTAACGAAATTATTTAGTTTTGTTAATAAGGCCTATAATAAAACCATTTTATTAAAATAAACAAGTTCGCTACCTGGCAGCGTAAAAATGAGCTGGCCTGTCCGTTCTCATACTGGCCGTAAAATCATAAAATGGTCATAGGATAAAACACTTTAGGGGTCTATAGACATTTATAGACCTGTGGTAATGTTTTATAGTAGGGGTCTCTAGAGAAGTTTGAGCGTTAGTTGGCGTTTTGTCTTTTGGTAAAACCTCAACTTTTGTAGTTTCATATTTTCCCATTTTTGGCTATTGATCTTTATGCAGCTGGGGTAAACGTAAAATTTTATTTTTTTTACTCAACTCTCTACGGTTACCTTAATATTGACAGATATTATTGTGAAAATCACTTTTCTGAATTTAGACTCGTGAGTTCATTTAAAAAATAAAATAATTGTTACAAATAAAAATATACACATTTTAAATCAATCAAGTTTTTTTTCGAAATATTTTCGTTTCCATTACGTAAACTCAAACAATGACATGATATCCTTTACTACTGTGGCTAACCCCCCACCCCACTCACGAGAATGGATACCAAACATACTACTAAATACATGTTCTAGAAGAAAAATATTGTATACAATTTAAAAAAAGAGATGATACATAGTTTATTGATTTTTTAAAAATAAATTATGTCTTCTTAAGTTATAATTTGTAACTTGAATTATCCAAATGTGTTTACCTTTATTATTATTATTTAAAAAAAAGTACAAATACAATCAACATATATTACACTACCTTGCAAAACTTCTCTCTTGCAAACACGTTATACCCCCCCCCCATAATAATAATCTCTACAGGCCCAGAAAAAGCTTCTGTCTCTTATGTCCGTTATATCCCCACAAATGCACAATTTATTTCAAAAATTAAAATTAAGATTTTTGAGAGAGAATGTGTTGGGAATATTTATTACTTAAAGAATAATATTATAGAAAATCTTTATAATAAATTTATCATATTTTTTATACTGATGACCGACGGTACTTGATAGAATTCCATGTTATACAAATATTGTTAAATCTATCTTAGCACAAAATAATTGTATGCTTAGTCAGGCTCAGGTAAAAACTATACCGATCATGAATAGTTTAGCACCTAGATTATATGGACTTATGAAATTACATAAAGCAGGTGGTCCCATCCGTCCTGTTGTTTCATTTGTACAGTCTCCTTCATATAATCTGGCTAAATTTACGGGGACATTGAAACTGCCCCGACATTTTTGGGGACACGGTCAAAACATTCCAAGGCAGATTACTGTCATCCCTCGAAGGGTCAGGGTTGAATGGGCCCCTTGTCAGTCGGGTAACATTTATCATTAGTTAGGTGATCGGGCAACATTAGTTTTGTTAAGTGATCAGACATTCGTTTTTATTTTAATGTACGATAGAATTAAAAACTAACCTAACCTAACCTAACCAAACCTAACCAAACATCTATTTTAGATGTTAATGAATGTATTTAAAACTAAGGTGGATGCGAGTATTCCATTTTGTAGGTCATGATTGTAGAGGTATGGGCCCAATTCGACACTGCCTCCGAATTGACCATGGGCCCAATTCAATCGTCATTTTACGACCCTAACAGACCGTGGGCCCAATTCAACATCACCAATTTTTGGTACTTCTGAAACGATGAAATTATCCCGCTCATTAAAGAGGATTAGGAAAGGTCGCCTCTCAAGACTAGAAATGATGAAATTGCCCCGAGCGCCCGGCCAGGTAGCCGCTACGGGACTGGGGAAAAAGGAAAATTATTTTTGTCCCTGCGTCCTGACAGTTACTGCAGTCTTCTAATAACTGCCACCAATATCAGGAATAACTAGCTGATAAACTACCATTTCATTGGGCTTTAAAAACAATATAGTGATACAATCTGGAGTTTAAACTTAGGAACTCTGGAGCAATTGTCAAACAAAAAAGAAAGTCGATTAGTTTAGGTAAGGTTAGGTTAGGTTATTTATATATTTTAATGATTTTTTTCTGACTCATTCTTCAAAGCAACTTCCTTTTCCTAATGTTACTTATATTGTTTACCCTAATTTGTATTTATACGACATTTGTTTGTATATTTGTATGAACACTTTGTCCCTAAAAGAAGTGAAACTTTGCAACTTAATAAATCTATAAATCCCTTTTCCCCCAGTTCCGTAGCGGCTACCTAGCCGGGCGCTCGGGACAATTTGAGTATCAAAAATGTCGGGGCAGTTTCACTACGCCCAAATTTACAAACACCTTTCTAAAAAATATTTCTAAATTCCAGCCTAAATTTAGTTTAAAAATTCATTATAATTAGTAGATCATATTAAAGTGCCCCCTAATGCTAAAATTGTATCCTTCAAAGTGAAAAGTTTATTTACAAGTATTCCTGTCAAATATTTTTTAGTTAGTATTGAATCATTTGTTAGATCGGACTTATGTTGACCCCTGTATCTCTATTGAATTAATGAATGTAATTAAAGTATACAGATGCGTAGATGATGTCTTATGTTTATTTGAAGGTACTGACCGCCAACTAGTGTTTTTAAATTATTTAAATTCTATTAATATGGCTATACAATTTACTACGGACATAGGTTTGCATAATCAAATAATTTTTCTTGGCCTTACAATGAAAGTCAGTGATGGTAGGCATAATTTCAGTCATTT
This sequence comes from Aphrophora alni, assembly GCA_963513935.1. Lineage (NCBI taxonomy): Eukaryota > Metazoa > Arthropoda > Insecta > Hemiptera > Aphrophoridae > Aphrophora > Aphrophora alni. The sequence goes on from OY740765.1 coordinate 44,068,949, forward strand.
TAGGAAAACCACGTTTAGTGATAACATTATACATCCTATCTCGCAACATCCTTATAATCACACATTAGCTGCTTTCCATAGTATGTTGCATCGCCTTATTAAAGTTCTTATGGATAATAAGGATTTTTGTGTAGAACTTTCATGTATTAAACAAATAGCAAATAATAATGGACATGAATCTTACGTCATTGAAAAAAATGTTGAAAACAAAAATTTTTATTTACCCAGTAGTCAATTCTAACAAAACCACACAAAAGTGGCGTGGAATCAATTTTTTTGGGAAAGCTAGCTACAAAGTGGGTAATATTTTGGAAAAGAAAAAACACTGTAAACCAGCCTTTAACTGTAATAGAAATTTAGGAAAGATTTTAATAAATTCTAAAGATAAAATAGAAAAAATGTTTGTTTTCAAACAGGCCGTAGTTTTAAGAGTAGACCAAGTGAACATGAAAGCATTTGGCGGTTAGGTTATAACGATTCTAGTTTTTCCAGTCATTTAAAAAAAAATCATGATTTTTATTCTAATATTAAATTTGAAATTGTCAATTTTAACGTTATGGGTAAAAAATTTGACATTTTAGAACTGTTAGAAATTAAGAGACTTTTTTGTTATATTATTAAGTTTTAAACGATCAAACAGAATTCTTCTTATTCTCCACTAATTCAAATTTTGTCAAAGAATGTTTAAAATAGTTTATGACTTACTGGGTTTCCTGGCTACAGGTTCCATTGTCATGTAATGGGACTTGTGGGCTTGGTCTCAAAGTGTGAACAATTCTTCTTAGGTTATTTAGTTTTTGTATAAGCCTCATCAATGCCGTAACTGGCGAAACTATGGTCGGCTAGACCTAATAAATGTAGAAATTCACAAAAGAATTTGTGTCTGTTTTATTTGTATAAATTTATCATTTTTGACTAAATCGAAATGCGTTGTCTATGAGAGGTAAATTACCTAGTTTATTTTAATAATTATGTTTATTTTTTAAAAAACTCGTGTTAAAGAATTAAATACTGTCATGTAAATACTATGTAACATAATTTATGTAGGATACAGTTATTTATGTTCACAGTCGATGAAACCTAGGGTTAGTTGTAACTTCAGCGCAGCCACAATATATTTCTTAGCATTTCGAAAAAAACTGCCATGGCAATCAATTGGCATTTATAATTGTTATCATAATTATGATTATAATACTGGTATGTTATACTGTATATAAAACCCAAATACCACTGACTGACTGATCACATTTTCTCCACAACCACTGAACCGATTATAATAAAACTTAACACACAATTATTCTATTGTCCTAGATGCTCGCTAAGTAAAGGTTTTGAAACATTTTGAAAAACACATCCCCTACGGGGGTAAAAAGGGGAAAAGTACAATATGTCATCTGTTTTGGAGAGTATAAAAAAATGTAGAATTTTTAATAAAAGAAGAATAACGATGTATATAGAATTTGAAGAATTCATCTCTTAAAGTGGTATAAAAGAAATATAAAATAAGGCCTTAGAGATTCGCGGGAAAAGCTGCGACCAATAACAGCTGCTAATTATTATAAAATACTAAATTAAAACAAATAAAGTTATGCATTCCAAACTTACTGCTTAGACATTTTCCCCTTTCAAAACTTGTTGTGTTTCATGATTCGTACTTTGGTATATTAAGCATTTCTAATTTCTCCTTGTCACCCTTTTCAAGCTATTTTAATATTTTGCGAGATTGGGTGAACAGAATATTACAAGCAGTCTAAATTTAATTACATTAAAATGTAGTGAGCAAATAAACTATTTTTCGAAGAGTGTATTTTTAATACAATAATTGTTATTCAACTACCGTTTTTTTAAATATATAAAGTGTTAATCAAATATTGTATTTTAAATATAAAAATGTTATTCAAATAATGTATTTTTAATATATAAAGTGATGTTCAAATAGTGTATTTTTAGTATATAAAGTGATATTCAATTAGTGTATTTTTAATATATAAAGTGTTATTCAAAGAATGTATTTTAATATATAAACTGTTATTTCAAAGTGTATTTTTAATATGTGAACTGTTATTCAAAGAGTGTATTTTTAACATATAAACTATTATTCAAAGAATGTATTTTTATTTAAATTGTTGTAATATGTACCTTGGGTATAGGAAAGAAGTAAAGGACGTTTTAATTACGGAAAGTAAAACTTATCCTTGGGAGTGATTATATATTTTTAAGATTTATTATTTTAAAAGTGACGTAATCTCATACTGTCTTACAGAAAGAGATTTATCAAAAATGTCATCGATCTTCGACCTGACAATCATAATGAGTACAGGTGTGGCCAGTCTCAGGACCTATAATTCGTTCATCGAGAGTCTAGAGTGAAGGTCCGCCATACAGTGGCACACGTTGGGGGTTGGGGCCAATAAGAAAAAAGGACAGCACGTGTACGGCGGGTGATGCTGGGGATGATTCACAGTAGTAGTTCTGTGAACAACTTTCTCTTCCCTAACCCTCCCTTGTACCCGTTGCTGTCGCTCAATCATTTGTCTGTCAGTTGCTGAACTGTCTAAACTCTGTCGTGTGATCCGTGTAAAAGTATGTTATTTAGAGTTATTTAATTTTATAATTTCAGTGTACTTTAAGAATTAGGTTAGTGATTGCAGTTTAAGGTTTTATATATAATTGACTATATAGTTTTTACTATAAAGATGGAGATTTGTTCTCCAGTAAAGAAGAATAAACCAGGAAAGGTGATACGAAGTGCTAAGAAACAATGTGTTGTTAATGTTTACAAAAATGTGTTGGAACAAAACCCGGGTATCTTAAAAGAATGTGACGTTAAAAAAGTGGTGAATATGATTGGAATAGGAAGGTGCAGTGTTTACAAGATAATTGATGGTTATAATCAACAGTTAGGGCTAAAATCTCCCGTTAACAAGAAAAAGCGGCAGAATGCCTTTGAAAAATTTGACGAGCTGACAAAGTGTGCTCTTAGAAGAAAGGTACATGCATTTTTTTTTTTTTAGAAACGAGCAATCCACTTTGAATAAAGTTTTGGAAGCAGTAAATGAAGACGGCTTTGTTGAAAATAGCGAATTAGTATTTGAGTCGAAATACTCAAATAAACTCAAGATTATCACGACGATATGAACGGGGGAGTTTTCCTTGATTATTTCAAGCGTGTGTTGCCCCTTTTGAAGGAAAATGCTGTCTTAGACAACGCACTATATCATTAAAAAAAAATTGAAAAACTACCAACAAAATCATGGAATAAAAAACAATTAGTTGAGTGGCTTGTACTAAAGGGAATAATTACTGACACCAATATGTTCAAAAAAGAGCTTCTTCAGATGGCATACGAAGAGAGGGGAAAACATGACAAATTTATTATAGATGAAGAGGCAAAACTTAGCCGGAAAACTGTTTTAAGACTACCACCCTACCATTGCCAACTTAACCCAATTGAGTTAATTTGGACTCAAGTTAAAGGATATGTATCCTCAAAACATGTTTCATTTAAGATGAAAGATTTGAAACCTCTCTTAGCAGCAGGATTTAAAAAAAAGTGACTGAGGAAGATTGGAAAAAGTGTATTGAACACGTGAAAGACGAAGAAGAAAAGATGTGGAGATTGGACAACATTGTAGAAGAAATGGAAGAAAGGATGGTCATAAATTTACAAGATGACAGCAGCGAAACCGAATCAGACCTCGCAGAAGAACTGCAGTACAGTGATTGAAGTAGAATGGTATACTGGGTTTCTCCGTACCACAAGTTTATATGATCTAGGCTGTGGGAGCCTCTTTCCTTAAAAAAAAGTGTTCCCTGAGAGGGTGGTAGAGGTTGACGTCCTTCAGGGGCTTTTCACTAACATTCCACCGGTCATTTTTAACTCAAACATAAAAGTATTAATTTTTATAATTTTTAAAAGTAAGTTTTTAGTTTAACAAATTTTAAAAACAAATTAACAATATTCTATTTTTAATCGTTGTTTATCCTGTAGCAATAATAAAAAATAAATATTTTATTAAACACTCTTTCAATAAACTGACGAATAAATTAGAAGTGAATTTGGCGCTGACGATTGTGCAGGCTTGTGTTTATATGGGCGAGACGGTCACTACGGTAGGCCGCCTGTGACAGCCTGCCATAATTATCGGATGGGGCGGCGCTTCACTCTAGACTCTCGATAGCTGGATTTACACTTTTCTTCATATAGTCGTAGATAGAAAAACCAAATTTATCTACCTTACAGTGGGTAGACTATAAATTTACGAGCACTGTGATCCTATTCAATTTTAAATTACAATTACAATACAAGGAGTTAAGTTTTATTATTTCTATCTTTGTACAGTAGATGGTTGTTATTATTACTTCTTGTTCTGTATCATGTAACACGTTCGTTAAGTTTAGAAGGACGATGTACTGAATGAATTTAAGCGAGATTTTACTGTCCACAGAATCGATTTTAGAGGTTTTTTACTTTCACTTCGTTTCCATAGTATTGAAAAAGTAATCTCTTTTATCTGTGTTCACACCAGTAGCTCAGCTAAAACGTTAATCTGAAGAGGGAGGGAGGGTGGGGGGTAAGTTCCGCGTGTCCACCTCAAGAGAAAATTACAAATTTAAGCTGCAGTGTGGTTTATAAACAACATTTTCATATCATTTGCTGTCTATAAACACTGGTTCTTGTAAACTTGCTTGGTTATGCCATTAAAACGTCCTCGGCGTAAATGGCAATTGATTAAAATCGATATTTTAATGATTGCGGTCAGTACTACACTTTTGAGCTCACTGTGGTGACTAAAAGATTAAAATGAAATATCCAATACCACAATAATTCAAAATAAGATTTATTTCCTTATGTATATTTCAGTAACGTAGTTACCATCTTCAAAAGTTGAGCATTAAACACACACACTAATTCTATAAATATTATAAACAGTTGTACAAGTGAGGTTCTTTTCCCACTTCTTCCTGTGGCTAGTTCAATCAATAACGTTGAGCCAAGTCATTAGCCTCGTCAATGATCTAGTCTCTCCCATTAGGTGGTGTGGGGGTGAGTCCCTTTACAATTAGTCAACTACATGGACAATAATTTCTAACAAAAATAAATAATTCCTACCTAAAATAACTTACTTAATTTTCTAAAAAATAAAGTTAATTGAAAATTATTCATGAAACAGAACTTGTCATTTTTAGATACTAATTAACCAACAAACTATTCTTAACATATACAAATTACATATAATTTCTATAATAATGTGAATTTAAAATTATACTTTATTTGGAAGAAAATAACAAGTTATCCATTGAAAACTATAAAATAATATAGGAATAGGCCTTTCATCTCAATTTCAAAATAGTCATTTTTCATATTAAATATAAATTGTATGTTTATTTAGAAAAGACAAAAATACTAAATAATCCATTTAAAACCTAAATTACTGAATATAAAAAACCGAGTTAAGGAACTTTCATCTCATTAAACAATTTGTCATTTTAGAAAGTATAAATTAAATTATAAACTAATCCACTTAAACCTAAATTAAAGAAAATAAAATGGAGTTAAGAATAGGTTCTTTATTTGCATTTTACAAATTTTTTTATATTTAATTTTTTTTTTTTTTTTTTACATTTAGCAATAAAAATACTCTTATAACAATTTAACAAACTTCTTTTGTCTTAATTTTTAATTTATTTAACACCTTTGAAATTTATATTATCGTTAGTTTGAAGTATGTGCTCTGCTACACTACATTTGTCTGGTCTTTTATATGAGCAATTTTTCTTTAAAACTAGTTATTTTTCTTATGAAGGAAAGAGGAAAGAACCTGTAAGTTGTGTTTTTTTTATGTTTTATGTTGATTTTGCTTCGAATTGTATTTTAATTGATCTTATTTTGTATTTTATGTTTTTCGTTTTTGTTTAAATTATTAATATGGTTGTTTTAATTTGTATTATATTTAGTCTAAAATAAATAATTTATTATTTATATTAGTTATAATATTATTGATTTATACTTAACGTAACGTATTTATTTTAAAGATTTTGTATTAAGATTTATTTTATTTTCTATTTTAAGTTGTGTTTTTTATATTTGACGTTGTGTTTACTTTGAATTGTACTTTAATTGGTCTTATTTAGTATTTCATGTTTTTGTTTCTAGTTTTGTTTAAATCGTGTTCAAGTTTGTTTTATTTTTTATCATATTTATTCTAAAATAAGAAATTTATTATTTATGTAGTATGGGTTTAAGTGGAAGAGAGGACCTGATGATCCTAACTTCGCCGTTAAATAAAGACTTTTTTTAAAATCTATTTTATACTATGTGTGAGAAGGTAAAACGTCCGATTTATAAGGTTTGAAAAAAAGTCATTATCATAAAAAGAGATTGAGATGGTCGCTAAATTTGATTCATCCCACACAGGACTCATGTGTTCGATTTCGTGGTAAATTTACTTCGAAGCTACGACAAATGGGTTCCTGATAATTCCCTCAATGAATTCGTTGCATTAGAATTAATTGAATAATGCCATTTTAAATTTAAATTTATGGAATATAAAGTAGGATTATAAAGAAAAAACAAATGAATTAAAACAAAACAACAACACGCAAGATGAATATATAAGTTTGGTGGAAATATTGTGAATGAGATGTTAAAATTTGCAAAATATATATTGCTAATTAGGGATTTCAAACATTCGACATAACAATACTGGCTATATTAGTAGTAACTCTTACATATTGGATCATTATATTCTTTAAATATACGTTGTACAAATATTGCACAAACTTTCTCCCGAAACAAAACCAAAAGTATCACCAAAAATCTCATTTCGGTAGTTGTCAATCAAAAAGTGAAAATGAACCACGTCTTTGAAAAAAATAATTTCTAAATAAGGGATTAATATTTATAGCTTCAGCGTAAATATTATGTGATTAAAATCCGGCTTTTAATAACGGCGATCAAGTCCATATTTGTTTTATGACAATGATTCTGAAACCGTAATATTTGTTTACTTGCGGTTTTGCACAAGGGTTTGGCGTCATTAGTTTCACATTTTACTAAGATTTGAACGAAAATGGTACATCCAATTTTGAGAAATTACGTATTATATAACAGCCTCATTGCCAATTTTATTTGTCAACTTTTTTAGAAAACTCTATGTCATTAACTCTCATTTTTGGAGAGCTAGCGACCAATATGTTTTGTCTGGGTCCTTACAGGGTACACTTACTGGCGATTGCACGTTCAACTTTCAGTATGGGAAGTCTGTAACCAATATAAATTAAATGGAAGTTTCAGCGCTACTATCCATCATAGAAATTACATCATGACGCGTTCTGAACCAAAATTTCACTCGATTGCATTTCTCTGTTGTATTTGGGTTTTTATTAATATTGCGACTACTTATGTTACTTCAAATGATCAGGATATATATATATTTTTTAAATGAATTATACAACATGTAGCTTTGTAGTTAATAACAATATAAAAGAAGTAATCCCCAAAGCACAAATAAAAACATTATTTTTTTTCCTTTGGTTTTAAAATTCTTCATTGTAAGTTACATTAGAGTAGTCGGATTGAACGGCATGTCATCCCTCCTACTTTCTAGGTAGACGGGGAAACCAATGTGGAGGGGGAAGCGCTACGTACCCTCTATAACTAGCCTCACTGTCATTTATTTTGATTAGTATTAGTTTATATCCCTCTGAGCATGTACATAAGGGTTTAGTAATCTTTCTAACGTTAATTGTGTCAGTGTTTTATTTGTGGTTTGGGGATTACTTCTTTCATAATAATTGAATTTTATTTTTTATTTTAGTACAAACTTATACTTCCACAAAACTTATAACTAAGAGTATTTTACTTAATGTAGATTTCTGCCCTCTTTAGCGAAAACGCAGTAAGTGACAAATTTTGACTTTTGGAGTTATATACATCAATGGATTCGTCTTAACGAGATCTATATAGTCAGCTTAGCAGAAACGCAGTAAAATATTTCTGTACAGGAATTTTTTGCAAATAAAATGCAGTATCTACACTAACAATGTGTACAAACTTAAGAAAAATGCAGTATCTTATGACTGCTAAGCTTAAATGCAGTAAATACATGTAGTTACTGCACTTTTGCTAAGCAGAGGTCAGATACTGCACTTCTGCTAAGCATTAAAAAAAAAGCATCTGATTTGTAGCAGTATCTACATCAGCTGATTTTGTAGGTTATGTGTTTGTTTCTTGTTGTTAGTTACTTGTTAGTGAAAGTACTTTCTTTTGGGAGAAAATGGCCAAAAATAACGTGTATGTAAGACAGTTTTCCTGGTCACACTTGGCTACAAGCCAAAAAATGATCGTTTCATTTTTGAAACACTATAAAAGACACCAAAAAATCAAATATCGCCCGTCCCGGATAAAAGAGGGAAAAAAGGCACGCAAATTTAATTCCTAAAGATGAGATGGAAGCCCACATATTATCATTTCAGCCTCAAATTTCCCATTATAGACGGGAGCATGCTCCAAAAACACTTTATCTCCCAAGTGACGTAACCATAACTCTGATGCATAAGGACTTTTTGGAAAAAACATCCTAACTCAAAATGTTCTTATGAAGTGTATCGATGTCAAGTAAGTGTAGCATTCAAATTCAAAAATCAAATCTGCAAAAAAAAAAATAAATTCATTAACTCGTCTTCCACATACACACTTCCGTCGCTTGACAGATGCTGCCACCTGCCGAGTTTGTCCAAAACAAATCATCGCATGATATCGGAGGGTAAAGTACGACGGCAAGACAGCCTATCTTCTCTAATACCGGTATGCGAGTCTACCTGTAGTCACACACAATGTCTGACATCTATACATAGTTACGTTAGAGATAAATTTTCTTTCTTGGTCTTCAAATCTCCTGCTTCAGCTTTCAACAATGTTAATCTACAGTTTTTGTGCGTTTTAGTTCTAAAATGTTTAATAAATTTTCGTTGTCACGGCACAAGCTCACGTGAACTGCGACAGGACTTTCCAGGTACTCACCCTTACAGATTTTATCATATTTTAAATTTTTGTTAATGCTTTAAAATTATTTATTAATTATCATGTATTCTTTAAAATATGTATTTCATGTTTTATTTAATATTTAATGTTCTTTTGAAAATCAATGATTATAAAAATTTACTTTTCTTAAAACATACTTTACAAAACCTTGCAAAGGCACATTTTGAGTTTTGAACAATTATGTGAAATAGGTGCAAACTAATGTTGAACTTTAAATGATCAAAACATCTTATTCAACATGTCAAATATAAAACAATTGGAGAAATCTGTTTTAAATCAGAAAATTTCGTTTTACAGACTTTTGTAGATTTCTGCAAGTCTTATACAAGCTTTGTTTCAAACAAAATTAAATATATATAAATAGATTTATAATCATCTAAGAAGCTTTTAAGTACAATCTTAACGAATTTCTGTTATACAATTAATTTTCTTTAATTTTGACAAATAACCAGATATTTGCTTTAATAATGAACATTAATGCTACAACATGTCTGATTTTGTACAGACGCTAAAAAACATGTTTTTTTGCCATAGCTATTATGCTGGTAGAAGAAACACAGCTAAAGATCTAAACATGTTTCGTGCTGTTAACAAAACACGTTTTGTTCAACATAGCTTCAGAGTTTCACGTGCACAAAAGTGATATTACAAAAAACTGACTTTATAGAACTTTAATTAAACTCATATTGTATATGTGCCTAAATTTACTTCAGCGAATATGTTTTTCTTAAAAAATTATCTTTTAAATGTAGACTTGTGTAATTAATTATAAAATATATATAAAAAATATTGGGTGGAGCCTGCATGCAAACTTTCGGTCCTAACAACCTCCAAGAGGTTATTTTCTAAATTAAAATAATTGACGTCAATTTAAAAATTTAATATTCAAAATTTTCTTTTCTTTTCTTTTAAAATAAACTACTCATTTCATAATAAATTCTTTAGCTAAAACATAGATATATTTATTGGCCAATATAGCATTTAAGAAATTTATAAAATAAGTAATATTATGTAACTGTTTTAAAAAAAAAATCTATCATTTCAAAAAGTCAAAAGGGGGGGGAATAAATATCAGTATCTTTTCATCTTTTTTTTTATTTTGTAATTTTTACATTTAAGGGCGTATAATCTTTTTTTTTTTGGATTAATTATAATCCTGTGAATTGTTAAGCTGTGCTCATTGTCTTTTGTTAAATTTTGTAACTATAAAATGTATAAACTAAAAAGGGGGGATAAATTTCCAGAATCTATTGACTAATTTTTTTTATTAAATTATAATATTTTGTATTAAGGGCATATAACTTTACTAATTATAAGATTGTTAATCATAAGCTGTTTATGATAATTTTGTCTCAGGATGTATTTCTCAGTTGTAAATGATAAAATCTGAAACGTCGAAATTTTGTTTCAATAAACTTGAGCCTTGTTAATCACTAAATTTGTTTTTGTCTTTTTAATTTTTTTTTAATTTCTAAACATTGTTACCATTTTGGTTCCGCCTTTCTTAAATTTAAGTCCCCTGGTAACATGTTTCTGGTAGCAGAGCGTGGTTATCTCTAAATTATAAAGTCGTTGATTCTAGATTCTAGTGTGGTTAAATTAAATTATAGAGTTGTTAATTTAAATTTTGGAACCGTAGTTAATTTTCAAAATTTTGCATTGGAACTATCTAAATTTAAATTCAAAATTATCTTTGTTAAACAAGGCTCATTTTTATGTTTTGCAGCTTTTTCAAATACTGCACAACTGTTGCTGATGAAATTTTTTTTTTATTTAGTTTAAATATTTAAATCTCTATAAATCTATAGTCTCTTTTTTTTTATTATTTATTTATTTTTATAAACACTTACACAAAAACTTCTAAACCAATTTCGATAAAATTTTTTTTTTATTATTTTGTCTGCTTAAATATTTTTTTTTATATATATATATATTCACATACACTTCACTCTAGTCATTCACTGAATTTGATCCAGACAGCGGGGTCATTCGGGAATTCCAAAAAAAAATTTAAATAAATAATAAAACCCAAAAATAGTTAGAAACAAAAAAAAAAAACAAAAAAAATATTCAAAATTTCCTTCAAAAATTTTCTCGAGTTTTCTTTCGCTTGTCTGTATTAATTCATACTTACACACACACATATACACAACAACTACACTACATATAATTCTTGAGTCTTTCTCTGGCTCTTTCATTTTTTGCATCATCTTAAAAGAAATTTATTTTTTTTTTAAATTACTTGGTTTATTTTTTTAATAATTATCAGCAAACAGTTACAATGGCAGTGGATTTGCTGCGATTAGTGGACTCGTTAAAGAACACTGAGCTTGCTTTGAATTTTTTTTGTCATCTTGAAGGAAAATTATTTTTATTTATTTATTATTTTTTTTTTTTAATTTTATCATCATGAGCAATAGGCAAGATGGCGGTGGACAGGTTGATGCAGATGGTGGCACTTTCTTAATAATTCATTGAAATGTTGAACACTCTTTAATAATATATCATTGTGTACAATTTTTTTTTTTCTTCTTTTCCAAATTATAGGGGCCCAGTTTTATGTAGGACAACATGGTTGGCCTGTTTGCCTTTTCTTAAATTATTCGGTTGTTTGTTATTAGCAGGTCAACATGTTTGTTTCCTAATTTAGTTTTTTTTATTAGGGTTGAGAAAACCGGAGTTGGGTTTTCCTCACTCATGGGTCACCTTTTTATATACATCTTTAATTTAGCTACACCTTTTTTTACACATCTTTCTTTGTACATCTTTTTTTTTAGAACACTTATCTTATTTTGATGAAATTTTTTTTTACATAATTTTTTTTGATTAATTTAAATTCCTTTTTTGGGGGCACATGATTACAGTTACATACATAAGACCTTAAGTCAAACATCACATGCCCTGCCTTGGGCACTAAAACAATTTTGACTCCCCAACGTTTCATACTGCTTCTTTGTTTATTTTCAAAAAGTATTATTTGTTTAGACCTTTCAAAATTCTTTTTTCTCACGGAAATTGTTAAGAGCCGTGAATAGTTTAAATTTTTCTTCGTATGGGAGAAGAGGAATTTAAAAAATAACGACGCTGAGCATGATCTGACCAGTATTGGCTTCAGGAGTTTTTCTTTATTTTTATTTATTTTTATAATTTAATGTTAAGGTCGGCTCAGAGGATACTCCCCCCCGTCTGAGTCCGACCTTTCCTGCAATGCCATGTGCTATGCACATTCCCTCCCCTGGTCCCCGGAGTGGTCACCTCCACTTGGTATCCCGAGGTGCCACTCCACCCCTTTCCCCACGTACCTTAGAGTACAAAGTCAGTTCATGCACAGCAATGTCGACCTTTGCGTCACCCTTCAGCTCTTTCTGTCCTGGGCTTATCCCAATCATAGGTGGGAAGAGCTGAGACGCTATAGAAATTTCAAAATTTAATAAGTAAGTGCCGAAGGAGGCTTCACCCTAGAGTGGTGACTGTAAAAGCATTATGAGGCGTTGTTTCTATCAAGTGCCCCTGACTTCAAAATTTTTGTAGGAGGCCCTTCTGGCCCCTTTCTTCAGAAGTTTGTAGGAGGCCCTTCTGGCCCCTTTCTTCAATTTCTTGGAGGCCCTTCTGGCCCTTGTCCCTTTTCAAAATTTTGTGGGAGGCCCTTCTGGCCCCCTTTCTGACTCCACCCCAACTCCGTCTTTCGGGGGGGAGAGCTGTAGCATTCAAATTCAAAAATCAAATCTGCAAAAAAAAAAATTAATTCATTAACTCGTCTTCCACATACACACTTCCGTCGCTTGACAGATGCTGCCACCTGCCGAGTTTGTCCAAAACAAATCATCGCATGATATCGGAGGGTAAAGTACGACGGCAAGACAGCCTATCTTCTCTAATACCGGTATGCGAGTCTACCTGTAGTCACACACAATGTCTGACATCTATACATAGTTACGTTAGAGATAAATTTTCTTTCTTGGTCTTCAAATCTCCTGCTTCAGCTTTCAACAATGTTAATCTACAGTTTTTGTGCGTTTTAGTTCTAAAATGTTTAATAAATTTTCGTTGTCACGGCACAAGCTCACGTGAACTGCGACAGGACTTTCCAGGTACTCACCCTTACAGATTTTATCATATTTTAAATTTTTGTTAATGCTTTAAAATTATTTATTAATTATCATGTATTCTTTAAAATATGTATTTCATGTTTTATTTAATATTTAATGTTCTTTTGAAAATCAATGATTATAAAAATTTACTTTTCTTAAAACATACTTTACAAAACCTTGCAAAGGCACATTTTGAGTTTTGAACAATTATGTGAAATAGGTGCAAACTAATGTTGAACTTTAAATGATCAAAACATCTTATTCAACATGTCAAATATAAAACAATTGGAGAAATCTGTTTTAAATCAGAAAATTTCGTTTTACAGACTTTTGTAGATTTCTGCAAGTCTTATACAAGCTTTGTTTCAAACAAAATTAAATATATATAAATAGATTTATAATCATCTAAGAAGCTTTTAAGTACAATCTTAACGAATTTCTGTTATACAATTAATTTTCTTTAATTTTGACAAATAACCAGATATTTGCTTTAATAATGAACATTAATGCTACAACATGTCTGATTTTGTACAGACGCTAAAAAACATGTTTTTTTGCCATAGCTATTATGCTGGTAGAAGAAACACAGCTAAAGATCTAAACATGTTTCGTGCTGTTAACAAAACACGTTTTGTTCAACATAGCTTCAGAGTTTCACGTGCACAAAAGTGATATTACAAAAAACTGACTTTATAGAACTTTAATTAAACTCATATTGTATATGTGCCTAAATTTACTTCAGCGAATATGTTTTTCTTAAAAAACTATCTTTTAAATGTAGACTTGTGTAATTAATTATAAAATATATATAAAAAATATTGGGTGGAGCCTGCATGCAAACTTTCGGTCCTAACAACCTCCAAGAGGTTATTTTCTAAATTAAAATAATTGACGTCAATTTAAAAATTTAATATTCAAAATTTTCTTTTCTTTTCTTTTAAAATAAACTACTCATTTCATAATAAATTCTTTAGCTAAAACATAGATATATTTATTGGCCAATATAGCATTTAAGAAATTTATAAAATACGTAATATTATGTAACTGTTTTAAAAAAAAAATCTATCATTTCAAAAAGTCAAAAGGGGGGGGGGAATAAATATCAGTATCTTTTCATCTTTTTTTTTATTTTGTAATTTTTACATTTAAGGGCGTATAATCTTTTTTTTTTGGATTAATTATAATCCTGTGAATTGTTAAGCTGTGCTCATTGTCTTTTGTTAAATTTTGTAACTATAAAATGTATAAACTAAAAAGGGGGGATAAATTTCCAGAATCTATTGACTAATTTTTTTTATTAAATTATAATATTTTGTATTAAGGGCATATAACTTTACTAATTATAAGATTGTTAATCATAAGCTGTTTATGATAATTTTGTCTCAGGATGTATTTCTCAGTTGTAAATGATAAAATCTGAAACGTCGAAATTTTGTTTCAATAAACTTGAGCCTTGTTAATCACTAAATTTGTTTTTGTCTTTTTAATTTTTTTTTAATTTCTAAACATTGTTACCATTTTGGTTCCGCCTTTCTTAAATTTAAGTCCCCTGGTAACATAAGGAAAATGAGAATTTCATTCGCCAAACTTGGCAACGAGGAATGTGAAACGTGTGAGCAGTTTAAATTGCATGGTCACAAAGAAAATAACTTGATTGATGGTTGTCAAGAGTGTATTCACTGTCAGCTTTATTACAGCTAAATGTATGTTAATTACTCTTAATATATTTCTTAATTTTTTACTTGACATGTGGAGTTTTATTCTAGCCCCTTACTGTGTTTACATTATGTAAATTTAGTTTAAAATAAACTCCAATACTTAGCAAAAGTGCAGTATAAGCAGATACTGCATTCTTCTTAGATAAACATAATTTTTCAAAGTCAAAATCACTTAGGCGAAGTGCAGTTACTGATTTTTTTAATAGTAAATAAAACATAATGATGAAATTTAATGTTAAAAAATAAATAAAATAAAATGTTTGACAATATAAAACAAAAACTTAAATTCATATATTTCACACATCCAGTTATTGGGTTTGATTTATAAAGTTCCTCTTTTCAGTTGGAGATAATTAACATAGGTAGCTTTAAATAATTTTCGGTTGGTTGTCACACCGAAAATTTCCATGTTTATTTTGTAAACTATTTTGAATTGTTCCCGTTTTATCGAAAATTGGTGATAGCTAAAAAAAACTTAGAACGGTTATGGTTTATACTTCTAAAATTTAATCATTAAAAAATAATAACAAGTTTTTCTCATTAATATTACTTTACTATTAATATCTTACTACGTTCACCAAGTTCACGTAAAACGATCAAAAATTTGTGGATACTATAAATTAAAAATGGCAATGCTTCCTCTCTAGCCTACCATAAAGTAAAATTATAAGTACTTTGATTTAAAAATATATAATGTTTTTTTGTATTTCTTGTAATAGTAAAACAAGCATAATAATGCAAAATTGATATATGAGTGAAATCATTTAAGTGTATGTATGATCAATGTAAATAACTAAAGAGAGTAAAATATGTTTGTAACTTTTAAAAGATTATTTATTTTAATTATTACAATGTAGCAAGTAGGTATGTACATTGTATGATGATGGCATTGTCAATGAAACGCGTTTATAATTGTATTGTTCAATTTGTGAGATTCGGGAAGAGATTTCAATGTTTTACGTGAATCATATACTTCTTAATAGTTATAATTGAAAACATTTTCTTACACCCTTGTTGTCCGTCTTGCCTTGGGTGCTGAAAGATCTAGCTACGCTACTGCCTTCAATGTATCGGTGCAACACCCGCTTGACACCGTAACGTTTACAGGTTGAGTAGTAGTTCGGCTATCTCCCTATGACACATATTGAAAGATCTAGCTACGCTACTGCCTTCAATGTATCGGTGCAACACCTGCTTGACACCTTAACGTTTACAGGTTGAGTAGTAGTTCGGCTATCTCCCTATGACACATATTGAAAGATCTAGCTACGCTACTGCCTTCAATGTATCGGTGCAACACCCGCTTGACACCTTAACGTTTACAGGTTGAGTAGTAGTTTGGCTATCTCCCGTATGACACATACTGAAAGATCTAGCTACGTTACTGCCTTCAATGTATCGGTGCAACACCCGCTTGACTCCGTAACGTTTACAGGTTGAGTAGTAGTTCGGCTATCTTCCGTATGACACATACTGAAAGATCTAGCTACGCTACTGCCTTCAATGTATCGGTGCAACACCCGCTTGACACCGTAACGTTTACAGGTTGAATAGTAGTTCGGCTATCTCCCGTATGACACATATTGAAAGATCTAGCTACGCTACTGCCTTCAATGTATCGGTGCAACACCTGCTTGACACCGTAACGTTTACAGGTTGAGTAGTAGTTCAGCTATCTCCCGTATGTCACATATTGAAAGATCTAGCTACGCTACTGCCTTCAATGTATCGGTGCAACACCCGCTTGACACCGTAACGTTTACAGGTTGAGTAGTAGTTCAGCTATCTCCCGTATGTCACATATTGAAAGATCTATCTACGCTACTGCCTTCAATGTATCGGTGCAACACCCGCTTGACACCGTAACGTTTACAGGTTGAGTAGTAGTTCGGCTATCTCCCGTATGTCACATATTGAAAGATCTAGCTACGCTACTGCCTTCAATGTATCGGTGCAACACCTGCTTGACACCGTAACGTTTACAGGTTGAGTAGTAGTTCGGCTATCTCCCGTATGTCACATATTGAAAGATCTAGCTACGCTACTGCCTTCAATGTATCGGTGCAACACCTGCTTGACACCGTAACGTTTACAGGTTGAGTAGTAGTTCGGCTGTCTCCCGTATGTCACATATTGAAAGATCTAGCTACGCTACTGCCTTCAATGTATCGGTGCAACACCTGCTTGACACCGTAACGTTTACAGGTTGAGTAGTAGTTCGGCTATCTCCCGTATGTCACATATTGAAAGATCTAGCTACGCTACTGCCTTCAATGTATCGGTGCAACACCTGCTTGACACCGTAACGTTTACAGGTTGAGTAGTAGTTCGGCTATCTCCCGTATGTCACATATTGAAAGATCTAGCTACGCTACTGCCTTCAATGTATCGGTGCAACACCTGCTTGACACCGTAACGTTTACAGGTTGAGTAGTAGTTTGGCTATCTCCCGTATGTCACATATTGAAAGATCTATCTACGCTACTGCCTTCAATGTATCGGTGCAACACCCGCTTGACACCGTAACGTTTACAGGTTGAGTAGTAGTTTGGCTATCTCCCTATGACACATATTGAAAGATCTATCTACGCTACTGCATTCAATGTATCGGTGCAACACCCGCTTGACACCGTAACGTTTACAGGTTGAGTAGTAGTTTGGCTATCTCCCTATGACACATATTGAAAGATCTATCTACGCTACTGCCTTCAATGTATCGGTGCAACACCTGCTTGACACCGTAACGTTTACAGGTTGAGTAGTAGTTTGGCTATCTCCCTATGACACATATTGAAAGATCTATCTACGCTACTGCCTTCAATGTATCGGTGCAACACCTGCTTGACACCGTAACGTTTACAGGTTGAGTAGTAGTTTGGCTATCTCCCGTATGTCACATATTGAAAGATCTATCTACGCTACTGCCTTCAATGTATCGGTGCAACACCCGCTTGACACCGTAACGTTTACAGGTTGAGTAGTAGTTTGGCTATCTCCCTATGACACATATTGAAAGATCTATCTACGCTACTGCATTCAATGTATCGGTGCAACACCTGCTTGACACCGTAACGTTTACAGGTTGAGTAGTAGTTTGGCTATCTCCCGTATGTCACATATTGAAAGATCTATCTACGCTACTGCCTTCAATGTATCGGTGCAACACCCGCTTGACACCGTAACGTTTACAGGTTGAGTAGTAGTTTGGCTATCTCCCTATGACACATATTGAAAGATCTATCTACGCTACTGCCTTCAATGTATCGGTGCAACACCTGCTTGACACCGTAACGTTTACAGGTTGAGTAGTAGTTTGGCTATCTCCCTATGACACATATTGAAAGATCTATCAACGCTACTGCCTTCAATGTATCGGTGCAACACCCGCTTGACACCGTAACGTTTACAGGTTGAGTAGTAGTTTGGCTATCTCCCTATGACACATATTGAAAGATCTATCTACGCTACTGCCTTCAATGTATCGGTGCAACACCTGCTTGACACCGTAACGTTTACAGGTTGAGTAGTAGTTCGGCTATCTCCCGTATGACACATACTGAAAGATCTAGCTACGCTACTGCCTTCAATGTATCGGTGCAACACCTGCTTGACACCGTAACGTTTACAGGTTGAATAGTAGTTCGGCTATCTCCCGTATGATACATACTGAAATGTGAATGTGAAACCGAAAGTAGATGACAATCTAGAATCGATTTTGAGGAAATCATAAATTGTGAATTTATTTTTCTTGTGGCGGCTACCCCTAAATTTCGAGTAACGGGAAAAACTTCTCGAGATACATACCTCAAGACGGATCACAAAAAATTCGATATCGGTAGTTGTATAGACTACCCTTCACATAACTTTCTCTACATGTGAGAAAGTATGTGCCAGAAAGTCGATTAATACGGCTTTGACGTGAAGTCATTATACGTAACACGACGTTGAGATAAAGCAGTGAATTTGATTTAACCACAGACAGGACTCAGGTGTTCGATTTCATGGTAAATGTACTTCGAATCTGCGGCAAGAATCTCCCGATACTTCCCACATGTAATTTGTGCTTCTAAAATTAGATTAAACAACTTCATTTTGAAATTAATTTTTCTCGGTATATATTATAGGGATAGAATGTTTAAAAAAATCTTCCGCTGTTTCACCATGTTAATAGGTATAATTCTGGTTTGTTTTAGTTTTCTTGATCCGTACAGGATCAAAGTTAAAAATATTTTGTTATCACAAGGATAATTTTAACTCGTATAAATACTTTAAAGAATTTTCATTTTTTTTAAATTTGCGATACATTTAATTTATTTCAGACTTAGCAAATAATAAGTTTTTAGCCTCAGGAAACTTAAAAAGTGATTTTCGACATGTCAGTCCGCCGACGTTACGTCTCTAAAAGAATAATTAATAATAAGATAGCACCCAAAAAATTAGGATAGGAATATAAATACACACATAGAAGACTATAAAAATGAAAAAAAAATACTTAAATGTCAAAATGGGGGCCATTTTAAACAGTTTTTGAGACTTAACACATTATATTAGATAAACAATTGCAGATTTCAATTCTGTATGTAATGCTACGAACCCTGTTGCTCTACGACGACAAATACAGAAGTTATTGTCAAAAATGTAATTTTTAATCCCGACCTCCAAAGATAACATGATATTTATAGAGTTATAAGATCCGGCAAAATAGACTGACTAATTACACAATGATTGTTTAATATATGCACATCTAGCCGACGTTAATAAAATAGTGATATACACTAAGGTTCAGAAAACCTGTGTAACAACTGTTATTTTAAAAAAGGTTAAAACACTTTGACCTATCAATACAATTTCACAATTTCCTGCAAAGCCTAAGAAACCTGGGCATTACATTTAGAAGATCTGCATGTATTCGATTGTATAATGAGGGCTGGGGTAAGTAAAATGATGGCGTCAACCAACTTTTATTTATTGTAAATAATTTGTAAAATATTAAAATCTTCATAATCCACGCTGTAAAGTTTTAAAAAGCTATAATTTCTTATCATTCAACTCTATAAACGTTCCGGCATTGATAATTAATCGTAAATATGTGTTACATGTGAAAGGTGTGTTCAGTGAAAATGCCTAAAGCAAACCAAACGTAACTGTCTAGATTTAGAGAGGTATGGAAAAGTTAGGAACTTATGAAAGTATCTCTCAAAGCGAGACGCGTTTATCAAACAATATCTTACGTTGTGTCGAGTTATAGCGGGTTGAATTCAGCGTTCAATGGACACAACTGTTAGTACAATTCTCCCGTTTATACTTGAAATCGCAGTCAAGAACTGATTATTCCCATAGCTTGAAATAGCTACGCAAATTCCAAAGACACCTTATGAGGTGTCAGTAATGTCACAAAAACGTTAAAATTAATAAAGTATAAAATTTATCACAAAATTTTCAATAAAATTATTGTTTTTTTTTTCCTTTTCTTTTCGTATTTCTGCCGTTGGGAAATGAAGATTCGACTAATTCCCATAAATTAGGGTAGCAATGCAAGTATAAAAATACACTATGAAGGGCATGCATGTTAAAATAAGATTAAATTATAAAGTGATAATTGAACATTAATTATTTTCCTACTAAAAATTATTCTATGCTTCCTTATTGTAGCTTCCTTTTATGCCTTTGGGAAATGTAGATTTGTTTAGTAATATATCTAGGAAGCTATGAAGATCCAAATATGCATTGTGAATTGTCAGTTAGGACACACAAAAAATGATAATATTAAAAGGTTTATAACTGATCATTCATTATTCTCCTACTAAAATATATTCTATGCTTTCTTATTTCTGCCTTTGGGAAATGTAGATTTGTTTAGTAATATATCGAGGAAGCTATGAAGATCCAAATATGCATTGTGAATTGCCAGTTAGGACACACACAAAAATGATAATATTAAAAGTTTATAACTGATGATTCAATATTCTCCTACTAAAATATATTCTATGCTTTCTTATTTCTGCCTTTGGGAAATGTAGATTTGTTTAGTAATATATCGAGGAAGCTATGGAAGTTCAAATATGCATTATGAATTGCCAGTTAGGTCATAAAAAAAAGAGATAATATTATAAGGTTATAACTGATGATTTATTATTATATTACAGAAAAATATTCTATGTGTTCTTATAACTGCCTTTGGGAAATGAAGATTCGTTTTATCAATAACTGAAGATGGCTATGGAAGTCCAAATTTGCATTATAAAGTGCAATTTTTGTCACAAATAAATATAAAATGATGAGGTTTATAATTAATAATTAATTATTCTAATACAGAAAAATATTCTATGCTTTCTCATTTCTGGTTTTGGGAAATGTAGATTCGTTTATTCCCATTTGGAAGGTAGCGATGGAAGTCCAAACATGCATTATAAAGTGCCAGTAATGTCATAAAAAAATAAAATAAATTAAGGTGTATAACTTATCATTAATAATTCTCATACAAAAGAATATTCTAATCTTTCTTATTTCTGTCTTTGGGTAATGAAGATTCGTTTCATTCCGTAACTGGAGATAGTTATGGAAGTCCAAATATATATGATAAATTGTCAGTAAAGTCACTAAAAAAGATAAAATTGCAAGGTATATAACTGATAATGAATTATTCTCCTATAGAAGAATATATTATGCATTCCTATTTCTGCCTTAGGAAATGTAGATTCGTTTATACACATATGGATGTAGCTATGGAAGTCCAAATATGCAGAATGAAGTGCAATTGCAATTATTGTCACAAAAAATAATAAAATTATGAGGTGTAGGCCTATAACTGATCATTAATTATTCTCCTACAGAAAAATGTCTATGCTTTCAAATGTCTCTCTTTGGGAAATGAATATTCGTTTATTCCCATAACTATGGAAGTTTAAATATACGGGAAAGTGATTTTTGACTACTTTTTACAATATTTGTTATAAATACAAAAATGTATATACATTTTTATTTTTCAAAATGTCCGGAAATTAATTCTTAAATTACTTGTAAACACTTTCTATTACCAATAATATGATAAACTAAATACAAAACCTAAATAATTTGTAAAATTCTGCACAACTAGACGATGGTAGGCCTACAATATGCTCGGGTACATTCATCATGTACTTTGAACCAAACTATAAAAGTAGGATTAAAAAATGAAAATTTTTTAATATAAGTTCATAAATAGAAATTAATATTTTAACATTAAACATCCCATGAAACATGGAAGATTAAAAAAACACTTAGGAGTTTTCATTGAAATTATTGTAATAAGAAGTCATGTTTTAAAGACGAACAGGAAACTACACATTGAATAACCTATTAGTTTTAATTATATATCTTATAAGAACTCATGTTTTAAAGACAAATATGAAACATTAAAACTACACTTAGAATTAGCTAGTATTTTTCATTAAAATTGTACCGAGAAGTCTTGTTTTCAAAGTGTTTTGATAGCCTAAAATGTAGGCCTACACTTTCACCATAAATCAACAACGTAGGTTTTCCATTCACTCCCTTCAACACCAGCACAAAGATAATGAGCCCGAATGCCACAACAAATACACCTGCACAATTTTCCTCCACTTCGATTTGTGTTTTTCGAACGCGCAATACTGGCATTTTTATATCTGGACTATCTTCAACATCGGTTGATAACAAGAAACAAGAAACGTTTTGTCATCTTCACATTCGGACGATGAAGAAGTTTTTTCTATGTATTTTTTTCTCCATCTATTTGGTGATTTTTATCTGAGATGGTTCTTTCTTAACAGTTTTAGATTTTTATGTTTTCCTGGTAAATATTTACTTAGAGTTAACTTGTAATTTTCGGAGTTTTTTTTTATTGTATAATACATATCATACTTTCCTTAAAAATAAATAATTCTTTTCTTCGTCTTGATACACTGACCTCTCCAATACACCCTGCAGGACCCCAAATAACATTCTTTTGTGTCAACTGTTTTCGACTGTCCCTGTACAGTGTCCCTGAATACAGTTTTAACTAATTTCCAGATATTATCTGGGGAAACCGGACCAAATCTTGTGTGAACATCTACATATAAACATTTAGAAAAAACATTCCTACATTGTAGCGGTTGAAACTTGTGGCTCGACCCAAGCTGGTCACTTTGGGATTCATTATTGAGAGTTCGATTGAATTTCTTTTTGAGAGAAAGCTACGCATCCACTTCTCTTCTGCTCTTTTCTCTTTTTCCCATGTTTACGGAATGTTCTTATCAATTTTATAAGCAAGCAGACGGTTATGAGACGGTTTGGAAAAATCCAGTCGTCTCAAGAAAAATTCAAATCATAAAAATTGCTAAGCTAAACGTCGTAAAGTTTGAATGCAGTAGAATGATGACGTCACGCCAGACCGGACCAGAAGTTTCGTGTTGAATTTGACAGAACAGATACAGCGTTTCCAATTTTATTAAAAAATTTAAATTTAAAATAAATAATTATAAAGTAAAAGTAGGCGATTAATAATATTCAAGAATAAATGTAATTCAAATTAAAACAAAAAAGTTATTAAGGAACATACCATATAATGAGTAGCCGAGTTAAATGTACCTCACAATCGTTGCACACACCCTAAGACTACTCTCATTAAAATATAGGTAAAAAAAATTCACTTTATCGTGAAAAAAAAACTTTATTTACATCTCATACACTGAATTAACAATCGAACCCATTCCAACTAACTGTCACTAAGGACTATGTTGTAATGGTGGACGTTAGTGTAAAGATGGCTTGCTAAGTAGAATCAGATCAAAGAAATATTGAATGGCTATAGGTACACCTCACTCTAGGTACAAAACTCTCCCCTACATTATGAAGTGTTATGTAACACATAAAAGTAATAAGGTATATAACTGATCATTAGATAGACTAAAACTCGAACACAAGATCCCACAAAAATTACGTTACTTAATCAAACGAGTTTCAACGACAAAGTCGTCATCCTCAGTGATACATGAGCTACAATAACTAAGCTATTATTCGTTATTCATTATTCTCCTGCAGAAGAGTATTTCATGCTTTCTTATTCTTTCTTTTTGAAATGAAGATTAGTTTATTCCCATAACTTGAGGTAGTTATGCAAGTCCATACTAACAATATATATATATATATATATATATATATATATATATATATATATATATTGTAACGTTGAGAAGCCCTAAGTAAAAGCTTTGTCCAATTCAAAATGTTTAAACCTTGTCAGTTAGAAATAAATGTCAAACATAAACGTCACTCCAACACATAATAAATTTTGTTAAAGGATTTCTAAGGAAACAATACTTCGAAACTACAAAATTATTGAAAGGGCGAGGGCAGCGTGACAAATTAAATAGGAAGAGTTGAGCTATGTAATGTGACAACATGGGAAATTAGAAAGTTTGTGTACGCCCAAGTTAACAAAAGAAAAAGAGACAAAAAACTAGGCAGAGGTACGTTGAACTCAGCTAAGAAACAAGATTTAACGAACTTTGAAAGACGGTTAGAGTTTGAAAAATCAAATCCAACCAACCAAAAAGAAGCGTCATCCAGAAATAAGCGAAGAAGGGGTAAAACGGGAAAACTCTGCGTAAGAATTCAAAAATCAGAAAAAGCAGTGAAGAACGAGCGTCGCAAGGGAGAGGAACTAGGAACAGGGCGAAGTTCGCCAAATCGTCGTAAAGTGAAGAAAAGTTTTAAGTCATCGAATTATATTAAAATCATCGTAAAGTTAAAGAAGAGTTTTGATTAATTGACCAAGAATTCAAGCAACAGAGTGAGGTAGTTCAAGCTTCGAGATCGTCAAAGTGCCTATAAATTGGATTAAGTTTCTTGTGATATCTGCCATAAGTTCGAGGGATCATCTCACCTGTAAAACTCCAAGAAGACATCATTCCATGCTACTGAACCACGATAAGTTATCTGATTAGTTATTGTAGTTTTTACTTCAGGTTACCAAAGAAACCACGCCCCACTTTAAATAAAATCTGAGCTAGGCCGAGAGCCATTTAAACTTAAATTTTCAAAGAGCAATCAAAGTAACTTCATTATATAATTGGTAAATTATACCTGGCGCCCAACAAATCAATAAAACAATTGAGATATTAAAATATAAAGACTAAATTAAAATTACAATTAATGATACGATTTTGATGCACCTAATAATAATAATAAAATTGCTATGTTCTAGAATTAAGTATTTCATTGTGTTATAAATGTTTATGTCTAGTTTAAGTTGAATGGATGAGATTTAGTGATAAGATGAATAAATTTGAATACTCATATGTGCATCAATTAATTTGAAGATTTTAATTAATTCAACTGTTATATATTGGCACCCAACTTTAGGTGCAAATTGTATTTTAAAGAATAAATAATTTAAATATGATAACGTAGTTGTGTTTTAATCAAAGTAATTAATTAAAAATAAATAACAAAGGTTATAATTGGCGTCCAACTCGTGGCTTAATTAAAATTAAAATTTAGTTCACGTGGTGTAACCTGAAGGTAGCATTATAAGATAAGAGACAGAAAGACTATTAGATATAATTAATTTAATGTTAAGACGTAGTAATAGGATAAAAAATTATAAAAAGATGGCAAATAACCAAATAACAATGGGGTTTGATGAGGAGATTAATAATCAAATGGGGATAGAATCAGAAATGGATAGAGCTATAGGGATTAATAATAGTGAAAGTAATACTAATGAGGGTAATAATTCAGGGGAGAGTGAAAATTTAAAGGTGTATGGGACCCCAACGGTAGGATTAAACGAATTAATCGAAATCCTTAATAAAAAATTTGATGAAAGTAATAAAAATGCGGAAATCCTAAAAACAAGCATCGATAAAAAATTTGAAGAAAGTAGTAAAAATGCGGAAGCCCTTAATAAAAAGAATTTCGAAGAAATTAATAAAAATGCGGAAATTCTAAAAGCAAGCATCGATAAAAAATTCGCAGAACAAAATAAAAAGCTCGAGGAAAATAATAAAAAATTAGAAGAACTTAGTGGCAATGTTAGTCAAAATGCGGAGACAATGGACCGAAAATTTAATGAATTTGCGGAGAGATTCGAGAACAAGCTCGAAGAAATTAAATTAAGATCGGATACCACAGCCGAGACAATTAGGACGGAAATGAATGATAAATTAAATAAAATTGAAGAAAATTTCACCGATAAATTAGGTAATAGGTGCGAAGATTTAAGAGAAAATTTAAAAGAAATTGCAAGTAAAGTCGTGGAAGTAGAAAAGGATGTGCAAGAGAGCATTAAAGAAATCGAAATCACCGTAAACAAGAATTTAACTGTAAAATAAAATGTAAACAAACACATGTCCTACAGTTGAAGAGGGTCAAGGGAACAATGTTAATTGGGGTTTACAAGAAGGGTTTGTTGACGTGGGATTCTAGACAATGCCATTGTTAAGAAAAAAGGTTGACCGCAGTTTAGGTCATAAAGTCATTTAAAGGGACAGTAATTCTAGTGGGTTTTTAAATGAGAGTAAGAGTAGGTCATAAAGTCATTTAAAGGGACAGTAATTCTAATGGGTTTTTAAATGAGAGTAAGAGTAGGTCATAGTCCATGTTACGATATGTATATGTGTATTATTAAAATAAGTTTAGTGTAAAGGTGTATCAAAAGCAAATTTTATCATTAATTATGCAATTAACATAAAATTTCTTGGGACTTATGTAACGTTGAGAAGCCCTAAGTAAAAGCTTTGTCCAATTCAAAATGTTTAAACCTTGTCAGTTAGAAATAAATGTCAAACATAAACGTCACTCCAACACATAATAAATTTTGTTAAAGGATTTCTAAGGAAACAATACTTCGAAACTACAAAATTATTGAAAGGGCGAGGGCAGCGTGACAAATTAAATAGGAAGAGTTGAGCTATGTAATGTGACAACATGGGAAATTAGAAAGTTTGTGTACGCCCAAGTTAACAAAAGAAAAAGAGACAAAAAACTAGGCAGAGGTACGTTGAACTCAGCTAAGAAACAAGATTTAACGAACTTTGAAAGACGGTTAGAGTTTGAAAAATCAAATCCAACCAACCAAAAAGAAGCGTCATCCAGAAATAAGCGAAGAAGGGGTAAAACGGGAAAACTCTGCGTAAGAATTCAAAAATCAGAAAAAGCAGTGAAGAACGAGCGTCGCAAGGGAGAGGAACTAGGAACAGGGCGAAGTTCGCCAAATCGTCGTAAAGTGAAGAAAAGTTTTAAGTCATCGAATTATATTAAAATCATCGTAAAGTTAAAGAAGAGTTTTGATTAATTGACCAAGAATTCAAGCAACAGAGTGAGGTAGTTCAAGCTTCGAGATCGTCAAAGTGCCTATAAATTGGATTAAGTTTCTTGTGATATCTGCCATAAGTTCGAGGGATCATCTCACCTGTAAAACTCCAAGAAGACATCATTCCATGCTACTGAACCACGATAAGTTATCTGATTAGTTATTGTAGTTTTTACTTCAGGTTACCAAAGAAACCACGCCCCACTTTAAATAAAATCTGAGCTAGGCCGAGAGCCATTTAAACTTAAATTTTCAAAGAGCAATCAAAGTAACTTCATTATATAATTGGTAAATTATACCTGGCGCCCAACAAATCAATAAAACAATTGAGATATTAAAATATAAAGACTAAATTAAAATTACAATTAATGATACGATTTTGATGCACCTAATAATAATAATAAAATTGCTATGTTCTAGAATTAAGTATTTCATTGTGTTATAAATGTTTATGTCTAGTTTAAGTTGAATGGATGAGATTTAGTGATAAGATGAATAAATTTGAATACTCATATGTGCATCAATTAATTTGAAGATTTTAATTAATTCAACTGTTATATATTGGCACCCAACTTTAGGTGCAAATTGTATTTTAAAGAATAAATAATTTAAATATGATAACGTAGTTGTGTTTTAATCAAAGTAATTAATTAAAAATAAATAACAAAGGTTATAATATATATATATAATAAGTAAATGTCACACACACACACACACACACACACACACACACACAAATAATAAGATATAACTTATCATTAATTCTCCTACAGAAGAATATTCCATGCTTCTATGTCTACTTTTGGGAAATGAAGATTCGTTAGCAGTTGTTTGTTCCCACAACTTGAGGTAGCTTTGCAACTCCAAATACACATTATGAAGTGCCAGTAATGACACAAAAGAATATATAATGAATGAGGTGTATAACTGATCATTAATTATTCTCCTACAGAAGAATATGCTTTTTGGTATTTGTGAAATGAAGATTTGTTTAATCTCTTAATTTGTGATAAGTCTAAATACACATTATGAAGTGCCAGTAATGACACAAAAGAATATATAATGAATGAGGTGTATAACTGATCATTAATTATTCTCCTACAGAAGAATATGCTTTTTGGTATTTGTGAAATGAAGATTTGTTTAATCTCTTAATTTGTGATAAGTCTAAATACACATTATGAAGTGCCAGTAATGACACAAAAGAATATATAATGAATGAAGTGTATAACTTGTCAGAGATATATTAAAAAATAATTATCTCTGATAGTATAAAAATAATTACACATCTGCAGAACAGTCTCAAGTAACAACTTGCACGTGTAAAGGCAGAACGTTGTTCAACTTACGTTTCCCAAAAGAAAATATATTTGCAAGCTACACATAAAACCCTGAGAATTGGCCTCTGGAATGAACTCAAAGTATTTCCACTGAAAACACAAGATTGCAAAAAGCAACGTCCGATCAAGAAAAGCCCGCGAATAAATAACCAATGGAACTCAAGGAAATACAATGCTAAATTGAAAATTTTAACCGCGTGAATGGAAAAAGTGGGAGAGAGTTTTCTTAAGACAGTCTAAAAACTATCACCAGGCCAGTGAGACGTAGTAAAGGTCCAGAGCAGAATGTGTAAATAATTTCAATAAGTTAATAAGTCCAAGTGTGTTTCAAAAGGCAAGTAAAGCCATAATAATCATTAAAAAAATTCAAGTGTTAAGTGTCAAGTGGGAAATCAATAAAAATAAATTAATATAAAAAAAAGCGTATTGTGTGTGAAGTGAATCTTTAAGTGCGACGGTTTGATAAAAAAAAAAAAAATCTGTAAGTAGTTTTAAATATATATATACAAAATATGTAAGAAAGATCTCATAAAAACAAAAACTAATTAATACAAATTTAAAAATTAACCCAGAATTTAAATAAATAATACAAAACCACAGCATAACTTATTAATCAAATATAAATTGAGAGTCCAAAATCACAATTAATCTAAAAACAAATCTAATCTAGAACCATTAAAATAAATGTAGTATTAAGAAATTGTGAAAAGTGTTTTGATTTAAATATTAAGGAAAATCTCCTTCATCATAAATAAGCTGATAAAAGGATCTCATGATACCTAACGAAGCTATTTTGAGGGAGCCAAAAATATTTCTTTAATTAAATCAAAATAATTATTATGTATAGTGAGTAATTTAAATTGTGTTTTTAGTTAGTTAAGTAAATAAATTAGAAAAACAAAATTATAAAAGTAAATATTGGGAAGGCTGTAGATTAAATATTGTATAGTCTTCTATTATAGTTTTAACCTAGAAATAAAATTTTAAAATATACATATAAATATTGTAAATCTTTAATTATGTTTCGATAATATTTAAATAGTTTTGAATCACTTAATTTTTGTCTCTGTACTTATTTAGATAAATCCTATCACAGCCAAGCGATATTGATTCGAGAAATCGAATCTGGTACCACAAACCTTAAAAACTGATCATTAATTATTCTCCTACAGAAGAATATGCTTTTTGGTATTTGTGAAATGAAGATTTGTTTAATCTATTAATTTGTGATAAGTCTAAATACACATTAAGAAGTGCCTGGAATGTCAAGAAAAGAGATAAAATTATTAAGATGTATAACTCATTATTAATTCACTGCAAAAGAATATCCTATGACTTCTATTTCTTCTTTTTCAGAATGAAGATTCGTTAGTAGCTGTTTTTTCCCATACTTGAAGTTTCTATGGAACTCCAAAATACACATTTGTATTTGAGGTAGTAATGTCGCAAAAAAGTCCTTTTCACTATTTTTATGAGCTTCTCAATCCAATTTATTAGTTATAGTTACATTTTCCTTTCAAAACCCACAATAACGTCCTTTAGTGTGAAATATTTGTAGATGCTTTTCTGTTTTTGTATGATCTTTCCAATTCGATTCAGTAGTTAAAGTTACATTTTCCTTACAAAACCCGCAATTTATTTGTTTTCGTGTGTCTAGTATGATTTATTAATACTTTTATGACACACATCATAATATATTGTTTTGGAAGGTTGTTCTGACAATCTTACCTCACCTAAACTAGTTTCACCTACATTAGTTACATCTACATTAGAAGCACCTAAACTAACTAAATTTATATGCCTTTTAGTTTTCGTGTATTTAGTCCAATTTGATTTGGAAATACTTTTATTATATAGATTACAAAATGTGTCCGAATCACTCGTTTTGAGATAAACGGTTTTAGGTTGAGAAGAAACATTTGAACCATCATTCGTCTCCTTATACTTACTTGGATTCTCTTCTTGGTGCATAGAAGTGTTTAGTCTCTCCATCCTCCGCTTATATAGCTTTGCATTTTTTCATATTTAGAGGAAATGGCTGATTCGTTTTGAAAATAAAAAAAATTCTGGTTGTTTGATCGTTTTGAGAAAAACTGTTTCTGGTTTCGTTTTGAGAAAAACGGTTTCTGGATTTTTTTTTTTTTTTTTTTTTTTTTTTTAAGTTTCGTTTATAGAAGCTTGGTTTATATTCATCGCGTATATAACTGGGTTCTCTTTAGGATGGTACGAGGTACTAGGATGAGGTGAGGTACTAGGATTCGTTTTGAAAAACGGGTTCTGGTTTCGTGTTGATAAAAATGGGTTCTGGTTTCGTTTGGAGAAAAAGTTCTGGTTTATTAGAAGCTTGTATACGTTCATCGTGTACATAACTTGGTTCCCTTCAGGATGATACGAGGTACTAGTATGAGGTGAGGTACTAGGATGAGGTGAGGTACTAGGATGAGGTGAGGTACTAGGATGAGGTGAGGTACTAGGATTCGTTTTGAAAAACGGGTTCTGGTTTCGTTTTGAGAAAAACATTTGGTTTATTAGAACCTTGATTTACATTCATCGTGTATATAACTGGGTTCTCTTCAGGATGGTAGGAGGTACTAGGATGAGGTGAGGTACGTAAAAACGGGTTCTGGTTTCGTGTTGATAAAAATGGGTTCTGGTTTCGTTTGGAGAAAAAGTTCTGGTTTATTAGAAGCTTGTATACGTTCATCGTGTACATAACTTGGTTCCCTTCAGGATGATACGAGGTACTAGGATGAGGTGAGGTACTAGGATGAGGTGAGGTACTAGGATGAGGTGAGGTACTAGGATGAGGTGAGGTACTAGGATGAGGTGAGGTACTAGGATGATGAGGTGAGGTACTAGGATTCGTTTTGAAAAACGGGTTCTGGTTTCGTTTTGAGAAAAACTTTTGGTTTATTAGAACCTTGATTTACATTCATCGTGTATATAACTGGGTTCTCTTCAGGATGGTAGGAGGTACTAGGATGAGGTGAGGTACGTAAAAACGGGTTCTGGTTTCGTTTTGAGAAAAACGTCTGGTTTATTAGAAGCTTGATTTACGTTCATCGTGTATATAACTGGGTTCTCTTCAGGATGATACTAGGGTGAGATATATCGCATAACATATCTGAACACAATTACTAATATATATTAGCAATATTTACTGAAATGAAAGACCAACACTCGTTAATCTTGCGGTAAATCATCAAATGATAGACTAGACCTATCACTTGTTAATCTTCACCTAAATTTGTTAAAAACTCCAAAATTAATTGCCTTAAAGCTTTACCATATTTATTAAATTGATGATCTCTAATGCTTTCATCATACAAAATTATGTCATTACTATTACAAAGTCTTTGATTATGTTTCCTTCTTAAAGTAAAAAAACTGTGCCCAATTCTTCTCCACCTCTCCGCTTCCTTATATAGAACTGGGAGTTCATCAGAACAAGAAGTACAGAATTACAGAGCGCTGTGACGTCACACGTTCACGGGAGATTTCAAATCGGGGTTGACCGAATATGACCGCACAAAGCCCGCAAACGTTCTGGCCAGATCCAGTGCACTAGAACCTATAGTCCCTATACTACTCACGTATATGTATATTTTTGTGTTTTGTTATTGTTTTTCTGTTAGTTTTTTTTATATGTTTACATTCACACATATAGAGCTATCGTTCAAATTTTAGTAAAATGTGATGTTAATGACCTAAACCCGTGTGAAAAAACAGAAGTAAAAAAAAATATTACTGTTCAGGAATATCTGGCAAAAATCAAAAATGAACATTGTTCGCAGTCAAAACAAAAATTATCGTTAAAAAACATAAAATTACGATTTTATCAACCTTGACGATTTTGATTAAATTTTGCTCAAGTGAAGCCTACAAAGACTCAAAACTTATTACTCTGTTTTAAAATCAAAAATCATAAATATGGTCTCGTGAACTATAGCTAAAAAACCAATCGGCAAATATAAGATTAAATCTGCATATATAATTTCTTAACATTGCCTCCAATAATATTGTGGTTCAAGAATAATTGACGTAAATAAAAAATTATCCTCGACCGCTAAGGAAGTGTGTATGGCACAAGCGAAGCGAATTAAGTCCTTGTTAAAATAATATAAGCCATCCAAGGTTCATTTTCACCTTTTGATTGATATTTTTTGTAAAGATTAGTTTTGATTTTGGAAATGGATGTGAGATAAAGTTTGTGCAATGTTTTTGCACAGTTGTAATTGTTTCAATATATCCTATTTATTATTCAATGGTTTGTATGTATTTGTTTATTGAAACAGAGGCAAGAAGAAATATAAATAAATTTAATAAAGAAAAGTTTTTTCAAATGGTGTGGAATTAAGTCTTCGTTTAGTACAGATTAGGGGATGCTTTTAGTCTTATGTCATAGGAGTCGTCATTGAAGATAAAATGTCATGAAAATCCAACATTAATCCTTCTGTACTACTTGCACACGTTTCTCTCGAGAGTTCAGTACGTGACCTTGCAGTTTTTCTATAACGTGTTTACTGAAATGTTAATAGACTGCTTGTTTTTCATCACGTGACCTCGACGTTTGTAGAATAGTTGCAGTTCAGGTATTTGCAATATTACAACCATTTCATTTTCATCTTCTTAATGAGTTTTACATCAATGTAAAAGTTTCACACTCCCAAACAAAATTTCTCTCTTTGAAACTGTTTAAAATAGTGAAAAACACTGCGGTAACTTTCTTGAAAAACCAACAACAAGATTTATCATCAACTACCTAATATTTTCTCTTTCAAAAGTACTGAAGGGTGTAATTATTATATTAAATGTTGAGCTTGACTTATGAGAAAAATTATACAGTATAACAAACACACAGAACACAATTCTCACAAAAAATACGCCTAATAACTATAACATAGTTATAGTTTGATTGGGTGTAGCTCTTGTATCACTGAAGTGGACGACCTTGTCGTTGAAACGCGTCTGATACTTAGGCGTATTTTTTGTGAGAATTGTGTTCTGTATGTTTGTTATACGTTGTAATTATTCCTTATTATTTTTTCCTTTTTTGTTTAAAGCGAAAAACCTTTCAACCTTTATCGCCTTTTAAAAAAATAAGAAAAGAGCTTTTGAAAACCCCTAGCCTTTGAATACTCTAATAGCTTCAGAGTTAGAAGAGAACAATAGTCAAGAGAGACTTGATAAGAAAGATGAAAGAAAAGGATCTAACCCAAGACTACATGAAGAAAGGTGTAGATTCAACTAGGTCCTCGGGTCCGCCACCACTACGCACTTATTAAAAGGAAGTATTAAGTGAAAAGGGAAATGAATAGTTAATTTTCTTCATTTCATCGTGTATTTTAGAAAATAAGTTGGGTTTCCCCTTATAAAATGTGTGTAATTAAAATAAATAATAAATAGTGCAAAAATCATTTTTATTATTTATTATTATTGTTGTTATTATAGTTTTTTAATTTTTTTATTAATGTATATATGTTTCTTTTTTAATATTTATGTACGTATATATATGTGTGTGTGTGCGTGCGTGTGTGTGTGTGTGTGTGTGTGTGTGTTTTTTACATTAATTTTAATAGTTTTATGAATTTAGTTCATAATTTCATCTCTTTTATGTTAATTTTATTTATTTTTTATTATGTTTTAAATTATTTTTTTTCATCTTAATAGTATAATTTATTTTATTGCTTTTATGCCTGTCTTGTTTTGTTTTTTGTTTTGTTATGTATTTGTATATATATTTACTTGAAGATTTGTGTATTTTTGTTGGTATATTTCTTTCTATGTTTGTTTTAGATATGTACGAGTATATTATCCTTGTGTGTGATTTTTGTTGTTTTTTGGGGAGTGGGAGGAGGTGTGGTACCGGTTATGTTTTCGTTTTATAGTTTTCGATTGTGATATATTTATTTTTGTATATCTGATTATGCATTGCATATGTTACATTATATTAATCTTTGACATTGTATCGTAGAATTATTGTAATGGCATTGGACTTGGGTACGTGGTCAAGTAGCTTTGCCAGTCACAGTCAACTTTCAGTAGGGTTTGTGTGCATGTGACAGCTGAGGATGATGACTTAGTCATTGAAACGTCGTCTTGTATTTGTTTTGCACAAATAAAGTGAATTTTTGTGGAAAATTGTGTTTTAATTAATTTGGTTATTGACGTTTCGACAAGTGTAGCTCATTACAGTTGACATTATAACAGCCCCGTGGCCGATTTTTGGTTTATTACCGATAACTTATGAACCGGCATTTTTAGAGAGGTGGCAGTCAATATGTTTTTGGGTCCTTAGACGCGACCCATGATATTATCACATTTGATACTTACAACAACTATATTATGAAGGGTAAATGATATTAAACAAATTGCTCGGTAATGCTTTGGAAACTTATTCTATGTGTCAAATAAGAAAAAAAGTTCATATAAACAATATTTCATCTCGATTTCTGCTCCAAAAGTGAATGCTCTAAGTCTTAGGACCCGAAATTAAGGAAGAAATTTGGTGATTCATGTTTTTTCATCTCGAAAATTGAGTAAAATAGGTTCCCAGATCTGTATCTCTTCAGTAATTTCCGAGAGAACTGATGTAAACTACAAAAAATTGGATTTTTATCCAAAAAACTGATTAAACTACAAAAAGACACTTTTTTACGTTTGGCGAAAATTTATTTTGTTAAATAGCTAATAAAATCTTGAACAAAACTTGTAGAGAATTTAATTCTGAGGAAATTAATGTAAATAAAAGTTAATAGATAATAAATACAAGTTTAAAAAAATGTAATAGCATTATGAAGAAGGTTTTTGTTCTGTTTAAAATTGCAACGTATTTCTGCCACATTTTGGTTTGTTTTGTTTTGAATAAAAGTCGAATTTCACTAACTTGCATTTGTTTAATATTGACTTTATTTACATCAATTTTCTCATGATTAAATTCTGTAACAAAGTTATTTTACGACAAGACTAAAAAAAAGTTTTCAATTTTCGTTTATTACTCAAGTGTTCACAAGTTTTTCTCAAAAATTACTAGTTACAGTTATGGGAACTATTTTACTCAATTTTCCAGATCAAAAACAAGTAAAACCACCAATTCCCCCCCCCTTAATTTGGGTCCCAAGAATTGCACTCTTGGAACAGAATTCATGGCCATATATTTCTTAACCGTAACTCAAAAACGAAGCGTTTTCGGACATATGTTTTTATGATTTGTTTTTACCCATAAAATAAGTTCCCGCAGTATTGCCGTGTATATTGAATCACACTGTATATAATGTCTCAGGTTATAATGGAGAGATATCAACGATATAGATGTTTTAAGACCAATTTTATTTTAACATCGATTAATTTTTACCGATGTTGATAGCAATGTTTTAAGATCGATATTTGTTTTAAGCAACGATTAATTTCACCATTTTTACGGACGTTAATTAATTCGATATTTTAAGACAGATTTCTTTTTACATCGATTAATTTTTACCGATGTTGACAACAATGTTTTAAAATCGATATTTGTTTTAAGCACCGTAGCATTTCACCATATTCATGTATGTTAATTAATTCGATGTTTTATGGACTTTTTTTAAACATTGATTAATTGTATCGTTGTTGACAGCAATGTTATAAGATCAATGTTTGTTTTAAGTACCGTAGAATTTCACCATATTCATGGATGTTAATTAATTCGATGTTTTATGGACTTTTTTTAAACATTGATTAATTGTATCGTTGTTGACAGCAATGTTATAAGATCAATGTTTGTTTTAAGTACCGTAGAATTTCACCATATTCATGGATGTTTTTTAATTCGATGTTTTATGGACTTTTTTTAAACATTGATTAATTGTATCGTTGTTGACAGCAATGTTCAATGTTATAAGATCGATATTTGTTTTAAGTACCGTAGAATTTCACCATATTCATGGATGTTTTTTAATTCGATGTTTTAACAACTTTTAAACATTGATTAATTGTATCGTTGTTGACAGCAATGTTTTAAAATCGATATTTGTTTTAAGCACCGTATAATTTCCCTATATTCACGGATGTTAATTAATACGATGTTTTAAGACCGATTTTTTCAACATCGATTAATTTTACCGATGATGATAACAACGTTTTTAAATCGATACTTTTTTTAAGTATCGTAGACATTCACTATATTCATGTATGTAAATTAATTCGATGTTTTAGGACCATTTTGTTTTAACATCCATGAATTTCACACCAGTTGACAGCTATATTTTATGATCCGATGATTTTTTTTTTTTTTTTGTCTAAGGTGGCAGCTATTTTTTTTAATCAGATTTTATTGTTTGCTTGTTTTTTAAGTGGTGAATTTTCTCAATGTTGAGAGACTTGTTTTAAGACTGATTTTGTTTTTTAACATAGATAATTTCACAGTTAACAACAATATTTTAAAATCAATGTTTTATTTTAAATACAGTGTTATATTTCACCGATGTTTTAATACTTATTACAAAAGTTATATCTTTATCTTAATTTCTCAAAAAGGGAAATTAGTTCAAATGCACTATAACACTGCATCCATAGAACGAGAGTGGGAGATAGAATGGGGTGGGGAAGGTAGTGGACAGCTAAGCTCTCAGAACTTGTTTTGTTGTCAGCCGGTCCAGAACGATGGAAGGAACGGCGCAAAAACTCTCGGCCATACTGGAACACGCTGATAAGATAGGACTAAACAGTGATTCTTTGTGTAACCTTCAAAGTGTGCGATTTGTCTTGCAAAGTCGATCGACTAGTCGGTCCACGGGTTCTATTCATTTCGTAGCTGGATTCATTTCGGTAACTCTAGCTCTGGTTTTTACACTCGGACTCACCACTTCAGCTGGATTTACGAGGACATGGTTTAAATGGAATCAAATTGATATTCACGAAGAAATGGTCAGTCAATTTAGAAGTTTAGTATTACTTAATTTGTTTAGATATAAATTGTAGATAATTTTTATTTTGTTACGTATAGAATAAATCTTTCTTTTACCGAAGCGAAGTTAGGATCACGGGGTTCTGTCTTGCACTTAACTTCAACAATTGTTACGTTTACATTAACCATGTTTGCGTTAACCTCAACCAGAAAAATGCGTTTACATTTAAAACATAACTCAAATAAAACATAATAATTAAATAATGTTTACTTATTTATAAATACAGTTACAACGAATAATATAAAACATATAAATAATTATTGCTAAATGAACAATAATTAAACAAAACCAACCACCTACACATGCATTCCAACCTACATTACAGTATATATACACACACTTACCTATAGTGAGTACGAACATGACAAACCCATTCTTCATCTAATCTAGGGTTAGATCTCTCTCGTTTATCTATCCTATCAGGTCTTTTGACCAACGTTCTTTTCACACCCTAACGCTATTAGATTATTCGAATATTCGATAAGTTTTTTCGGTATTAAACTGTAAGAAAAAAAATCAAATAAACCACTGTCGCCTGCAGACGCCATGATTACTCAACACTGTCATGAAACCAGTACTTGAAAGTAATTTCATATTGAGTACGATCTTTTTGTTTTAAATATTTTCCGACTCAACACTGTCATGAAATATTTTCCGACAACGTGTTCCAAAGCCTACAACCATCGCTGTAAATGGTTTATTAAACATAACAATGGTATGCTTCGGTCTAAGGAATAATATGATCCTAGTAGAGTACGTCTAGAATTGCCGTTTGAACTAAATAAACCTTTCTGATAAATACGAAGCAATCCTATGAGCTTAGAATAGAGTGTAATAACCACAAAATGTAATAATAAGTTTTAAAACAGAAAATTGTGTAGGTTTATTTATTCCCAAATATGATCATCACATTCTAAATATTAAAAAATGTAAACAATAATTTTGAGCATGCTGTAGTTTGTTAGTTAGTTCTATTGTCATATCATTAATTACAGTGTTACAATAACTGAAATATGGAAAAATGAATGCATACACCAGTTGAACTTTAACATTAAATGGTAATGTATGTTTACTTTTTCAAACAGTATATTTTTTCATAAGTAATATAAAGATGGCTCAAAAAATCAATGTTGAGAGTATTTTGCGGAAATATCCATTTTGAGATTCCCTTAGTCCAAAAAGTGGTTTATGGAATGATGACGGTTCTATCTTATGTCATCTAACAGCCCAAACGCATGGACCGATTTTAATGAAATTTGTTATGTGGGCAAATTTTGGCAATATCACCAGACTTTTTTATTTTTATTTTTTCGATAACTCAAAATTTGACACTCACAAAATTACGTTTTTCTCAAAATCGTCTCTAACGATTTTCATCAAGTTTAGCCTCTAAGGAGCCAAATAAAACGTATAAGTTAGGTTATCTCTAAAATAATGCTATTTTGTGAATTATTGAAAAAAAGAAAACATAGGCCAAGGGGCTGTTATAAAACACGTAATTTCTCAAAATCGGCTCTACTGATTTTGTTCAAATTTTAGTGAAATGTGAAGATTAATGACCCTTGTTACAAAATCGCTAGTAAAACAAAATATAACGGTTCAGGAAGAAACCAAAAATGAACTTTGACCTCCTCGATTTTAAAAGACGACGGTCAAATCTGTGTTTCTTGTGGAATAATTTTGCACCGTTTATTTCACGTGTAATCCTGGGCTTATATATTCACAGAATCGCAAATATATATACTTAAATGTAACAATTACACTAAAACCTTTCAAGTCTAAGATAATTTTAGTCATAATTTGGGCGTTGCATCTCCAGTTCTTGTTTAAAAGTGTCGTCCTCTTTTTTGGTAATTTAGAGACGATAGAACCAAAATTATATTCAGTCAGCTATTACAATATTAATATAATCAATACAATGCTACGTAACAACTTGAAGCTTGCTGTTGAACTTAAAGGCCTTTGATTCTGTGGATAAACTTTTACTGGTCGGTGTTCATAATAAACCAAATATGATTGGTTTCATAGTTTAGTTATCTGTAGATAGGAAGCAGTTTATCTCATTATGTGGACCTGAGAATGATCATGAAAACATTTGGTATGGAGTACTTTTAGGTCCTTTTCTTTTTACTATCTCACATATAAAGATATTTATATGTTTTGTCAAAAAATAGATGGTGGGTTTTACAGTTAATATTATTCGATTTTAGGTTCCCTTACTAAAAAATATGTATTTTGTTCTGTTAGCCACCTGCCGTTGGCATATGCTGTAAGTTTTTCACACTTTGGCTTAGTATGCTTTCCCCTGGATTGATACAACATCCAGTTGCCGATTTGCTGCAACAATACGTTGCTTGCACTGTACTAGCGAGGAGGCGTGAACTAGTGTTGTGTCCGTTCGGGTAACAGCTAACCGTCAACGTTGACCATCCTCAACGCTCAACGAAGTTGACGAAGAAGTGCATTAACTGCTAACGTTGATCAACTGCTTAGTGCTTGCAGGTGACGCATCAGTGGTTGTTTGTTAGCGCCAGCGATACATTTCTAAAAGAAACTATACAATTCTACTAGTGTTTATGACGACTATATTTGTTGATTTTAATGATTTCAGTGTACAATTCCAATGCCCGAGTTGTTAATGAAGACGTTTCGCCCGCCGGAAGATTGTAGTACTTGTAAAGAGGTTCTAAGCGTAGATAAAGTAAAGAAGATTACACCAAAAGAGTTTGAAGCAATGTAAGTTGATAAGAGTTTGTTATATTCATAATAACATAAAGTACATAAGATTACACTATAAGAGTTGAGGCAGTGTAAGTTGATACATTGATTAAAGGGCTGGGTAAGAATCAAAATGGCACGTATCAAGTTATTTCTTTTTATGTTGGCAGGTAAGTGTGGACTGTTTATTTCATTAGAATTTTGATCTTATTAATTTTCTAAAGACGGTTACATTTATCTACAACAAATTATGTTTGTGTATTACTGCTATTTCTATCTTTAAAATGTCTTTTACAATACATTCCGTTTATTTTAGATGTCTTAGATAGTAAGAATTAAATAATTAAACAGGGATGTAAAGGTTCCTGTGACAGTTGTTACTGCATGATCTTTACTGTGGGTAGCTGGCTTGAATACAATTATAGGGAATGTGTGATCTACTGGTGCTACCCTCAGGAACTCACTATAGTGAGTACCGGCATGACACCCCGAGCTAGATATACAACTTTTTAAT
Source organism: Aphrophora alni (assembly GCA_963513935.1). Lineage (NCBI taxonomy): Eukaryota > Metazoa > Arthropoda > Insecta > Hemiptera > Aphrophoridae > Aphrophora > Aphrophora alni. Next base: position 44,109,637 of record OY740765.1, read on the forward strand.
GTAGTCTTCAGTTAGATCCCTCTCTTTCATCTATTATATCATCTGTTTGGACAAAACTCTTGTTATTTCTTGACCCTGATGTTAATGACTAGGAGTCATTATTTTATGTTCATTTTTCCTTTTATCATAAGGCGATGATGAACGAGAGGGTTTTCACCTTAAACAACAACAAAAAATACTGGTGGCAGTTTAACTATACTAAAACCATCGGTTCATTATCTGCTGAGCTAAATACAGTAGCTTGGCTAACGTGCATCACACACATACTAGCATGATTGAATCAACGGAAGGGAAAATGCTGGCAAAGTGAGTAGTAATACCATAGAAACGGACCATGTGGTCCAAGTGGGGTCGAATCATCCCCGCCCTCTGCTTCACCTCCTACATTACCTTTTCTTCTACATTCTTTAACTTTATGTACTAATTAACAACCAATTTTTATAAATTTAATATTTCTTGTGTCAGATATGCATATACTGGAAGACCCGTGGTAGTGCAGGATGCTATGGAAAACTGGACTGCTCAACATGTCTTCGGTTTTGGATTCTTCAAGGATATTTATGAAAACAGTGAACGTCAAGAATCGTGTCAATTCTTTCCTTATAAAACTAAGTTCACTGGTCTTAGAGAGGTATTTAATATGAGCAGAAATCGGGCAGAGATGGAAGCCAACACCGATCCATGGTACATAGGATGGTATGTTATTCAATATTATAATCAATAAAATACTTTATTATTAAAGTTAATTACTTTATACAAGGGATTCGATGACGATCGAAATAAAAAGTAAATCTAATTCTGTGTTTTAATTTAGTGATAAATAATTTATTTAGTTAAATAGAATACAACACAACTGTGTAATCTGAGTGAAGTGATAGCTCTAATATATGTAGTTTTCTCAACATTAAGTTTAAATATTTTGACCAAATTTTTTGTAATCTAAGGACTCAAACAAAACTTGTCGCTATCTCTTCAAAAATGTCGGTAAAAATAATAAAAAATAAGTCATTTTTATTTATTAGTATTATTTCCTTTGTTTTATATTAGTCTTTATTTTCTTTAAGACTATGAAAACTAGTTGCCGAAATTCAAATTTACATTATGGCTTATTTACAAAAGACCGTTATATCAGGTTGCTGAAATATTTTTAAATCATAGTCAAAATACAATAATAGGCTAAACATTAAAAAATTCATATGTTCATATTCAAAATTCCTCTTGCTACATATATTTTCCAACTTTTCCCCTTGATCAAAAGTGAGCATAAATAGGAGAAGTCCTATTCTACGTACAGTTAGGTTTACATTTCCTTGTGTTTTTCTATCTACTTTCAGCATGTTTACTGCATCAGTAATTTTGAAACACTTCTCCCGCAAGTCCGCTAAGATTTCCTTTTTTTCATAGGTCGAGTGCAATCCCCTAGCCATTACCTTCAAAGGTCGGCAGTATTTGTTTTCATAGGTATACCATTGAACTTTCTCTTTGGACAGTTTATTTACCATAGTTCTGTAGGAGTCCAAATCCAGCATCAGTAACTCCATGCATTGTTACTTAATGCCACAAATCTGTCTGTATTTACTACTTGCGACTGATGACATGAGATGTTGAATGTCTGCAAAGGTAGGCACACCTACACCATTAATTGGTGGAGGAGGTACTACTTCCTTTATTTTTCCTCCCAGTTCTTTATTTGTTACATGATCTTGCACCATGTCCTTCCTATTACTTGTGGACTGATTTACTATACGTGCGGTCTCTGTTAAAGCCTCCGGAGAAAATTCTGCTTTCCGTTTTTTAGCTATTCTTTTGTTTCTTTTTAAAATCCAGTCTGTTTCTCGTTCGAGTTCTTCTTCATCAGTTTCATAGGCAGTTATAGTGCTCTCCGCCCACCTCCTTTGTTTCAGTGGACTGCTGCCTTTTACCAAGAGCTGTTTTCAACTCCACATTCTCTTGGGTTAGTCTCAAAACCTGTGTTTGGAGCTGAAGCAACATTCCCTCCATTTCATTAAGCTTTTTTAGCAGGTTTGCGTTTTCTTTTCCATTGATTTTTGTACCATCCTTTACAACAACTACTTGGTTCCTTTTTCCTACCTTTTTTTCAGTACCAGGCACTCTTGGTGGTGTTCTTTTCAGTGCTGTTCCTTTCTTGAATAGATTTTGATTTAACGATAGTTGGTCCTCCTCAGAATCCATAGGACCGACCTCCATGTTGGAAGGTGGGTTTTCCAGAGTATCTGGTCTGCCACCTGGAGTAATACTTCCGTGTGTTATATCCATCGCACAGTCAAATTGATGAGAAGGCGGAATAGAGCTCCGAAAGAAGAAACAAGAGTAGATTAGAAACCTCTAGCCTTCGGAAACCTAACAGCGTCGGGGTCGGAAAAAAGGCCTAGTACTCAATATGAAAGAAGTAAGAGAAGGGATCTCACTCAAGACAAGTTGAAGTGAGATGAGATCAGCTCGGGAACCCCGGGTTCGCCAAACCCGAACTCACAAGGAGTGAGCCCCTGAGGGTGTTGAACTTTGATATCTTTGAATAATTTGATCTCACAAATTCACACACTGTTCAACTTTAATTAAAACTTTTCAATTAACAAAGTTCTCTGCAACTGTCAAATACGAAAAATTGTGTAACTTCTGCTGGCCAAAAATACGTCTTTTCAAGAGATGAAAAGCGTCTGATTTTTCATTTCAAAACTTGTAGCTCGAATATTATGGCGTCACAGACTTTCAATTTCTTAACTACACAAGATTTTTTTCTCATTAGATTGGAAGAAATTGCCTCTTTCAATCTCAACTAGACTTCTTTACATAATATTTCCTAATTTCCTGTTTTTCTAGTTTCGCTCAGGTTATTATTATTATTATTAGTATTAAAAACAAATCTAATTTAAGTCAGCATCATATTTCCACCCCCTTTCTTTCTGGATTCGATAACTATTATCTCTGATAATTTATTTTCTAATAATCAAAAAAAAGTTAATTTTCTTAATTTTGTTGAATTTTCTTATATCACATTATAACATTTATGTTATATAAAAAAAAACCTTTACTTTACTTTACTTTTTTCTTTTTTTTTACTTTTTTTTCTATTTACTTATTTAGGATTTAATTATGATTTATTTTGGTACTGAAATTATTTGGTCAATACACAATTCTTTAAAATTTTAAAACTCACTTTATTTTAGCGCAGAACAAACAAGGAACAAATTGTTGTACGTAAGGATAGTTACAAATTAAGCAACTTAATTTTAGCAACTTATTCTAAAATTTTATTTGACATTCATGCAACTTTCATTCCTTATTTCTAACAATCTAATATTTAAACAAACACAAATTTCAATACGGGCAAATATATTTCTTCTACTGTTTTTTGAAATTACTTTTACTTTAAGTTAATTTACCCTCAATTACTTTTTATGCTCTCCAAAAGAAATTTTTTTCAAATTTATCAATCTCTCCAATTTACTCCTCGGCTAGCTCTTGTTATACAAAACAAATGAAATGATTAAATTTACTGACTCTTGGTTCAATTTCGGTGGGAATCCTTTGGAAGCTCAAGCAAAATGAAATTTAAATAGTATTAAAAAGATATTAATAAAAAACATATGGTACTTATCAATCCTTGTCTTGGTCCCTCTTTCGATGAAAACACACTTTCACAAAACCACAACTCGCACTTTCCCCTTTATTTAACCCTAAAAAAACACTTTCGATGCACACACTTGCTCCTTGATGATGGATCCTGGCGATGACGAGATAATCTCCTTCTCCCAGGGTGACGATGAACAACTTTTTCTTCGCGTTGAAGACGACGAGTCAAACTCCTATATGCTGAAGGCGAATATCAAACTTTGTACTTTGCTGAAGGCTACTAATTTAACCTCTCGCTGAAGCTAATACTCAATACTTTTCGCTGAAGGCTAGAAGTTATACTTTACTAAATTTTATTAAAACGCTGATACTATGTTGGTGACTCGGAGACAACCAGTCTCTAGAGTCGCACCTTACTCCCTCGCTGCTCGTAGAACACTTTCTCTTTTTTTTTTCTTGTTCCTCAGTTCAGCGGTAACGTTACACTAACTTTCACAAATTCAAAAAAAAAAAAAAGGATTTCGTCCTTCCTATTGGTTGTTTTTGAATTTGTCGTTATTTTTGGAAAGTTTCGGTTTCTCCTAGTCTGTTGAACCCTTCTAACCCTTCTGATGGAGAAATCGTAGCGTCGCTTTCCCCTTTTCAACCCTAATAATTTTACCATTCGTTCTGGACATCTGCAGCGCTTGTGCCTCCACTCCTTTCTTAACAATCCTTTGTAAACCCTTTTTAATTTTCTATCTCTAATTTAATTTTACACGTGAAGATTTATTTCTTATTCCTAATTTATTTAATTTAATTTGTTTTTCTGATATCACTTTAATCATGTTAACTGGTTTGATTGAGGTGATATCGTTACAACATCTTCTTTCTGGTTTCGGAATAACTTTTCTGTAGACCTCAAAGCATCTTGCATGATTTACAAAAGCAGTTGTCGCGAGAAACTTGACCGACTTCTTTTTCTTACACTTTTTAGAAGATTCCTCTTGAATGGGTGTTCTGATGATGTGAAACCCGTAGATGTTGGCTTCACTAAAATATGTTTTCTAGTTTTGATGTTGTGGGAGTTTTTTGGTTAATTTATTGTTAAATTTTTTCTCAATTTTCTTATTTATCATTTATTATTTAAATTGATTATTATATTATTGCGACAATTATATTCATTTATCTATCGGTGTAAAACTTTTTTACTAATTTCTTCTCTTTTTGACTGATTTTGGCGTTTTCCTCTTTTTTGAGTAAACTATCAAAACTTCATTATTTATTTATTTGAAAACCACCTTATTTATTTGATTTTAAAACTTTTACCCATTTACTTTAAATAACAAAATTTAATAATTCTACTAATTGTCTACTTACCAAGTTAAAAATACGCGTATTGGATAAATTTGTACACATTCTTCATTCTATAGTGTACTTTAACTTTTAATTTTCTTCATTTTTCTCACTTTTTATTTTCTTATTTTCTCTTAAGAAATATTACTCAAAATTAAATCTTCTTAACTCTATAACTATAAAAAAAATTCAAATTTTCACTTTTAAAATTTACATTACTTAACATTCATTTAAACTAAAATTTTCATCTCTGGTCTTGCATCGACCAATCAGAAGCAAGCTTTCTTCCATAACGTGGATGCTAACCAAGGTTCCTTTAATCTTAAGTTTTAATGGTTTTCTCTAAATATTTAAATTTACATATTTTCTTTTTCTTTTATTTTTTGAATCCTTTTAAGCCAGATTTGTCAAAGTGTAGGTTTAACCGTTGCAGTGTGCGTGTGTGTGTGTGTGTGTGTGTGTGTGTGTGTGTGTGTGTGTGTGTGTGTGTGTGTGTTAAAGCAGACTGGATCACTGGAGCAGTATCAATAATATTTTATAGAAATACGAATAATATAATGTAATAGAAGAAGTAAGCAATGCTATCAGGTAGGATCAAAAACATTCACCACATATCAGCAGAGTGGTGCAAGTTAGACAATGTTAAATCCAGAAAATTGAAAACAATGAGTCCCAAATTAAGTGTTTAAAAATTGTCTTTTTTAATATAAATCAAGAGAAATCGATATACATTTTTTAAATGTTTAAATAGATGTAATTTAAAATCTACAAGGAAAAATATGTGCTACAAAATTTCAAATATATAAATAAATCTTAAAAGGTAAATACGAGAATTATAAAATATTTCAACATGTAATATGTAGGTGAAAATTATTCTTAAAACAGTTTTGATTGAATAAATATGTACCGTTATAAAGTGTGAAACGTAGAGGATGGCAATTGGTAAAACTAATAAATCCTATTTAATTATGTTGTAGTTAAACTAATTATTCTTCTACGAGAAACGTGGATGTGTTGTAATCAACTGTTTGAGCTAGCCGTTAGCACCCACCTAACCGATCTCGTGGTTTAATTACGAGCCCTTTAATTACAACTAATTAACTTAATGGTAAATAATTGCTAAATTATTACCATTATAATAACAAAAAACCCACTATATTGTGTGTTTGTCTAAAGTTTAAACTTACGGGTTACAATGAAGGGTCTGCTTAAACTTACACGAGTTACCGTATGTAGCTCATAGCGCCATTACGGAGCGTTTTCGGAATAATTAAATAATTTAAATAATCGGAATGTTGGGCCAACCACCCTAAGAGGTCTAGAAGTCCATTTGGGGGGGGGACTTTGGCACTAAGGGAATTAAACAAGCTGGCAGTTCAATATGCATCCTCATTTGACGAATATCTAACGCACACTCCTCCAATATAGCCCTTGCTCCTTCCATGAACCAAGGCCAATGGTGGGAGGAAACCTTGCAATATCAATTGGGAAATAATATTCGCCCGTAATGCCAAAAGGTAGGCAATCCATGTACCTCTGAGTATTTGGAAGGCGAACTATCCCGTAATGGGTTGAAACAATCACAGTCACCCCCGCTGGCGAAAAATAGTAAAACTTTTGACCCATAGGACAAGGATTAACGATGAGGATCATTGGTGGGGGATGTGTTAGTCATAGATAAAATCCCTCACAGAGTAATAATTCTTGTGACTGCAGGATAAAGAAAAACCTTAGAATACGTTCAGAAGCTTAAACAACCAGACAAACAAGACTAAAAAAGAGGTAACGTTTGAGTAATTAATAACTGTACAATGCAAAAAGAGAGAAAGAGAGAAGAGAAAGAAAATATTTGGTGAAACTATTGTGTTGAATACAGACTATAGTAACTTAACATTAGGTCGTGGAGTGTGACTATGGTAAAAAGGAGTAGCTGGTTAAAGAAAGGTAAGCCGTACACTGTTTATTAATATGGTAACTCTAAATTTTTTGAACAATAGAAATCTTAATATCTAAAAAAAAGAAAGCTGATGGAAAATATAGGCAAATAGTTAGGGTGATGGGGATTGATTGAAATAGTTATATTGCAGGTGAAACGTACATATACTCTAGGTATAGACTTTGATGGTAATGTTCGTTATTGTTAATGTGTCATTCCCACTCAAAGATTGGGATGTGGTTCTCGAAATTAATGAAGATTATTGAAGCTGTCGTGGTTATATAATGTCGAGTGGACAGCTAACCGTAGAAGTGACGGTTGTAAAACGAATGTTACCAATGCTTTCAACATTTGCTGGCATCCTGTTGATCCACCAATTCCTATCTTACCGCCACCACACTGCCTCTTGAAAGTAGTTATAGACAACCAGGAATTTTCCACTATGACTCACTGGTTCAAATCTCGATAGAACGCCTTACTAGCCAATCCAAAAAGTCAAATTTCTCAGGAACGAGATGGCTCACGGGAATCAATAAAAGTTCCCAAAATACGCCAAAGCGCCAGGAATACGAAGAACATTGTCTGGAGGAAATCTGATAATCCTGAAGGAAGATATGAAGGTTTACAGAAAAACAATGGTTGAAAAATACAAGGATATGCAAAGGGCTTTTTTTTTCTTTTCTATATTGTTAGATATAAGTTGTTTGAGTTTTACAGTATAATAAAACTTGTTTTTGTTTTTATTATTTTCAAATTACTCTTGTGTTGGCTTAACCAATTTAACCCTAGAAAACAGAGAAAGAAAAAAAAGTTGCACATTAATAACATAAAATTGAAAATTCAGAATTACTTAAATTTCATTAAAATCTGTCAATCAGTTTATTAAATAAAATGTCATTATTAAGCTAATATGCATAATCTGCAGATATATAAGATCCTACGCTCTAGAGATTAGCAATAGTAGAAAATTAAGAGTACTTTAAGTTTGAAGCTAGTTGGTTACTTATAAAATAAATATAATTACTGGAAGGTTTTTTAATAAAAAAGGGGGATTCCATCGAGCCAGGCTGCTGAACTCGGTGAAGGGAACATCCAAACCAGGCCAGACAATTATCTAGCCTTGGGAGGGGGGGATAACAAGGGCTAAAAAGTATAGGGAATTTATTGTAATGAAGAGGATATATTAGTTCGGGTAGGGACTAGAATTTAAATTTTTATAAATTATAAAAATATTTCCCAAAAGTTTTATAAAAATTCGACGATCGACACTTGAGAGAAAAGTTTGGGTCTAAAGTTGGTGTGAAAGCTGAAAAGAAAAAAACACATATCAAGCATACAAGTAATTCACAAATGTGTGTCACAAATTTAGGCAAACTCTTGTACTCTTAATTCTAACATTCAAAATAGTATTTTAGTAAAAAAAAAAAAAAGATAGAGAATAGCAGTTATTGGTATCGTAGACCGTAGACTATGTCAACAACAGTTCAGATTGGCTGATTAAACGGTTGCTATCAGTAGACATATTGGGGGGGGGGGGGGCACTTGAACAATGAAGGTGTTTAACTCTATAACAAGTCAGCTGTGTAGATAATAAAACCGGTTTGGTAGCATGAAATCGAGTACAACTATTCCAGATTAGTAAATTTGTAAACTACTGGTTTCACATAAAATTTATTACAAATAGTTTGAATTTATATATATATATATAACTCCTATATATTGAATCAAAGTAAGAATTCTTGTTTGTGTTGGTAGCAAAACATGACCTATAAATTTACATTTTATATAATAATTTACATATAAATGTGTTGACAATTTATTAAAGATTAAAAGATTACGTAAGATTACGAAAATAATGGCGGATAATAATATATTTAAATTTATAAATAGCATAAAGTGATGTCATGGAAACTGGAAATAAAAAAACACGTGCACTGCACTTACCTAACCGATCTCCTGGCTTAATCTCACTTGACCAGATATTTTTGGACAAGCCCTTAAACTACAAATAATTAACTTAATGGTAACTAATTGCTATGGTTTAAACTTACGGGTTACATTAAGGGATCTGCTTAAACTTACACAACGAGTTATCGTACGTGGCCCACAGCGCCATTACGCGACGTTTTCGGAATAATGAATTAATTTAAATAGTTGGAGTTGCAGGACCAACCCAAAAATCGTCCGACCCTAACCCAAAGGGGTCTATAAGTCCATTGGGGGGGGGGGACTTTGGCACAAAGGGAATTAAACAATCTCGCGGTTCAATATGGAACTTCATGACGAACGTCTGTTTGAATGTCAAATGGCTATACCATAATATGCGTGGATAGTCCATAGTCTTCCAAGTGTGGCTCGATTTATTTCTGTTATGATTTATTTCCAAAGTTTATTTATTTGAGTGAATTTTAAGTTTTTCAGTGATTTTTTTACAGGCTTGCCAGGTACAAGTTCTAGGTTATGTCAACTTTTAAATTTTTTTCGACTTTTTCTAATGAAAATTTTATAAATTGATTTTTGTTTTTACCAACATTTATTCATAACTATATTTAAAAACTTTATTGTATGACATATATATCTTTTTCTGTGGAATTTTTACTTTTGTTAGTGGACGATTTTAATAATAACTGACATACTAACTACAACATTTTAAAATCTACAATTTTTGGCATTGCACACATAAAATCTATGTACCTTTCTGAGAAAAATGTTAATAAAAAGTTGTATTTTTGCATAACATTACTATTTTTGGTGAATTTATGATTATAGGCCAAATATTTTAGTGATTTTCGATTTGCTACCTAAAAATATATCTTTTCTAATGACATTTTTATTTTTACCAACCTTTATTCACAATTATATTACAAAACTGTTGTATATCTTGAAAAAATTCAAAACATTTTGTTTTATGGTATATGCAGGGTTTTCTGTGGAATTTTCACTTAATTTTTTACTTCCTGATATACATACTCCAAAATCTTTACATCTAACATTTTTTTTTCTTTATACAGATAAATTTTATGCACCTTTCTGAAAAAATTATGTCTTATAACTTGTGTTTTGCATAAAATTACTGTTTTTTAAAAATTTTTAAGTAAATTATTTAAAACGGCAAGAACCTACTAGAGGCGGATGGAGGGTTAACAGAAAATATTTGTGAAAGGGTAAGTTTATTATCTTTTATTAATTATAATTAGTTTTCATTTAATTTACATACAAAAATAAATGTTTTATATACAGTATGTCCCACGAACCGGTACACACTTGTTTTTCTATTAATTGCTTATTCCTCCACCGATTGTTTTGAAACTTTACATACTTTTTAATAAAGTTACCAAAAATGTTGTATGAAAATTTCAACACAATGGTGTTTGTAGAAACAAAACGGAGGCAGCATAAAAACAACACGTTGAAATAATGTACTGCTTTCGTTACGTTTTAAAAAAAACTTTTATCGCTTCAAACGTAATTTGATACAAACACAATTTTCATTTAAAATTTTCTTTTGTATTTCTTTACGATTCTCTACATTGAAGATTTGGGAATTCCAGTTCTTCTCTTTCATTATAAACTATGCTTCCTTTTTCCAACAACAAATCTTTTCACTTAATTATAGTGGTTGGTGGATTAACACCTGGTAGTCTGAAATTGTCAAAGGCCCACTCAGAACACTTTATTTTTGCTAAACTGTAAATCCATTTTGTAACTACAAAGGACAATAAAATTGTACTTTAAAGAATTAGGTTATAAGCTACTGTTTTTATGTAATTGTTATACTGTTATTGTTTACTGTTACTGTTTAATTGTTATTGTTTACTGTTATTGTTGTTTAATTTGAATCGAACAGCTGTTCAACGATAACCTCCAAAAATAAAAGGTATAAAAGTATAGATGCATAGAAGCTGTTGTTTTTTGTGTTGCCGCTATTTTGTTTCTATAAGCATCAGTGTGTTGAAAATGTCATACAACCTTTTTTGATCATTTTGTTAAAACGTTTGTAAAGTTTCAAAAGAATCGGTTAAGGAAGAAGCAATTAATAGAAAATCAAAACCGTGTACTTCATGGGACGCACTATATACTAAACAAATACTTCATATTTTAAATATTTTCATTAGGGTGTTATCACGTAGTTTAAAGAAGATTTAAATAAAAGTTAACATTAAAAACAAAATAATTTAAAACACTGTAGTCATTCGAAAGCTTATTATCTTCTTGAAGAAAAATAATAGTGTTAGAATAAGACCAGGAATATATTTTTTTGTATATCCATTTTACTGTTATACAAAAAAAACAAGATATCTAATATTATGATATCAAAAACCACTAAATACTAAAATTGTTTTGATTATCGGAAAGAAAGTAGTTTTCATTTGTTATACAAATATGAAATATAGAATAAAAATGTAAATAGGTAATGATAATTTTTAAAATCATGTTATAACTGTTGTTTAGTAATATCAACGGTATCTTGTAATTTTAAGTATTAGGAACAACGTTAAATAATAAAAACCACACAAAAGAACTGTGTAAAGGAGAAAAAGTCACAAAAACGTTGGTCGCATATTCTCCGGGTTAAGGTATGTTGGCGACCATATGTTTCGTTAGGCTCCTTTGAGTCATCGAAAAAGTTGTCCTGATTTCAATTATAATGACATTTGCAATAATCAACCAATCTTCTTGATCCCAATGGAAAGCTGTTTATAAACATTGGGAGTTTTGTTATTCGTCATCGTTAGTCACTTATAGCTTATAGCCCCGGTAGTTGTGTTTCACCACTTTCGTAATGGTGGCTGCACAACAAAAAGATCAAAGTGTTTTATGGTTTGCTGAATTTAAATCAGTGGTTACAGTACGACGTTATTTTTAGCATACTTATGGACAAGATCGACTTACAGACAAAACTCGTCAGTTTAATCAATTTGAAGACACTGGAAATGCGAACATCGAGAAATCCTTAGACTACCACGCACATTTAACGATAATATGGAAAGTTTAGAATCAGTTATTCCCAAACAGGGACGTATTTAGAGCTTGGCGAAAGAGGCCCCTGCCAAGAGCGCGTAGGTGTCCGAAAGACACAAAATGAGCTTAAAGAGAAAAAAATTTAGATTTTACAGGCGTGAATATTTTTAGTACATCAATGCAGTTTGTCTATCAAAGAATAATTTAGATGATGTAAAATACATAGGGCCTACACTATTATTATCCTGTAAAAGTCCGTCACGTGATCCCTACATCCATCATTAGGTGTGATATCACTCACGAAGGTCGTCATAACATTTGGTGTGAGTGATATCACTCCTGATGATGGACGTTCGAGACATCTGAAACAGCGGTAGTGTTTGTAACACAATAAGTGGATCACATAGTAACTAATTAATCTATAATTATAATCAGTGTTGCGGAGACATTTCCACAATGAAATATTATTATCCTTCCAAGACCTTAACTGGATTCAGATCATATGAAACAATACTAGTGATTAAGGTTTTATATGATCTACAATTTAATTCAGTAAATTTATCATTACTTTGTCTCTTATAAAGTTTGTCTTTAGTCCTACCTTTACCTCGACTAAGTAGAAGTTTTGTTAGCAAAACAAGGCCTATATTGTAAAATAAAAGGCGTATTTATATTCAATTGAATATTCATTAATATTTTAGACAAAAACACTGTTTAATTTGTTATTTCACTAATATAAAGCTAAGCTACATTAAGTGTCGTTGAAAACATAAGTAATTTATTGTGATTTTTTCCGGGGAAGTGGGGGAGGGGAGAACTATATACAGAAGGTTGCCTAAGACACGCGCGTACCCCGGTTGCGCATGTCGTCACGCGCCGACCTGGACGGCGCTGCTTGTAATGTACAGTGTACACAGCTGCCTCCGTAGCCGTTAGCTATGTTAATGTTGTTTATTTTGTGTATAAGTGCTGTGCGATGAAGTAATTTGCTTTTCTTGTTTAAGTTTTAAGTCAACTAGAGTGATTGAAATGCCTGGTGAGCGATGTGCTTGTAGCAGTCTGTAACAACATCCGGATAAAAACACGTGAACTACCTGGTGATAGGCCTAAAATACTATATCATAGATTCCCTAAGGACCAAGAACTATCCAAACAATGGACCCACTGCTGTAAACGGGCAGATAAATCATTTAATCCTCGTACTTATGTAATTTGTTCTGAGCATTTTACTGTAGCTGTAGAGTGTAGATGATTACGAAAGAGATTTAAAAGCAGAACTGTTAAATGTGGCCCCAAAGAGAGTTCTTAAGTCGAGTGCATTTCCATCTGTCAACCTAGTTTTCAAGCAAAGAGGAAATAACCGAGTAGGCCCCTAAGCATAACCGAAAATAAAGATAGAGAAACCCGAAAAAAATACTAGGGAAAGGAAAAAACTTGTTGAATCACTTGTTGAAAATTCAAACATAGAAAATGTAATTTGTACTGAAAATGACAATGTATCAAGTGTGTTAAATAATCATGATACCTTAACCAATGAAATATGTAATCTCAGAGAACAGGTTAAGCTTTTACAACAGAAAATCGACAGACTGTCATGAAAATTTATTTTTACAAATAAGAACCCGTGGAGGATTAAACGACCTTCCTTCTCCCTTGGATGCTGTATATCGGCTACGCATGATAATTCTTGGAAAAACTCAGGATCTGCTACAAAAAAACACCAACACAAACAATCCTGAAGATACCACAGAAACTATTGTAAGTAAAGTATTACGAGTAGCAGGCGTAAGTACAGGAAGAAAACAATGACCAAAGTATTGCCATGAACACCGATGAAATCGGTAGTATTACGGGTATTTGAAATGAGTCAGACTTCGATAATGTTAGTGACTTAAGCAATAACGCCTTACAATACCTAGCTGGCTGGGTAGCAAAAAAGCATAAAGCTGATTACCCTTCCCTTGATGTGAAACCAAGAAAAAAGTAAAAGGTTTTGATGCTGACTCTTGGATACAACATCTAACTTACGAAAGATTGACAAATCCATCATCGGATTGGCTTAAACAATCAATATGTATAAATGAAGAATTTGCAACATTCCATAAAAATCATATCTTCAATGAACTAGGTAAATTTATATATTTTCACTAAGCTTAAAACCTTTAACTATAAAAACGCAAATATGACAGTTAAATTATAAAAACGTAATAATTTTATTCTATTGAAAATTACAAATACCGGTTGACGTTATATTGTATCGTGATTTTGATGCATTGTTGTAAATGAAATTAAATAAATTACTGCTAGACAAAATTATTGCTTGAAATATTTTTTTGTATATTTGACATATAGTTTTTTTTTACAAGTATTGTTTAAAAGCTGACGACAATAAATTGTTACTGAAAAATATAACACAGTGCCCAGTGAGGTTGCAAGGTCATTCATAAAACAAAGGACTTTTATTAGGATGAAATTTTTAAATGAAGACCTAACCAAAAAAAGAAAGAACACTGAAGCAACTGAAAGAAAAACGGCCAAAAAGTATAAAAAGATGGTGAATTGAACCTCACTTTTGTATTTGTAATATATGCTAAATTCGGTTCTTTTGTTAATTCAAAATTAATTGTAGTTTCTCTCAAATGAATCAATAAATTCGAGACTTGATTATGGTGTGTATTTGATTCTCCTTTCAGTCTTCTAATTAGTAACATAAGGGTGATTCATTATGAAGATGGTATAGCCTATTGTTGTAATATCATTTCTATGTAAAATTGTTTCTAAAAAAAAGTCGAAGAATAAGTGATTTTCTATTAAAAAGCGAGCTGTATTTCTGATCTAAACAGAGTAAGAAAAGGCGGAGCCGTAATGGTTCCTAATAGCGAGCGAGGCAGTGCGGCGATCAGGTCGGCAAATAACGTCAGGTCGGCAAATAATCACACTCCCGCCGGCCACTGGCTTCATACGCCTTACGGGACTTAAGCAACCTTCTGTATACTAGCCTTGGGGGAGAACAGGTCATTTCGCCAAGGGCTAGAGATACGTCCCTGTTCACAAACACTAAAAAGTCTATAGCTAGAAACAGGTTGTAATTTTGACGTTCCTAAAGTTTAAAACATGCTTCATAAACGTTTGAGAGTGTATTGTTGCAATATCCAGCTTAAACGTGAACCTTTTGATGCACATTGCGCCTGTCCTTCATAAACCGTTGAAGTTCTTTCATCGCAGTCGATCATAACAGTGACAATGTCATAATGTAACAATGCACAAGTCTACAATCACTGAAGCACTGCGGTCGCTGGCTGACGATGGATCATTCCAGAGAGACGCCGATACTCTCGACCCGTTGCCCTTACACCGATATTCCCTTCTCCTGGTGTCTATCCATGTTTGCTTTCTTATTCGGGGCTCCTTCACCCAGCCTAAGGCAAAAACTTAGAATATAAATCTTCGTCCTCCACTAAACAAGGTCACCGGGTACCATGTTAAGTACTCAAGTTGGAGTGAGTGAAGCTGAGTTCTTGAATGAGTTGTTATTTTTCTGGACATATAGTATATCCACTACGCTACATCACTCCCATTGACGCTGTGTGTACGATACAGGCTATCTGAAACAAAGTAAAGTTTTAGTTTTAACTTTTACTTTGATTATATTTATTTTTAGGAGTAACTGTGACAGAGTGGCTGCCCGAACTCTTCGCCAACATTATTCACGGCCATATTTTCTTCCTGATAACTCAGAGAATAAAAAGGTGGATTGGATTTTTATGGGTAGTCCTGGATACGGTGCAAAAATGCATGTAAGTTCTTTCAGTACACTGTTAATCACGTCATTTGATATATACTTTGATAATAATTGTACTAAGTTAGTGTAAAGCCAATTTAGTGACCTATTTGGTGGTGGCGAATGAGAGGAGGGATTAATTGGTTACTGTGCCTTATAGTTGTACAAGTCGTTTATTTTTATGATAGTTGTGGTTGTATAATTATTTCAATTAATCTATGAAGGGACCTCTATTTATCAGGGCACAACCTAAGCACGTTCGATGGCGGTCAAGGTATATATATATTCAATTCCTGAACGGTGCTTTTTTCATGCTATTTTTCACACGGGTTTAAGTCATTAATCTTCACATTTCACTAAAATTTGAACGACATCGGTAGAGCCGACTTTGAAAAATTACGGTATTTTATAACATTCTCGATATCGTACGAACTAGCATTGTTGAAGATATGGCGGCCGATACGTTTTATTCGGGTCTTTATAAGCGTTACTTCAGCAAAATTTCAACAGAATCGTTAAAAATCGATTTTGAGAAAATCGTAATTTTTTTTTCTTCTCATAACAGTTGGCCCCAAATTTAGAATTACCCAAAAACTTTAAAGGTTTAAAAATATGGCTTAAATACGACAATATACCAAATTTAATTAAAATTGTTGCACGTGTTTGTGCTGTAGCCCAGACATCATTCCCAAAACCACTTTTCAGAATTTTCGGACTTCAAAACTGATATATTCGCAAAAAACTCACAATTGGCAATGATTTGTCGATCTATAACATAGCTTTCTCTATACTACGTACATAAGAGAAAGTAACAAATAAACTAATAACTTGTATAAAGGAAATATTAAACCAGATTATGACCAAGAATTTTTACGACTTTAAACAACAAGGAAATAAATATGTATTGTTATATACTACTAATTAATTTGAATATATTCTTCTGCCACTCCTCGCATTGTCTTAACTTCTGCTATCGCCTTTGGAATAAACTCTTTACGTAGTTTATTGTTTCGTCCAGTAAAGGCGTCATCTTATATAACCCAAGTAATCTCCCCTTTTCTCAAACTATATGCTCCGTCCTACTTTGTGATTGGTGACACACTATTGTCATGTTATTGGTTAGTTTCCGTAGTTCGCTGTTTCATTTAAGCTTTTATCCAATAACGTTAGATTTTTAAATATTATCTCTGACTGATTATTTATTTGCTTGTGTTCTTATTGTTCTTTGAGTGTTTCAAATTAATTATGCACATCCTAGCAGAAGAAATATAGATTATCATAATAAAACCAATATTAATTATTAATGTATTTTATAGCGCCTATAATAAAATTCCTTATCAGTTATCACTGTTCAACATTAGTGCCTATATCTTCATCCGAAGACTACTAATTCCGTTGTATTATTTTAGGTGGATAGTGTCGGCCATCCTTCTTGGCAGGCTCAGTTGAAAGGGCGTAAAAAGTGGACCCTGCAGCCTCCGCCAGAATGTCTGTACCAGTGCAACTCTTTAGAAGTGATAGTGGAGCCTGGAGAAATAAGTAAGATGATTAATTAACATAACTTGGATATAGAGTTGACAATTAACACAAAATAATTTGTCTTACGATATTTAAAAGAAATGGCGGAAAAACATTGTACGAATTATCTCACTTACACATCCTAAAACCAAAGAATCGCCATTTAAAATGTCATTTCAGTAGTCGTCAATCAAAAGATGAAAATGAACAAGGGATACCGTCTTTAAAAAATATTTATGTCTTTAAATAAGGGTTTAAATTTGCTTCGCTTTTGCCATAAACGTAGATAGTAGACTAATTGATTAAAATTGAGCTCTAATTACAACGGTTGTATTTTTTTCATTAATGAACCGTAATCGACCACATCTATGTACGGAGTAAGCCACAAATTAGGTACCTTATTTCGTGTATATAAAAATAATACATGAAGTTTCGAAAGTATGAATCAACTCCCATTATCAAAAAGCGAAAAATAGTAACATAACCCGGTAACCTTGTTGGAAACTATAATATAGTTAATTACCTTAGAGGTTGTCCTCAGTCCTTATATTGGTTATAGCTACAGCGCTGTTTCGCCGAACACTGTCGGCTTCATCAGGCCCGCACTAACACATAGACACGTAACACAACACAACACTAACACATATAAAATCGGAGTATGACTCGTCGTACATAAATAATAAAATTGTTTGTGGCCACATTATATGTCTTACTTGTCCAGCTGCGTTTTATGTACGACGAGTCATAAAATGTTTTATTATTTATGTACGACGAGTCATACTCCGATTTTATATGTGTTAGTGTTGTGTTGTGTTACGTGTCTATGTGTTAGTACGGGCCTGACGAAGCCGACAGTGTTCGGCGAAACAGCGCTGTAGCTATAACCAATATAAGGACTGAGGACAACCTCTAAGGTAATTAACTATATTATTATATGAAACAGTCCAAGGCAACACATTATACTTTATAAAAGGAAACTATAACCTAAGAAACCCATGTCTAATGTAGTCTTAGTTGTGACTGTTCAGTCCTAGCTTTGAGGCTGAGTTCCTTTCTTAGGTTTTAGTTTTAGTTACCTATGTGTCTATGTTACTAGGCTATGTTGTTGTTATCCCTCTTTTTTTATGCTCATCACTAGATAACCATTTGTTAGTGATGACTCGTGGAACTCGTTCCTGGAGTCGAGTTCTAATGAAATGATTTAGGAAAACAATGGCTCAGTTCTAAGAATGATTGTATTGACAATCTGGGGTTCTCTCTAGTAAATTATTGACTCTACTATATATAAAATCTCATTAGAAAATTATTGACTCTTTTACATATAAAATCTCTCCTATAAATTATTGACTCTACTACATATAAAATATATCTAGTAAATTACTGACTCTGATACATATAAAATCTCTATTAATTATTGTCTCTACTAATATAAAATCTCTTTAGTAAATTTTTGACTCTGATACATAATATAAAAATTATTGTCTCTACTAATATAAAATCTCTTTAGTAAATTATTGATTCTGATACATATAAAATTTCACCTAGAAATTATTGACTCTAATACATATAAATATTGACATGTAATACCAAACTAATATATTATTTAAATATTCTAAGCTTTCGATCCAGAGCTATACCAATGATTATGACAGAATATAGACTTCAAAGTGAAATATAAGGATTTACTAAATTGTTTACCATCATTCCG